>BPTQ01000007.1:332674230-333240818 GCA_019973895.1 Chrysanthemum seticuspe
AACAATTTTCAAAAATGTTTTAAAAAATTCCGGAAAATTACAAAAAAGATAATAAAATTCGGAAAATTAACAAAAAATATATAATTAATATAAATTATACATTAAAACCGGGAAAAATAGTTGGATTAATAGTTGAATTATTAAATTGCTTAGGTGGACATATAATGCTTAGGTGGCATTGAGGTGGCATTGAAGTGGCATTGAGGTGGCATTGAGGTGGCATTAATGCCAAATGCCTCCTGTTATATATAATATATATATATATATATATATATATATATATATATATATATATATATATATATATATATATATATATATATGAGTTGATTGATTTATGTAAAGTGCGATGTTATAAGCACTATAGTATGAGCTTTATTGTTTAGTATCGAGGAGGCCACCTCGATCACATTTGAATATTGGAGTTGGAGTTATACCAACTGAAGAAGAAAAGGTAGTGTACCCATCATGACGTCCTCTAATGACACATCTACATTGCATTTCATGATCCGGTCTCTAAACTTCTAAGCTTGAACTTTGGGCGGACGGTAAGTGGTGATGACTTAGTTATAGATATAGACTACCTGCTTATTTTTCATTTTACACCAATTATATATCCCATGTCTTATCCTACCCTTTAGTCATGAAGCGTGTCTAGGTGATGCAGCGAGCAATCTTTGGTGTCTTGGCCATGGATTTGGTCATGTATTATTGATTTTGTCCACTTCGCCGTGACATGTTAGTAATGACGAGTCACCCCTTAACCTTTGTCGTGTCTACCCATATTGCCTTCGAGAATTGTTTAGCCCTTAACTCTAGTGGTGGAGATTTGTGTAACCGCCAAGCTTATGATAGAATACATGCTATGACTGTGCGATTGAGTGATCACCCCGAAATTAACACTTAGAATAGTTGAGAGATTTCAGTGTTTGTTCCCCTTTCGTGAGGTGTTCAGCTTTGTTTTATTCTAGCATAAGGGATTTGTAAACTCATATTTTCCAAGTTTTGGGAGATATCTTTTTAGGAATCTATCTAATAAGGTCTACTTGAGGACAAGTAGAGTTCAAGTGGGGGGATATTTGATAACATCAAATAGTCCTGAATATTAAGTGTCAATTTCCCCCGTTAATGCTTGTTATTTATATCATTTATATGGATTTACGCTTGTTTTCCATTGTTTTCCACTTTCAGGTAAATTACGAGCATTGGAGCTAAAGAGACGCGGAAATGGAAACGTTACTAAAGATTTATCACAGTATGCTTATTTTGAAGAAGTTACGGCGTAACTCATCTCTCACATTACGCCGTAACTATTGCGTGACCCTGAAGTCCAACTTATCAAGAGGTTACGGCGTAACTCTTTCCAAAGGTTACGACATAACTCCATTAGGTCAAAAGAGGTTCCACGCCGCTGATACTTACGCCGTAACTACTGCAACACTTACGACGTAACCGAGTTTATTGAAGACTACGGCGTAACCACTTATAAGGTTACGCTATAACTAGCAGATCTAGTGCACTTACGGAGAAATAGAAGATTACGGCGTAACTCCTTTATTGGTTACGCCATAACCCAGACCTAGCCTATAAATACCCCACGAATTCCAGCATTTCAAAGCATCCCATTCCACACACAACACTCTGAGAACGTGGGAAAAAGCTCAAGGAAGGTCTAGGGAAGCATACGGAGCTGTTTCCAAGGGAGAAGTCACACCATTACGATAAGCTTTAGCGTTTATTATTTCTTTTACTTTCAATTCATGTATTTCGTACCTTTGAATATTGAATTGATGTGCATGATTAATATGAGCGGCTAAGCACCCTTTGGTGCTAGCCTAGTTATGATTCCTTAATTGTTTTGTTTGCGTTTACCTTTACTTTCGTACAATTATTTCTAAGTGTATGCATGCATAGTTCTTTGGTAGTCACCCCTGGTTCGGTAGTTCTGAATGGTGATAGAGGCCAATTGCCTAGGAGATATGACCAACTGACCCTAGGTGAGCGAACTGAGACGGGAAGGGTAAGATATGACAAACTGACGACCCTTTCTACTTGTGCGATTTGACCAACTGATCACCTATCATTTGGATGAACTTAAGAATTGGGGGGTGTAGTGTCTAAGTTCCTAACGGCCAGGCACTCACTATTTAGAATCTAGCATGTAGCGGTACTTAATGACTCGGCTTAGGGGACCAGGAACAACAGGACTTATGACGGTGCGCCTGATTTCTCCTGTGGTGGCATCTTTGCTGATAGGTTAGGGCGAATTGACCAAATGTTGTCCTCTCGAATTTGACCCCACCTGAAGTAATTGGAAGTAGGTAGACGTAGACATAACTAGTTAGGAGGATTAACTAGGTTAGCACCACTATTCCTCTATTGATTTCCCTTCACACATTTATTTGCTTTACTTTATATTCTGCATTAGTAGTTTAATTAATTAAAACCCTATCAAACCATTAATATTCTGTGACAATTAGACTTAGTAATTATCCGACACACATAGCTCTTGGGACCACCTCGGCTTTACCATTTACTACACTACACACGATCGGGTACACTGCATGTTAGTGCATTAGGGTAGACCATAGGTATAGCGAGACACTATAAATATTAAGACCTGGTCAGTAAAACCTGCATCAATATTGCAAATGGTTTTGCAATGTATGGTTTGACACAAAGCTCCCCCTAGCTTAGGGTGTCAAAGTCTTCATGTGTATTTTGAAAATCTACAAAACAAAGGTTAGAAAACAAGTATACAGTGCATAATTTCCTGCAAATAAGACTCAAGTTAGTAGAAAATTGGTCTTCTGTTGCACGGATCCCACGGTTCCCTCCTTGGAGGGATCCGTCTAGGCAAATCTCAGGGATCCGTTTATCTGATGACAGATTTCAGCAATGGTGATGTACCAAATAACGTTAACATCAAGGAGAGATATGTATTCAAGCAACAACCATATACTCAAAGCAATGTGGCATATAAACTATCATTCAATAAAACATAAGAGATAATCAACAAATCTCTAAAAACTAAGAGAACGATTTAGCCATGTAGTACATATTCTACTAATACTAATAAGTGACCAAAACTTAAGAAGCAACCATGTGCTTGAGTCTAAGGGTGAGTAGACTTGTTGATTTTATCCAATCTTTCAAGAAGATGATTAAGCATGAAATGGGATTCCTAAACGATCTAAGTTAAGATTGAGACTAGGACACCATTTTAATCCTTAGGCTCATGGTTGTTTGGGTTTGTTGACCTTATCGAAACGTGCGAGGAGGTGATAAAACATGAAATGTTGCTCCTCACATAGTTCATGTATCAACCCTTCAACATGTTGACAATGATAGCAATCATTGTCATGGTTTTGAAAAGGTGGTGGTAAAGATGGAGCGACTTGATGTGGAGGTTCAAGTGAAGAAGGTTGAGGATCCTCGAATGAAGGAGGGATTGGTGGAGGCACATTAAATGATGGCTCAACAAGGGTTGATGGTGGAGGTAGGGAAGTGTCAACTTCCATATGGTCGGGTGGTTGACTTTTATGTCTCCTCATAATCCAAAATGGACCATTAGAGGGAAATAGAGAAATGGACATCGGTGCAAGTGTTGATTCAACATCTTGGTTTTGTTGTACAATCTTCTCTAGTGAAGAGTGTGTCGGTAATGGTGGAGGATGAGATGGCCTAGGGGGTAAGTCCTCTAAGTTGTAGGAATGTGGAGATGATTGTGAGGTGGTAAATGATATGGCTCTAGGCACCAATGATGTTGGTTGGGTTGAAAAGGGTGTGTTTGGTTTAGTAGGAATTGTAGAGTTTGGTGATGATATTTTTGAGGGAACAATCCTCTTGGGGATTGGTTTGATTGGTTGAGTTGATGAAGGGGAAATCCTAGCATTTGTGGGTTTAACTGGAGATGATTCGGTTGAGGAAATTTCGTATACAACACGAGCAAGTTTCTTGGGTGGTTCTTGGGTGGATGAGTTAGCACTAGGAGCTTTCCTCATGATGAAATGACTAAAGAAGATGTTTCTAATTGCTGAGAATTATGTTGTGTTTGATGACTTAAGGGATTCTAGTAAGATGACTTATAAAGGGAAGGATTTGGCAAGTGCATTCAAGACTTAAGCCACTAGGATCCTTTGGAATGTGATGATTAGCATGCACAAGAGTCAACTTCAGAGTTGTACTGATCTAGGGACTTGATTAAGATGAGGTGGAGTGTTTAAGTTAGCAAGGTGAGCTTGAAATGATTGTTTTAGCTAGAGTTGACATGAATCTGTCACACGGATCCCACGGTTCCCTCCAACGAGGGATCCGTCTAGGCTAATCCTAGGGATCCGACTCTCAGTAGCTAGGAAAGGATAAAAATGATGTTTCTAAGGTATAAAGTCTACACCATTTGAGTGTTTCAGTCTTCCTAAGTATCTTAAATGAAAGGGTACTTAAATGATCAAGAGCAATGAGTGATGTAGCTAAGGATTACCTTTTATGGAAGGAAAATGAGACTTTATGATCACCAATGGGTGTTCAAGGATGACACTAGGAAATTTGATGGTGTCAAGTCATAATAAATGATCCTAGAGATCAGATGTAAGCTTGAGATAAAATTTGAAAAATCCTTAAAAAATAAAAGAATTGAAAAACTAGTTTTTGACCCATTTTGAGATAAGGATGTCTAGAAATAATTACCTAAGATTGATAAAGATATCCACCTAGGTGTTTTGAGATGTGAGAAACAATGTGTGAGTATTGAAGCAGAAATATGGTGAGTTTTGATGAGTTGTTAAATCAAAAGTACTTTGAATTAGATCCTAGGTTAGCTATGGGTGAGTGTGAAGCTTTCAAATGCTTGAAGAAGACTTAGGTGGTTCTAAAGTCTTATGTTTAGCTAGTGTGAAGTGATCTTAGTGAGTTGTTTTGATGTATGGGAATCTGTACTGCTCATCTGTTGTCACGGATCCCACGGTTCCCTCAGAGAAGGGATCCGTCTAGGCTAATCCTAGGGATCCGGCAACTGCAGATCAGAAACATCACAAAAAGAAATGCAGATTTTGTACCAAACTATATACACTAATAACCATTAAACTTAACAGCAACATAAACATGTTATCACATAAATCATATCATAGATAATAGCAGTAATGATAATATCCAAGATAACACAAACAAGCGTGCTAAAACAAAACATAATCATTCATACACAAACCAAATGTCTAAAAACAAGCATGATCGTAAAGTCTCTTTCGTCAATCCTTTCTTTTCCTCTTTCCCGACTTCATGACGTAGTTAGCTAGGTTTTAAATCATACCCTTTAATTGTTTGAATTCCGCGGTCTCGTTTGGAAGAGTTGGAAGTTGTTGATAGTAGTCAAAGGGGTCCAAGTCGATGTTAGCTTCGGGGTTGACATTTACTTCTTCTTCTTCTTCTTCTTCTTCTTCTTCTTCTTCGTCTGAGGAGTCTGGGAGAGCCTTAGGTTTCCTTCCATTGACCATGAACCGTTTAGAGGGTTGTTTGGTAAGAGGTACCATGACGTGATCAGAAAGGAAATGATCGTCGTTGATAGGAGATGGTTGCAATGCACTAACATACTTACGAAGTCGTGTTAGGAGCATACCATACGGAAGTACCATTTTGGCAACTTTGAATACCCCGGCCATTCTCTTCACCATGTAATAGGCGAGATTAAATGGCTTTTGGTGAATAAGGCAATAAATCATTTGCACGAGACATGCATTTGGATGATCCTTGTTACCGACCAAGCTAATGACGTTTTCCCTAAGAATTTCTTCCCATTTTCTAAAAATGGGGTGCCTTTCGAAGAGTTCCATTTGAAAGGGATCACGGTGAATGAGCTTTTTGTTTCGGTTGAGACGGGATTGGTCGGCTCTAACTTTGAAAATAGTATCTCGAACGATTTCGGGTTCATCAACGGGAGTATGGTATATTGGTTTTGAATCAAGAGCAAAAGATTGAGTGGATATTTCCCAATCTTGAGAGTACATACAAATTCTTTCACAAGGAATGCGAAGGATTTGAGCAAATATGTTGAGAGGTAGAGTGAAGTTTTGTTTATTGATGATGAAGGCGATTGAAATGCTACCATCGGTGTTTCGAATGATCCTAACGCTTTTGTAGAATTCAACGATGAAAACTGGACAAATTTGTTCATCAATATCAAGAAGACAATCAAAGTTGATTGCCGAGAAGACTTGACGAATTTCGGTATTTTCAAGGAAACATTCGTTGACCACACGACCTTCGTGGATAAGTCGTTTTTCAATTCTTTTGAAGACTTTGCAATCGGTTTTTGACAAGCCCTCTTTTCGATAGTATTGAGTGAGGTAATGGACGGTATCATGGTGGTCTTGTTGGGAGGCTTTAGGCATGGTTGGTCTTAGAAACACAAATATTCCAATTAGGCAAAATTTGTTGAGATGGGCCTATGGTTTTGATTTGTATTAACAATGTTGTAAACATAATGTAATCTTAGTTATGTGAAAGCCCTTTCTAATGATCAATTTTGGAAAACCTAATTTTATCAATTGATTAAGAAAAATTGAGAAACCATAAACCCTAGGATGAGGATGATGAGAATTAGAACATGTTAGTGTAATTACTTACAATGATGTTCTAGAGAAGAATGCTTGAGGATATGGAGTCCTATGAAGATGAAACTAGCTCTTGGGTCGTTTTTGTGTTTTGTGAGGAGAGGGAAAGTGAGCAGGGTTGGTTTTGAAAAGCGTATAGCTGGTTTCTGTCCCACGGTTTCCCCGGATCCCTTGTATAAGGGATCCGGCTAGTACAACTAGAGGGAACCGGCTACTGTAGACAGAAAAAGAGTGTTTGGCATTATTTTTGTAATAAGTTATAAAATAGCTTATGGAACAAAAATAGTTTTGGGGTTTCTAATTAAAAAGATGTTTGGTCAACGGGATTTGATAAATTAATTATCGAGGATCCATTTGTGACGACGGCGTTAGTTTGACGAGATCAAAAGGAATACTATTCCCGATGATGAGTAAGTCGGGAAAGTGGCGAAAAGAGACTTTTAAACGACTAGCAGTTATTAACAAAGAAAAATGGTATCAACATATTCATGTAGATGTAAGCTAGCTAATGAAAAGTAAACATACCTCTATGCTCTTGATTTTGGTTTGTGGAGACATAAGACCAAAAATACTTCATGAGCTCTTAAAGTAATCCGTTGTACTTAGAATAAGTAGGTTGTGATTACTTTTAGGTTCTTCCTTGAAAGTTGACTTCATTATTCTTTGAATAGAAATGAAGGTTTTGGAGAGATTCTAGCATGAAGATTTCTTGAAAAGAAAATGTTAGAATAATCTATCAATATCCACCATAAAAAAAATGTTTTAAAAGATTTCCTTCTTTGTAGTTTTCAAACATACACGGATCGTATCAAGTTTTTAAAGTACAACATACTCTAAGAAACTTGGTAACGAAGCTCTGATGCCAATTGTAGAAAACTAGAAGGGGGGGTTGAATAGTTTTACCAATTAAAATTTTGTTTTAAAATATTTGGATCGACTTATGTCAATCTATTTAGATGTGTATGTTGGACATTGATAGATAGATATATAAATGTGTAATGAAAGATAAAGAGTAAGAAGCACATAACCACGACACGAGTATTTATAGTGGTTCGGCTACAAGGACACCTTCCTTGCCCTACTCCACTCCCCGATTCACCTACTCGAGAGTTCGTAATCACTACACGACACCAACTCCTTATGGCGGAGAAGCCTTCACAACGTCGCCTACTCTTTTTCCGGTACTAGGCTAACCACCGGGTTCTTTCACAAAGGAGAACAACACCTACCACAACGTCGCTTACCCTTTATCCGGTACTACGCTAAGTACCGAGTTCCATTACAATGGAGGAACTACTACCCAACACTACACGACACCTAACCTCAAAGGAGACCCACTCCTTATTACAACACCATCAAGGATATCAATATCCTTGGAAACAAACTATAACTATTTGTATAATGATGCACCTCGTCGATTATACGACCTTGGCATCCATCACTAATGCCACTTGATTTGACTCCTAGGCATCTTTCACTAATGCCCTTGACACGAACGCTTGGCACCTTTCACTAATGCCTTCGTCTTGACTCCTTTAGTATTCTTCACTAATGATTTTGACACGGACGTTAAGCACCTTTCACTAATGCTTTCGTCTTGACTCTTTCGGCATCCTTCACTAATGCCTTGGACACAACACTTCTATGGAGGAAGAAAGAAGTATCAACAAGAGAACCTCAGTAGTCTTAATGATGACGAAGCATGGCAACTCATGGACTTAAGCTTCCTCGACTTCAAGAAGTGGTGATCTCGCCTTTAAGAGGAACCTAGAGAATCACACAAAAACAAAAGACAAACTACATAGAAAAGATCCTTAGGATCTGTGGTTAGAAGGTTACAATACTTGGGGAAAGTATATGTGGTAGTGACAACCCAAAAGGAATAAATGGCTCACTATTTATAGAAGAAAAACATCTACTGTTCCACGGATCCATCCAGTGTAATACTGGGGATCCGTGGGACGCTCCTTTTTGCCCATGGGTTTTGGGTCATGGGTTATGGATCATGAGTATCCAACTAGATACAATGTATCTCCAAGATGCAATGCATCTAGTCCATGGTTCATGGATTAAAACTATAGGCCATGGATTAAAACTATGGGTCATGGATATTATCCATATATGACATAAGCATGATGTCATGCAATGGGTTATGGGTCAAGTTCCATGGGTATGGGTCATGGACTTTGGGTTGTACCCAACTACATTCAATGTATTTGATCAATGGGTCAAATACTTAAGTTTCTACCCAATTGTATTACCCATTATAATACATACTAGTTATGTATATATTTGCCCAATATGTAAACACTAGTTGTTGTACATATGTATTATTAAATCATAAAATCACTTATAATTGTTTTAGTGTTTTATGTGAAAACGTAAGTGTGTTAGAAAACTATTGGCTTAAACCATTTACGTATTTTATTTGTTTCGTTAAAATGTTTTACGTTTGTTATCGACAAAACATTAGAAGATCGTAAAATATAAATAAACGTTTTTACGGCTTATTTGTATTAACATTACACACATATTCTCAAAGATCTGATGCACCAACCCTGAACATGTAACCTTACACAAGTATTTGATGCACTAACCACTAACATGTAACCTGATGCACCTATTGCATCACTAATTAAAATCTACTGCATCAAACATACATTTAACCCGGTGCACTAACCACAAACACAAATGCACTCATATGTGTTATAACTCAATAATAATACATTCTCGTGCCCTAACATTCAACCTCATGCACTAAGCATAAACACAGATGCCCTAAGATGCAATTTGATGCACTGATCTTACACACATTTAACCTGATGCAACAACCATAAACACAGATGCACTAATACAAGCTGGTGTCCTAAGATTGTGTAATTTGATGTTGCAAATATACACACTGATGCCCTAAGATGTCATATAATTCAATATTAAACACATATGATGCAAACTAGTGCATCACAATTATAAATTCTTATTCAAACATTTTATCAAACACCTGGTGAGCAATTTTAATAAACACATTTTTGATGCATTTTTTTGTCAAATTTGTTTCATATGTGGTAGAAAATCATGATGATATTATGGTAAACTTTCAACAAAACCTAAAAAATCATTACATAATTGATTTTAACTTGATCAGTTGACAAAATTACTGCACTTACAAGTGATGGTATGCTAATCAATGAACCAGAAGTATTAAGTTAAACACATGAACGAGAAGATCAATTCGTGAAGAAAACTAACCATGAATATGTTGTGGTAGAGGTACAATATTGATGTCGTTGTGGTGCCGTGCTGATTTCGCGACGGTGCAATGGTTCCACGACGGCAGACGGTGGCGGTGGTGGTGGTGGTGATGGTGAGTGTATGTGTTTGAATCTGGAGTTTGTGTGTATGTGTATGTGTGTGTTTGAATCTAGAGTGTGTGTTTGAATCTGATATTCTGCAATGTCGATTCCTCCATTTCTTGTGTTTTTTTGTTTTTTTACCCTGAACTTTTGATTGTTATCAAATTCTACCCCTATAACTTTTTTTCTCACTTTTCTATCTAATTATACTTTTCTCTACAACCGGACTATATATATATATATATATATATATATATATATATATATATATATATATATATATATATATATATATATATATATATATATATTGGGGGGCCTTTATTTTGAGAACCCTGTTAAGTGCGAGAACTGCGAGAACCCCTTATGTATTCCTAGTCATGCATATTGTGCAACATATCAATGCAACATAGCATTTTTGAATTATTAAACTTTTTTATTTAATCCAAAAGGGTAAAATAGTAAAAGTTAATTTTATATTATTTTTGATTTTTTTTAAAAAATCCTGTATTTTAAAAACATTCAATTTTTTTTATTTTTTTTTTTCTGAACATGCATGTTTTAAAACTGATTTAGTGCATGTGTTTTTATGAATTAATTATATTATTTTAGTTTTTGGAATTGTTTTTTCGACATACATGTTTTTCAAATGAAAATGTGCCTATGTGTTTTTAGATCATGTAAACTTATAACAACCAAGAACATAATGTTAAACACAAAATTCGATATAGATTGAAATACAATTAAAATACAATATATAATAAGAAGAAATACATGAATATAATCTATCTTTACACTTGTGTACTAACAATAATTAACGTAAACGGACATATGTGCATAAAACATATGTTTTTGAAGTTTCTCATCATATTATTTTGAACATGTGTGCATGGCTTCCAAAAACATACATGTACGCCTTCCAAGAACATATATGTACTTCCAGTATGTGTGCACGCCTTCAAAGAACGTTACGCCTAGAAAAAATAATAGCCAAGATTAAATAATTTTAAAATAAAACTTAAGATAACATAACACATATGGACAAGCTTAAACTAACAAACACAAATAAACAAGAGAATTTTTTTTTACGTATGCAAAACATATATAATCCAATCACAAAACATATATATTTTATAATTCATACACAAAACATATATGTTTTATACGTAAACATATATGTTTTATATATAAACATATATGTTCACCTAACGACTTCATGATCTCAACTGCTTCAATGTGATTATCACGTAAAAATATATGTGCACTTAACGACTTACATTCGAAGTTAGATAATCTAGTTCTTGTTACCCTATCTGACAATATTATTATATACTTTGATTAACATCATGAGTGCACAGTTTCACCTTAATATGTGCCATACCACACAGCAATAACACTAGAGAGTCTTCTAAACAAAGTAAAATACACATTTCTTTGATGGTAAATCGAAATAATCAGAAGGTACAGTTTAGGCAATGCATGTATAGCGTGTTAGAATCGTGACAATGAGTAGAGTGGCCTTTGAGTTACCATTAATACTGTTATACACAATCATTCTCTATTGACATAATATTAAGCAATCAAAGCCTTATGCTAAAACCTATGTCCCTACCAGAGTGACAAAAAGCTTTCTTCTCATCGTGGTACAAACGCATTAGAAATACATACTTGAGGGTGCAAAAAAATTAATCACAGATCGAAAGCACAAAAATTAACGAATTAATTGCAGATCGGAACCAATATTCATTATCAGGTCGAAAGCCAACAAAAGTTCATCTCGAAAAACTTTTCTCAAATCGAAGCAAAAAAAAAAAAAAAAAAAAAAAAAAAAAAAAAAAAAAAAAAAAAAAAAACGATTGACACATAATAAATCGAAATAAAAAGCAAGATCATAATTAGCAAAATAACAAACTTACATACGAAGAAACCAAATTATAACAACTGTCGAAAAAACGATTTACACATAATAAACAACTGAAGAAAAGAGAAAATCAAATTATAGATGAAAGTCAAAACTTACATGTGAAGATTTATAGATTAAAGTGACGAGATTTAATTAGATTGAGAGATAGACGGCTAGGTTTTTTCTGAGTGAGGGAGATGGAGAAAGATATGTGGTTAGGGTTCTTGAGGAAAAGAGATTAAAAGTGAAAGAGAGTAGATCTAAAAAAATAAAACCTGAAAAACGGTTGTGGGTATATAATCCCTTTTTTTTGGGGGAATTAATTTCTCATTTTGCCCCTAATTCAATTTTTCATTCAAAGTAAGTTAAATATATTTTCAAAAATGCCATTATGCATTTACATGATGTACATCATGTATTATTAGGAGTAAAAAAGGGGTTCTCGCAGTTCTCGCACCTAACATGGTTCTTAAAATAAATAAATATATATATATATATATATATATATATATATATATATATATATATATATATATATGATAATTATCATTATTATCTACTAAACTTAAAAGTCAAATGTTGTGTTTATATGGTGCATACAAAAAGTTAATTTGTTAGTTGGATGACAATGGTTAAAGCTCATTGAAATAAAGTTAAACTTCAAAAGTAGGATGAGCTGATTTTGAACTTCAAATTATGTTTTATTTAGCTTTATTGTATGATTTAAGATCATATGAAGATAAAAACTTTTTTATATTTTAAGGATCAATTTCCACCCTGAATTTTTATTATATTTAATGGATGAGATTAATCCCAACAATTAAAAAAACTCATTTTCATTCTTTTTATTTCAAATATAAATATTTTTCAAACCGTTAATCGTCAAGCGAAAAAAAATATACCATTACGGCGAACATTTAATTATCTTTCTATAAATAGACACTTTGATATACTTTCGACAATTTTTTTTTTTTCGTATTTTTCACGTTCTTTTTTAAGTTTTTTTCGTTTTTTTACATTACTGAAATTTGCATGAAAAATGATATATGATTTAACATTAATTTGAATACCATATGTGATATTAGTGTTATATCATATATGATATGTATATCATATGTGATTTATCATATATGATTTAACACTAGTATCACATATGATAGTACATATCATATGTTTTATAACACTAATATCACATGTGATCTTCAAATTAGTGTTAAATCATATATGATATTTCATGCAAATTACAGTTTCGAAGAAAAACGAAAAAAAATACGAAAAACGTGAAAAAATGATTTTTTTTTTTTTTCTTTTTTAGAAAATATATCAAAGTGCCTGTCTATAGAAAGATAATTAAATGCTCGTCGCGATGATGTAATTATTTTTGCTTAACAATTAACGGTTTAAGAGATATTTAAATTATAAAAAAAAAAGTGAAATAATAAAATGCTTTTAATCTCAGCAATTAATTTTTTTTTAAATGGATGGTGCAGATAAGTCTTTTAATATGTAAGAAAATTTTAAATAACTCTTTTGAGCTATTTAAAGTATGGGCCTCCCAAATGGGGTCCGTGGGATCTTGGTTTTTATGATTTCATCATTATATATTTTCTGTTATAAATGCTTGTTTGATAGTTATGGATAAGAGTAGAGTTTTTCTAACCAGTACTAATTGGCCCCCATGCCCCACAATTACTTACCGGCCATATAGAGGGTAACACCTAGACTATCGAGCTTCTTTAACATGTGCCCCTAGTGCACAAGTTAAAAAAATTCATAATCTTATATCCCTATAAGGTAAAAATTAGATTATGTCCATATCATTACTAATCTTAGCTCAAAATTCAATTTAATTAGAGAATTTCAGTAACATAAATGACAAACCATTGTATACAATACATACTTGGAAGAAACTCACAATGCTCGGTTTGATATGTGTCGAACCTGACACCACATACAAGATTGGTTAGAGAGAAAGGAAAATACTACAAATTTGCCATGACTAGCAATCTAGACATCCTGGATTGCTTATATTGATTAGCTTTAAGTTAAAAAACCAACCAATCTGTCTAATAATTTCCATTGAAGTGAAAGTGAACCCTTTAATAGACAAAGCCATTTTGGCTGTGTCTTATATATGCAGTTGCTTGCAGAAGAAAAGCGCATGAACCACAAGGAAATACAAAAACAATACCAATCAAAAGCCGAGCGCTACATGTATGCATGTCTAAACAAAAACAATGGAACTAAGAACAATGTCGCTTTAACTCCTGGCGGTCTCATATACATTCGACAATGGAACAACATGCAACATTTCAGGGAAAAAACCAAAAAATTAGTTGAATAGCTACCTGAGTTTTGATACAACGCCAACTTTCACACTGCTATAACAACCCGTTATGTGTCTGGAGAAAACATTAGGGTGGAGAAGGTGGAAGAACAATTGCAAGCAAGAGAACAAGCAATCCAAATGCTTAAATTCCATCTGAGAGGAGCTCAAGACCGAATGCAAAACCAGGCTAATAAACACAGGACTGACAGATAATTTGTTGTTGGTGATTGGGTGTGTCTTAAATTGCAGCCTCATAGGCAAGTAACTGTGAGACAATTAAGGTCAGCAACACAAGCTATCTGCTAAGTATTATGGCCCTTTTGAAGAGAAGATAGGAGAGGTAGCTTATAAATTGAAACTGCCTGATCATAGCCAAATTCACCCGGCCTCTGTTCCATATTTCTCAGCTGATCCGAGAAGATCTTCTATAACATGGGCATGCAATTCATTTGGTCAAAGCAGTTGTTTGTGAGAAAAAGATAGCAACTAGTTTTACTACTTCAAGCCATGCATGGGAAACACAACCATGATACCATGATTTCACGTTTCAACATTGCCTTTCATTCTTTTTCTTACTTATAAAAGGGGTAGCCTCAAATTAGTTGATAACTCATTGTAAACAAGAAGTCATTAAGTAATTGTTAATTTGAGAGAGAATTTAAATACAAAAACAAAGTTCCCAAATCATGTTTCATTTGTTATATTACTCCCATTTGTGTTTCTTCCATTCACTTTAGATAAGAGTTTGTGCTGCAACATATCATCCGAAATAAATCGTGACGGATCATCAGCTCAAAATGTGTAAGGGAAATGGTCACCAGATGGGAAGTTTGCCTCTTTCTTAACTGCCTTATTCAGAAATCAGTTAAGAAATGACACTCAAAATGTGATATTAGCAGACAGGAATCCAAAGAAGAAGAATTGGAAATGAAACTGCTAATATCACATTTTGAGTGTCATTTCTTAACTGATTTCTGAATCAAACAATCAGCTGGAAGGCCATGGTAAATGGCTAAAATCACGGCTTGTTTCGTGAACCCACTTGTGTATTCTTCTTGTTTGGTAATTAAGTTTATTATCATTGTTGAGTGAGACTTTTTATAATTTTTTAGTTGCATTATTATCAATGCTGACATGTTGAGTTTTTTATAATATTATCTGAATATTTGCTGTATTATTTTTATTCCTGATTGATCAGTCTATTTATAAATTTGTTTGAATCTTAGCTGTATTAGCATTATTTCTTATTGAGTCTATATATAATTTTATTTCCAATCTTAGATACATTATTAGTATCGTTAAGTGAGTTTTTAGATCAGATCATAAAGTTCAATTTAGGAGGAAGAATGGCGACATCTTTGAGAAGTTCTTCTACGACAGGGTATAGAGAAGAACGTGATACTTTTGGACCTATTCAAGTCCCAAATGACAAGTCAGTCTTCTTATTTCAGTTTTTCATGTTTGTCTTTGGATTTTTGCACTAAATTGTGTACTGATTGATGTAAAATAAGACTTGAAATGAAATAAAACTATTTGCCAAGTTTTAAATATGTCAAGTTTTGAAAGGGTGCCAAAGTGCCACTTAGTGTCTTGGTCTCAAATGTGTTTAGTCGCTTTTAGATTGCTGTACTCCAAGGTGCATGACAGACTTGAGAGTTGAGCAGTACACGAGATGTAAAGTTTGGATCAATACATGTTTGATTTTCATCTATCTTGAGTTTTAGGGATATGATGCCTTACTTGATTAGGTAACTGAATTAATTTGCGCAGATGATTCCTGAATCTTTGAAAGAAGCTTTATACAAGTCCTTGAATACACAAGTTACACAAAAGCTGTGAAATCCTTTTATTTTACTAAATTTACGCAGAAGACATGACGATTTCTGTAGAAATCAAAAACAAACACACTACATTCTTGACACTTGTAATGTATTATTCGAAATGTTATATGCCTGGACTTATAAATCTATAACCTATACATTATGACCAGCTTATCATCTTCCGGATAATTGGCCCTAGCAATCTATGTCTTTTAGAACCCTTTGGATGAACCATTTAGCCTTTGAAAACCTTGGCTGCAATACCTTTAACTTGCTTATAATTCTTATCAGTAATCATTTCTCCTACTTTACAGGTTATGGGGAGCTCAAACTCAAAGATCTTTACAGAATTTCGAAATTGGAGGTGACCGTGAAAGAATGCCTGAACCAATCATTCGGTCTTTTGGAATCCTCAAGAAGTGTGCTGCTAAGGTTCTTGCAACTCTTAATCATTATTTCTCTTCCAGCCAACAGTTGGGAACATCAGCATTTCGTTATCAGCTAAAGCATAGTATCATCGATTTATTTACAGTTAATCATAACATGTTTGTCACCATCTTAGCTAAAAGCGCAAGCTTTCACTCTCCTTATAAATGGCATGAACTAGTAGCCTTCAGGATTATCTACATGACGTAGTTACACACTTGCACCGTTTATTATGTGTCTTGCAGGTGAACATAGAATATGGTCTTGATCCATCCATAGGGAATGCAATAATGGAAGCTGCACAAGAAGTCGCTGACGGGAAGTTAAATGATCACTTTCCATTGGTTATATGGCAGACTGGTAGTGGCACTCAAAGCAATATGAATGCCAACGAGGTAACTGTAGTATTATGATTTTTTTTTTTTTTTTTTTTCGTTTTTCAATTTCAATATATTTTGCATATAATTTTCATACTAACTATGAATCGTTAAAAAATCTTGTAATAGGTCATTGCAAACAGAGCAGCTGAAATTCTTGGCCATAAGCGTGGTGGTAAGTTGGTGCATCCAAATGACCATGTCAACAGATCACAGTCTTCAAACGATACGTTCCCAACTGTAAGCTTCTTAGAGACATCATTATCAGTTTTTTATAATATAATTACTCGTAATACATTTGGGCTATTTCTTCCAGGTGTTGATCATTACTTGTTTTGTTAACAGGTCATGCATATTGCAGCTGCAACAGAAATCAACTCAAGACTTGTCCCAAAGCTTACGCAGTTACACACTACCCTACAAGCAAAGGTAATTAAATATTCAGTTTGTCTCTTCCATATATCATTACTTTATTTTTTGGAGTGATGATTACCGAATGCTTTAATTTCAACAGACATGCGAGTTCTCTGATATTGTTAAAATCGGGCGTACTCACACTCAAGATGCAACACCCCTTACTCTTGGTCAAGAGTTCAGTGGCTATGCCACACAAGTATGCTTCTTTTGTCTCATACCTTCGATTATTGGCTAAGAATTTGAATTTGGAATAATAAGACCTAATGTTTTATTTATCTGTTGCAGGTGAAATATGGAATTGATCGGGTCTTATGCACTCTCCCTCGCATGTATCAGGTTGATAATCATATCTTTTGTATTTAACTGATGGCTTTACATATGTGAATCATGACCGGCATCTGTTATTGTGTTTTCAGCTTGCGCAAGGTGGCACTGCTGTAGGGACTGGATTGAACACAAAGAAAGGGTACATTTTATTATTTTTTATACATCCAGATCATTTAATAGCCTTTCTTCCCTTTTATATAATGACATATGATTGCTGTAAAGGTTTGATGTAAAGATTGCTGCAGCAGTAGCTGATGAAACAAGGTTACCATTTGTAACAGCTGAAAACAAGTTTGAGGCGCTGGTTAGTTTCATTTTTCTTACAAATATCTACGTATTTTATTGAAGTAAACAATTGTTAGTTTTGACTCTAATATATTATTTACTCGCATCATATTATCAGGCTGCACATGATGCCTTTGTTGAAACTAGCGGAGCTTTGAACACAATTGCTGTTTCTCTTATGAAAATCGCTAATGACATACGCTTCCTAGGAAGGTATCCAGATTAAAGATTTGTTATCCATTTTACATGTAATCTATTATGTACTCAGTAACTTTCTTTACTGTTCGTTTAGTGGTCCACGTTGCGGTTTTGGAGAACTTATCCTTCCTGAGAATGAACCTGGTAGCAGCATTATGCCTGTAAGTCACTATATCATAAATACTTCTTATACAAATGACAAAGGTTTTTGATCTTGATGCTAAATTAGCAATCAGACTAATTATCATGATCTTGTGATCTGATTTTTATTAAGGGGAAAGTGAATCCTACACAGTGTGAGGCTCTGACCATGGTCTGTGCTCAGGTACGTATTTTCTTGACACTCTTTAGTAAGATGTGGGAGTAAAGGAGGAAAGATGGGCGGGTTGGACAAGTTGGCTAACGGGTCAAATGGGTTATTATTTAGAACTGATCAAAATGGGCAGGTTTGATCCACGAACACCTGTGTTTGTTTTCTAATAAACATACCCATTCATAAGTAATGATGTAAATGGGCAGAAGTCGCCACTTTTATATGAGAGCATCTGAATTAAAACCACTATTCGTATATTTGGTTTGCAAATTAATCACGTTGTCGGATCACATGCAGACAATTGGAAACCATGTGGGCCTCACAGTAGCTGGTTCGAATGGTCATTTTGAGCTCAACGTTTTCAAGCCAATGATTGCTAGCTCCCTTTTACATGTAAGTAACTTCATAGAATCATAATTCTTGGTCATAACCAACTGACTTAGCTCAGTCTCCTGCAGCTTGGGGAGGGGTTTTACCCGGGTTTGAGTCTCGCAAGCAGGGCCGGTCCTGACATTCTTGATGCCCTGGGCGAAATGGTCAAAAAATGCCCCGTCTAAATGATGTAAACGAACAAGTAACGGGGTTTGGCTATCATATAAGTTCAAAATTATAGAAAAAATCGAAGAAACTTGAGTAAGATTAGCATTTTCATTGAATTAAGTAGGGATAATGCGATAATGCCTAAAAATGAATCAAAATTTTCTTCTTTTCTTACATAGAAAGACAATAGATGAACTAAAAGCATAAATTTCTCCAAGTATACACACAATAGATAAACTAAAAGCTTAGTCAACAAGAAAAAAATTTGTTTGACACAATGAACCAAATATGTATCAAATTAGATATATATTCATAACGTTGTCTCGATTACTCCCCTCGTTTAGGCTCTTTTTTTTCGTATTGCTATTTTGGTTAGTCTCATAACAAATATTTACTTTATATTTCATTCAATTAAAAGAGATTTTAGTGAGTGAAAATGACACGTACTATTTGCTTGCTAGAAAGTGCAACAATCAATTGGTCTAAAACTTTTAAAGAACAAAATATTACTCTATACGTAAATTGTGCTTCCAACTTTTAAGAAGCAGAAAAACTACGAGATTAAAGTTAAAAAGGGGAAAAAAATAATAAGTAAAAAATTGAAAAATATTAATTGTGTTTAACAAAAACAATAAATCACAAACCACGCATTTACATAAGGCTGGGAGGGTCAATCTTTCTCATTTTTCCTGTCGCGTCAGCTTTCTCTCTCCAGCGACTTTCAGGCGATTAGGTGCCCCAGTAAGGGCCGACCATGTTTATTTATTTATTTATTTTCGTTACAAAACAGCTAGAAAGCAAGTTACACAAAACCAAGTCGATCGCTCCCACGACCAAGTTACACAAAATAAGACCCATGATTGAATCCCTACAGTAAGGGGATCGAGTAGCACTCTATCGACTAAGTCGATCGTGTGTGCTTACTGCGTCCAGCCTAACCCACGTGAGTTTGCAACTAAAGAACAAAAGCAAAATTTCCTTGTTTTCTCTCTCTCTTGGTTCTTTCGACTTCCCAAAGGCCAAACTAAACCTGCATTGTTTTTTCTAATTGAACATGAAATTTGTCCTTATTTTTAATTTCTCTCATGTATACAAATTAGAAAAAACATGCCCTTTATTTGTGTGATGCCCTGGGTGGTCGTCCTGCCCATAGCGAGGGTCGGGCCTGCTCGCAAGAGACACAGAAAATCCGGATTTTCCTCTTAGTGCGAAGTCGTGAGTTCTAGGGGTTTCTCTTCGCGGGTATCTCCTAGTGGCTCCCAGGGCCTGCCCGTTTGGATGGTTTAACTCGGGAGTCGAATTTCAAGTGTGGTGCCGTTCTAAAAAATAAAATAAAATAAATAAATAAAATCTTGGTCATATGTTATTGTTTTTGCTTGTCATAAGATATTAAAATGTATATATCTAGTGCTAAATTCGTAAAAGATGGTTCCCTGTGGTTTATTGTATAGTCATTGTGGTGTTGATTTTATTGACAGTCAATAAGACTAATTGCCGACGCGTCAGCTTCTTTTGAAAAGAACTGTGTGAGAGGCATTCAAGCTAATAGAGACAGGATTAATAAGTTACTGTACGAGGTAAGCTAACGTCCAGAAAACTTCAAATTTATAGCGCAATCTGATTCCTGAAGTCATTTCTGATTTATCTTTTTTGATATGCAGTCACTTATGCTTGTGACATCTTTAAATCCTGTAAGTATCCGTTTGAGTTCACGGTTCTACACATGTTATTCATTTACACTTTTTAAAATATTAACTGAATGACGTACATTACTATTTGAAATAAATCGCTACAGAAAATCGGATATGACAATGCTGCAGCGGTTGCCAAGACTGCTCATAAGCAGGGATGTACTCTCAAGGTGATGTTTCTTTCAGTCTAGTCTATTCTACCTCAGAAACCTCCAATAATTAATGATCAAGAACTATGATTCTTTTGTAACAAAACATTACATATAAGATTGACAATCTTCAGTTAATTTTATATTAGCGCTACTAAGAAGGGTTTTCTTTCTCTAAAAACAACGGTATATCTGATGGAACGACCACGTGATCCTCAGTTAATTTTGACGCTAATAATCTGAAATGCTGCAGGAAGCTGCTCTGCAATTGGGAGTGCTGACTAGTGAAGAATTTGATCAACTTGTAGTGCCAGAAAAGATGATTGGTCCCTCTGACTAAAGCAACCGGATAAAGATATGGTTGCATGTTATTATATGAAGCAGAAGCCAAATTGGGCTAGGGAATGAAAGAGTGTTGTCATATTCCAATTAATTCATATTTCAATTATACTGGCCGGAGGTCCTCCTGTAAGCAGTCTCTCTACTTTCGGATTTATCCTGGAGGTAGGGGTAGGATCTGTATACATTTCACCTCCCCTTTACCCTGCTCCACCGGGATTGTGTTTGGTGTTGTCGTCGTTGTCGTCGTTGTTGTTGTTGTCGTCGTTGTCGTTGTTGTTGTATCTTCTTTGTCAATAGTATTGATGTGAAAGCCGTTCAAAAAAAAAATAGTATTGATGCGAGAAATGTTGTTTTAAAATTTATAAAATAATAAAACATTCAATGTGAGAAAATAATAAAGAAAAACATTAAGAATAATATTCAAGTATACGTGAGATATAAATACTCACCTGAGTTGGTAAGTAACAAATGACATTAGTAGAGATTCTTCTTCACAAAGAAGCAAACCCTTCTTTGATGGTAGGGCCAAAACATTCACCAATACCTTTGTATGGTTCAGACAACCTACCAGCCTTGATCATCTTGTCTTGGTTCTGGATCAGAAGCTTGACAAGCTCAACGGGGGCAGCAGCTGTCTTTGACGCAGCAACAGAGACTCATTCCATAAGAAAGCCGATAGCGAACCCAGATAGCCCTTTCTCAGCCGGTTTTGAACGCAGAATGGTGAGACCTTGGGGACGATCATGGAAAGATCAGCTGATTGATGGGTTGGGTATTGGAACACAGGGTTTGAGTAGTTTTCGTATTGGAAACGCCTTTAGTAAGGTTTTGGTTGTTGAGCACCTCGTGTCATGGTGGATCCAAGAAGACCTAGCTTCTGGGAAACACTTACAAGGTGTGAACGATCAGTCGTCATCTCTAAAAATACAAACAAACATTCCTTTAGTGACTTAGCATGAACGATATACGAGTAGACAACAAACAAAATCTTCACCAAGCAGTCATATTTCATAGGTTCATTGAAGTACTCTATTCTTCAGAGTGATTATAGTGACAACACTCTTTCGTCGAATTTGTATGAAAACATGTTGAGGAACTAGATTTTACCAACAACTTTTGTGCCAGAGGACAATTTCTTTTGCTTTGTTGCTTAATTTAGATGAGATAAAAATCACATGAATGGTGTCAAACAGTTTCCGCAGGATTTAACAAGTGAAATCTTGAACCCAGTAAATAAATATATTACATATCACTTCCAAAATACTGATAGATATTTCAGTTTCTATCTTCTTTGCCAGTAATTATTATGTGAGAAATTTTGTTTTAAAATTTATAAAACTGTATCCGACAAGATTAACTATATATTATCACAAAAGGTATTACAAGCATTAAAAGTATACCATGGACATACCCATGTATACCTATAAAAAAATGCAAGACAATAAAGAATACCGCTATACTATAGCATTCATCAAGCTAATACAAAAGACTTTGTAATTCAGTCTGAACACTATCTAGTAAAGCTACAGATATTATTCTTTCAATACTTTTACTCTTTTACTGATTCTGCTTTTCCTCTCCATTGACTATGTGGAATTTTATTTCCCATAATTAAAAGCTCCACATTCTTCACTGCTTTAGACTCTTTTACCAGTAAGTTCATCATTTTCAACTTGGCAGTTTTCACTATTTCTATGAATAATACATCATTAAAGTATACCATGGACATGCCCACGGAGCGATGGAACTTATTGTGAGAAACAGTGTACACTTTTATTAAAATAATCATATTATAAATAATAAAATTAACAGAAAGTAAATAACAGAAAATTAAATACAGACAGAAATGTGTAGAAGCAGAAGACAGACTCTAAGAATATTGAATAAACGAAAACAGTAAAGGTTGGTCGAGGCTTGTGTTAAACACGATTCCCTTAAAACAGATTCGTTGTCTGTTTCCCATGGTAACGTCCAGAGCTGTTGTACAGCCGGACCTGACAAACTTTCCTGAAAAAATTTGTTAATACAAATAAGCCGTAAAAACGTTTATTTATATTTTACGATCTTCTAATGTTTTGTCGATAACAAACGTAAAAATCATTTTAACGAAACAAATAAAATACGTAAATAGTTTGAGTCAATAGTTTACCAACACACTTACGATTTCACATAAAACACTAAACAAGTAAAAGTGGTTTTATTATTTAGTAATACATATGTACAACAACTAGTGTTTACATATTGGGGCAAATATATACATAACTAGTATGTATCATAATGGGTAATATAATGGGTATAAGTTTAAGTATTTGACCCATTGACCAAATACATTGAATGTTGTTGGGTAAAACCCTAAGTCCATGACCCATACCCATGGAGGATAACCCATAACCCATTGCATGACATCATGCATAAGTCATATATGGATATTATCCATGACCCATGGATTTAACCCGTAACCCATAAACTAGATGCAATTGTATCTACTTGGATACCCATGGTCCAAAGTCTAGACCCATGACCCATAACCCATGACCCATGACCCAAAACCCATGGGCAAAGAGGAGCGTCCCACGAATCCCCAGGTTTACACTAGGGATCCGTGGGATCCGTGGAGCAGTAGCACTTTTTCCTCTATAAATAGTGAGCCATTTTTTCATTGCTACTCACCCCTTTCACATATATTTTCTCTTTGAGTTGTAAACTCTCTAACCACAGATCCAAGTGATCTTTGTATGTAGTTTTGTTTTTTGTGTGATTCTCTAAGTTCCTCTTAAAGGCGAGATCACCACCTTTTGAAGTCGAGCAAGCTCAAGTCCATGAGTTGCCATGCTTCGTCATCATCAAGACTACTGAGGTTCTCTTGTTGATAGTTCTCTTCTTTCTCATTTGAAGTGTAGTGTCGAAGACATAAGTGAAAGATGTCTAAAGGGTCAAGACGAAGACATTAGTGAAAGGTGTCGAACGTCCGTATTTAAAGCACTAGTGAAGGGTGCTTAGAAGTCAAGGCTAAAGGCATTAGTGAAGGGTGCCTAGAAGTCAAGTCACAAGGAATTAGTGAAGGGTGCCTAGAGGTCGAGTAAAAGGCATTAGTGAAAGGTGCCTAAGGTGTACATTCGATATGGTGTGTTCGATGTACAAGATAGATTTGTATTGGGTCAAAGGATATTGATATCCTTGTTGATGTTGTCATAAGGAGTGGATCTCCTTAGGGATAGGACTTGTGTAATGTTGGGTAGTAGTTCCTCTATTGTAATTGAACTCGGTATCTAGCCTAGTACCGGATAAAGGGTAGGCGACGTTGTGATAGGTTTGGTTCTACCTTCTGGAAGAACCCGGTATCTAGCCTTGTACCGAATAAAGAGTAGGCAACGTTGTGAAGGCTTCTCCGCCACAAGGAGTTGGTGTTGTGTAGTGATTACAAACTCTCGAGTAGGTGCCTCGGGGACTGGAGTAGGGCAAGGAAGGTGTCGTTGTAGCCGAACCACTATAAATACTCGCGTTGTGGTTTTGTGCTCCTTACTCTTTATCTTTTCATTACATATTTATATATCTATATGCTTGTCTATCAATATCCAACACACATGTTTATGTAGATTGACATAACTCAATCTAAATAGTTTAAAACCAAGTTTTAATAGGTAAAACTATTCAACCCTGTTAATACACATAAGCCGTAAAAACGTTTATTTATATTTTACGATCTTCTAATGTTTTGTCGATAACAAACATAAAATCATTTTAACGAAACAAATAAAATACGTAAATGGTTTGAGCCAATAGTTTTCTAACACACTTGCGTTTTCACATAAAACACTAAAACAAGTATAAGTGATTTTATGATTTAGTAATACATATGTACAACAACTAGTGTATATATATTGGGCAAATATATACATAACTAGTATGTATTATAATGGGTAAAAACTACAACCCATGAAACATATTCATAACCCATGGTATTGACCCATACCCATTTGACTAGATGCATTGCACCCATTAGGTACATTGTATCTAAAGAAATACCCTTGGATCAACCCATAACCCATGACCCATGACCCACAACCAAAATACCCATGGGCAAAGAAGAGCGTCCCACGGATCCCTAGTTTTACACTAGACGGATCCCTTGAGGGAGGGATCCGTGGAACAGTAAGTGTTTCTCCTCTATAAATAGTGAGTCATTTCTTCCTTTTGGCTTGCCACTCTCACACATACTTTCCCCAAGTATTGTAACTCTCTAACCATTGATCCTAAGGGATCTTTCTATGTAGTTTGTCTTTTGTTTTTGTGTGATTCTCTAGGTTCCTCTTAAAGGCGAGATCACCACTTCTTGAAGTCGAGCAAGCTCAAGTCCATGAGTTGCCATGCTTCGTCATCATCAAGACTACTAAGGTTCTCTTGTTGATAGTTCTTTCTTCTTTCATAGAAGTGTTGTGTCGAAGGCATTAGTGAAGGATGCCGAAAGATTCAAAACGAAAGCATTAGTGAAATGTGCTTAAACGTCCGTGTCAAAAGCATTAGTGAAGAATGCCAAAGGTGTCAAGACGAAGGCATTAGTGAAAGGTGCCAAGCGTTTGTGTCAAGGGCATTGGTGAAAGATGTCTAGGAATCAAATCAAGTGGCATTAGTGAAGAATGCCAAGGTCGTATAATCGATGAGGTGCATCGTTATACAAATAGTGATAGCTTGTTTCCAAGGATGTTGATATCCTTGATGGTGTTGTAATAAGGAGTAGGTCTTCTTTGGGATTAGGTTTTGTGTAGTGTTGGGTAGTAGTTCCTCCATTGTAATGGAACTCGGTACTTAGCCTAGTACCGGATAAAGGGTAGGCGACGTTGTGGTAGGTGTGGTTCACCTTGGTGAAAAGAACATGGTGGTTAGCCTAGTACCGGAAAAAGAGTAGGCGACGTTGTGAAGGCTTCTCCGCCATAAGGAGTTGGTGTCGTGTAGTGATTACGACTCTCGAGTAGGTGACTCAGGGAGTGGAGTAGGGCAAGGAAGGTGTCCTTGTAGCCGAACCACTATAAATACTCGTGCCGTGGTTATGTGCTTCTTACTCTTTATCTTTCATTACATTCTTTATATGTCTATCTATCAACGTCCTACATACACATCTAAATAGATTGACATAAGTCGATCTAAATATTTTAAAATGAAGTTTTAATTGATAAAACTATTCAACCCCCCCCCCCCTTCTAGTTTTTCATAGTTGGCATCCGAGCTTCGTTACCAAGTTTTTTAGAGTATGTTGTACTTTAAAAACTTGATATGATCCGTGTATGTTTGAAAACTACAAAGAAAGAAAAAATTTAAAACATTTTTTATCTCTTTCATGATGGATATTGATAGATTATTCTAACATATTTGTTTCAAGAAATCTTCATGCTAGGATCTCTTCAAAATCTTCATTTTTATTCAAAGAATAATGAAGTCAACTTTCAAGGAAGAATCTAAAAGTAATCACAACCTACTTATTCTAAGTACAAAGGATTGCTTGAAGAGCTCATGAAGTATTTTTGGTCTCATGTCTTCACAAACCAAAATCAAGAGCATAGAGGTATGTTTACTCTTCATTAGCTAGCTTACATCTACATGAATATTTTAATATCATTCTTCTTAAAAATGCTATTCTTTCAAAAAGTCTCCTTTCGCCACTTTCTCGACTCATTCATCATCGGGAATAGTATTCCTTTTGATCTCGTCAAACTAACGCCGTCGTCACAAATGGATCTCGATAATTAAATCCCGTTGACCAAACATTATTTATTTTATTTTTTTTATCCCAAAACTATTTTGTTCCATGAATTATTTTATAACTTATAACAAAAATATTGCCAAACACCCTTTTTCTGTCTACAGAAGCCGGATCCCTCTAGTTGTACTAGTCGGATCCCTTATACAAGGGATCCGGGGGAACCGTGGGACAGAAAACAGCTATACGCTTTTTTGAAAACCATTACTGATCATCTTCCCTCTCCCCACAAAACACAAAAACGACTCAAGAACTGATTTCATCCTCATAGGACTCCATATCCTCAAGTACTCTTCTCTAGAACACCATTGTAAGTAATTACACTAACATGTTCTAATTTTCATCATCCTCATCCTAGGGTTTATGGTTTCTCAATTTCTAATCAATTAATTTAATTAGGGTTTTCAAATTTGATCATTAAAAAGGGCTTTCACTCAACTAAGATTACATTGTGTTCACAACATTGTTAATACAAATCAAAACCATAAACCCATCTCGACAAATTTTGCCTAATTGGAATATTTGAGTTTCTAGGACCAACCATGCCTAAAGCCACTCAACAAGACCATCATGATACCGTCTATTACCTCGCCCATTACTATCGAAAAGAAGGGTTGTCAAAAACCGACCAAAAAGTCTTCAAAAGACTTGAAAAACGACTTATCCACGAAGGTCATGTAGTCAAGGAATGTTTCCTTGAAGATACCGACATTCGTCAAGTCTTCTCGGCAATCAACTTTGATTGTCTTCTTGACATTGACGAACAAATTTGTCCGGTTTTCATCTTTGAATTCTACAAAAGCATTAGAATCATTCGAAACACCGATGATAGCATTTCAATCGCTTTCATCATCAATAAACGAAGCTTCACTCTACCCCTCAACACATTCTCTCAAATCCTTCGCATTCCTTGTGAAGGAATTTGTATGTACTCTCAAGATTGGGCAATTTCCACTCAATCAATCCTTTGCTCTTGATCCCAAACCAATATACCATACTCCTCTTGATGAACCCGAAACCGTTCGAGACACCATCTTCAAAATTAGAACCGACCAATCCCGTCTTAACCAAAACAAAAAGCTCAATCACCGTGATCCCTTTCAAATGGAACTTTTCGAAATGCACCCCACTTTTAGAAAATGGGAAGAAATTCTTAGGGAAAACGTCATTTGCTTAGTCGGTAACAAGGATCATCCAAATGCTTGTCTCGTGCAAATGATATATTGTCTTATTCACCAAAAGCCATTCAATCTCTCCTATTACATGGTGAAAAGAATGGTCGGGGTATTCAAAGTTGCCAACATGGTACTTCCATATGGTATGCTCCTAACACGACTTTGTAAGTATGTTAGTGCATTGCAACCATCTCCTATCAACGATGATCATTTCCTTTCCGATCACGTTATGGTACCTCTTACCAAACAACCCTCTAAACGGTTCATGATCAATGGAAGAAAACCTAAATCTCTCTCGGATTCCTCGGACGGAGAAGTAGAAGAAGATGAAGAAGAAGAAGATGCCGACCCCGTAGCTAACATTGAATTGGAACCCTTTGATTACTATCAACAACTTCCAACTATTCCAAACGAGACCGCGGAATTCAAACAATTAAGGGGTATGATTCAAAACCTAGCTCACTACGTCACAAAGTCGGGAAACATGAAAAGAAAGGATTGACGAAAGAGACTATAGGATTATGACTATTTTGAGACATTTGATTTGTATGAATGATTATGTGTTAGCACGCTTTTTTGCGTTATCTTGAATGTTATTATTACTACCATTATCTATGATGTGCTTCTATGTGATAACATGTTTATAGTGCTGTTTAGTTTAATGGTTATTAGTGTATATTGCTTGGCACAAAATCTGCACTTGTTTCTGTGATGGTTCTGATCTGCAGATGCGGGATCCCTAGTTTTTGCCTAGACGGATCCCTCCCTTTAGGGAACCGTGGGATCCGTGACAACAGATCAGCAATACAGACTCTCATACATCAAAATAGCTTACTAGATCACTTCACACTAACTAAACATAAGACTTTAGAACCCAACTAAGTCTTCTTCAAGCATGAGAAAGCTTCAAACTCATCCATAGCTTACATAAGATCTAATTCAAAGTACTTTTAATTTATCAACTCATCAAAACTCACCATATTTCCGCTTCAATACTCACACATTGCTTTTCACATCTCAAAACACTTAGGTGGACATATTGAACAATTTTAGGAACTTGTTTCTAGCCATCCTTATCTCAAAACGGGTCAAAAATTAGTTTTTTAATTCTTTTGATTTTTGAGGATTTTTCAAACACCATCTCAAGCTTACATCTGATCTCTAGGATCATTTATTATAACTTGACACCATCAAAATTCTTAGTGTCATCCTTGAACATCCATTGGTGGTCATAAAGTCTCATTTTCCTTCCATTAAAGGCAATCATTAGCTATATCACTCATTGCCCTTGATCATTCAAGTACACCTTCATTTAAGATGCTTAGGAGGACTGAAACACTCAAAATGGTATAGGCTTTAGACCTTAGAAACATCATTTTTACCCTTTCATATCTGCTGAGAGCCGGATCCCTAGGATTAGCCTAGACGGATCCCTCAAATGAGGGAACCGTGGGATCCGGATGACAAATTATGACAAATCTAACTAAAACAATCATTTCAAGCCCATCTTGCTAACTTGAACACTCTGCCTCATCTTAATTGAGTCCCTAGATCAGTAAAATTCTGAAGTTGACTCTTGTGCATGCTAATCATCACATTCCTAAGAATCTCAGTGGCTTAAGTCTTAAATACACTTGCCAAGTTCTTCCCTTTATAAGTCATCTTGCTAGAATCCCTTAGTCATCAAACACAACATAATTCTCAGCAATTACAAACATCTTCTTTAGCCATTTCATCATGAGAAAAGCTCCTAGTGCTAACTCATCCACCCAAGAACCACCCAAGAAACTTGCTCGGGTTATACACGAAGTTTCCTCAACCGAATCATCTCCGGTTAAGTCCACAAATGCTAGGATTTCCCCTACACCAACACAACCAATCAAACCAATCCCCAAGAGAATTGTTCCCACTAAAATATCATCACCAAACTCTACAATTCCTACTAAACTAAACACACCCTTTTCAACCCAATCAACTTCATTGGTGCCTAGAGTAATATAACTTACCACCTCACAATCATCTCCACATTCTTACAACTTAGAAGACTTACCCCCTAGGCCATCCCATCCTCCACCATTACCGACACACTCTTCACTAGAGAAGATTGTACAACAAAACCAAAGTGTTGAATCAACACTTGCACCAATGTCAATCTCTCCATTTCCCTCTAATGGTCCATTTTGGATTATGAGGAGACATCAAAGTCAACTACCCGACCACATAGAAGTTGACATTTCCCTACCTCCACCATCAACCCTTGTTGAGCCACCACTTAATGTGCCCCCGCAAATTCCTCCTTCATTTGAGGATCTTCAACCCACTTCACTAGAACCTCCGCTTCAAGACACTCAACCTCTACCACCATCCTTTCAAAACCATGACAAGGATTGCTATCATTGTCAACATGTTGAAAAGTTGATACATGAACTACGTGAAGAGCAACGTTTCATGTTTTATCACCTCCTCGAACGTTTCGATGAGGTCAACAAACCTAAACAACCATGAGCCTAAAGTCTCAAGCTCAACTTAGAACGTTTAGGAATCCTATCTCATGTTTGATCATCCTTAAGCACATGGTTGCTTCTTAAGTTTAGGTCACCCATTAGTATTAAGTGGAATATGTATTACATGACTAAATCATTCTCTTAGTTTTAGAGATTTGTTGATTATCTCTTTGTTTTATTGAATGATAACTTAATTGCCATATTGCTTTGAGTATATGTTTGTTGTTTGTATACATATCTCACTCTCATATTAGCACTGTTTGGTATATCACCATTGCTGAAAATCTGTCACCAGACAGACGGATCCCTGGAAATTGCCTAGACGGATCCCACAGAGGAGGGAACCGTGGGATCCGTGCAACAAAAGGCTAATTTTCTACTAACTTGAGTCTTATTTGCAGGAAATTATGCACTATACTCTTGTTTTCTAACCTTTGCTTTGTAGATTTTCAAAATACACATGAAGACCTTAACACCCTAAGCTAGGGGAGCTTTGTGTCAAACCATGCATTGCAAAACCATTTGCAACATAATCCTTATTTGGATTACACTTCATGACACCCCATTACAAAGTTGCAATCTTCAAGGGGGAGCATTTTCGTCAAAAGGACGAAACCATTTGCAAACAAAGTTGCAATGCATTAGCTTACTTGTTTTTATTTACTTGACGCCCTCACAAAGGTATGGACTCGTCAAGGGGGAGTTAAGACGAGAACCATTCCCGTCACTTGCTACAAAAAGGGGGAGAAGAGAGTAAAAACTCCAATTCGAACTTTTACGAATTTTAGTTTTTCCTTAAAATAATTTTATGTTTTGTCATCAACAAAAAGGGGGAGATTGTTAATACAAATAAGCCGTAAAAATGTTTATTTATATTTTACGATCTTCTAATGTTTTGTCGATAACAAACGTAAAATCATTTTAACGAAACAAATAAAATACGTAAATGGTTTGATCCAATAGTTTTCTAACACACTTACGTTTTCACATAAAACACTAAAACAAGTATAAATGACTTTATGATTTAGTAATACATATGTACAACAACTAGTGTTTACATATTGGGCAAATATATACATAACTAGTATGTATTATAATGGGTAAAAACTATAACCAATGGAACATATTCATAATCCATGGTATTGACCCATACCCATTTGACTAGATGCATTGCACCCATTAGGTACATTGTATCTAAAGAAATACCCATGGATCAACCCATAACCCATGACCCATGACCCACAACCAAAATACCCATGGGCATAGAGGAGCGTCCCACGGATCCTTAGTTTTACACTAGACGGATCCATTGAGGGAGGGATCCGTGGGATCCGTGGAACAGTAAGTGTTTCTCCTCTATAAATAGTGAGTCATTTCTTCCTTTTGGCTTGCCACTCTCACACATACTTTCCCCAAGTATTGTAACTCTCTAACCACTGATCCTAAGGGATCTTTCTATGTAGTTTGCCTTTTGTTTTTGTGTGATTCTCTAGGTTCCTCTTAAAGGCGAGATCACCACTTCTTGAAGTCGAGCAAGCTCAAGTCCATGAGTTGCCATGCTTCGTCATCATCAAGACTGTTGAGGTTCTCTTGTTGATAGTTCTTTCTTCCTTCATAGAAGTGTTGTGTCGAAGGCAATAGTGAAGGATGCCGAAAGAGTCAAGACGAAAGCATTAGTGAAAGGTACTTAAACGTCCGTGTCAAAAGCATTAGTGAAGAATGCCAAAGGTGTCAAGACGAAGGCATTAGTGAAAGGTGCTAAGCGTTTGTGTCAAGGGCATTGGTGAAAGATGTCTAGGAATCAAATTAAGTGGCATTAGTGAAGAATGCCAAGGTCGTATAATCAATGAGGTGCATCGTTATACAAATAGTGATAGCTTGTTTCCAAGGATGTTGATATCCTTGATGGTGTTGTAATAAGGAGTAGGTCTCCTTTGGGATTAGGTGTTGTGTAGTGTTGGGTAGTAGTTCCTCCATTGTAATGGAACTCGGTATTTAGCCTAGTACCGGATAAAGGGTAGGCGACGTTGTGGTAGGTGTGGTTCACCTTGGTGAAAAGAACCCGGTGGTTAGCCTAGTACCGGAAAAAGAGTAGGCGACGTTGTGAAGGCTTTTCCGCCATAAGGAGTTGGTGTCGTGCAGTGATTATGACTCTCGAGTAGGTGACTCAGGGAGTGGAGTAGGGCAAGGAAGGTGTCCTTGTAGCCGAACCACTATAAATACTCGTGTCGTGGTTATGTGCTTCTTACTCTTTATCTTTCATTACATTCTTTATATATCTATCTATCAACGTCCAACATACACATCTAAATAGATTGACATAAGTCGATCTAAATATTTTAAAACGAAGTTTTAATTGGTAAAACTATTCAACCCCCCTTCTAGTTTTCCACAAACCCCCCCCCCCCTTCTAGTTTTCCACAAAATTGACGGAAAAACTATGCGTTCTTGATTCAGAAGACTGCTAGAATTCGGTAGGTATGATCTGCGTTTTTGGATGCACAAAACTGAATGAGAAAATTTTTATTTTATAGGCAATACATGTCTTGGTCACCAAGATAGAATATCTGCCAGAAAAATAAACTGATATGCATATTTTTTATTTCTATAACACGATTTTCATATATTTAAACCACATAACATATTCTGTTAAGACAATATCTGCCAGAAAAATAAGCTGATATGCATATATGTTATTTCTATAACATGATTTGCATATATTTAAACCACATAACATATTCAGTTAATACTTGAAACGAAATTTCTCAGCAAAAAGATACCCGCGTAGGCGAGATTTCAGATCTGCATTCGTGTCCGCAGGTCGCGCGGGCTCGCATGGGTTCAGAAGTTTCGAACTCATTTTGGCCCGGAAATCCCATTTTTTGCAACCCCCCCCCCCCCCCCCACCCCTGCGCGCGCACGTAGGGGTGGGAGCATAACCAACCTAAAAGAATTTGATAGCCAATATTATGATTTCCTTATAAACTAGTCTCCACTTCCTTTTCTAGGCGATGTGGGATAGTTTATTTTCCAGATTTTGTGCCTCTCTTTGAGACACGATATTTCATTCATTTCTACTCCATTTTGGACATACTTTAGCTCGTTGCGAAGCTCTCTTTGAGGAGAACAAAATGCCCCCCAATCAACACAAATATATGTAACATATACATACATTAAATAATGTCCAAATTTTGCAAAAAAACACTTTGCAAAACTCATTTTTCCAACAATCCCCCACATGAATGGAGATCAGTCGAAAACACATGAAAGTTTCGGTGAAATTTCCGCGGTTAAGTCTTGCGCAGGATATGTAGGTGTAACCCTTTGAACATTCCCTTGTAAGATGCACTTAGTCTCCTAGATCTGAGTAGGCGCGATGTCCTTGAACTCAGCATCTGTTTACGTAGACGACATTACACTTCACACAAGACTCTCCCTGACACTGTCAATTCCTCATAGTGGTATTCGTCATGGTCATGAATACTAGCCTTATTCTGCAAGAGCTCTTAAGAATTGCGCCCCCACATTTCCCTTCGAAGCGACCCCACTTCTCTCTCACATAGGTGGTTTCATCTTGAATCATTAAAAATGTATGTTTTGTGATTTCATCTCGAATCATTATGCTTTGTGATTTCATCCTGAATCATTAAAGCCATATGTTTAACCTCTCAACAAGTCACATTTGATATAGGAATGGACTAGGAAGTTACAATATTTAGTAACTCCCCCACATTGACGTGACTTCCCCCACATTTCTATGATTAGGTTGTCTTATTGAACCCAGATCTTAGGATCTCCAGTCAACTGGGTTAGGTTTTCCTCCATAGAAACTCATTCCTTCAAGGGCTTTAGTCTCATTCCTTTAGACGACTTACTAACTAACTCTCTGCTTAAGCCTTTCGTAAGCGGATCCGCGATGTTATCCTTTGACTTCACATAGTCAATTGAGATAACTCCTGTTGAGAGTAGTTGTCGTATCGAATTATTTTAACGACGGATATGTCTGGACTTTCCATTATACATTATGCCATGAGCTCTGCCAATTGCCGATTGACTATCACATTGTATACTAATGGCCGTTACCGGTTTAGGCTACCTTGGTATGTCTTCTACGAATTGACGTAGCCATTCCGCCTCTTGTCCGCATTTATCTAACGCGATAAATTCTGATTCCATGGTGGACTTAGCTATAACAGTTTGCTTGGAAGACTTCCAAGATATAGCCGCCCCTCCTAGTGTAAACACATATACACTAGTTGATCTAGAATCCTTTATGTCAGATATCCAATTTGCATCACTGTATCCTTCTATAACAGCTGGATATCTATCATAATGCAGCCCATAATCGCGACTTTATCTCAAATAATGAAGTACCCTAGTCATAGCTGCCCAATGTGCATAGCTTGGATTACTAGTATACCTACTTATCCTGCTAACAACATATGCTAAGTCAGGTCGGGTACCTATCATTAAGTACATTAACATGCCATTAATTCTTGAATACACTAATTAGGCAACACCTATGCCTCTATTTTTAGATAGATGCTTACTGGTGTCAATTGGAGTTCTAGCTAGGCCAGAATCCCCCGCATTGTGAGTATTAAGAATTTTGTCCACATAATGTGCTTGACTTAACACAAGTCCATTTTGAGTTCGTATGATCTTTATTCCAAGGATCACATCAGCCAAACCCATATCCTTCATGTCAAACTTTGATTTCAACATGTCTTTAGTAGATTTGATCATCTTGTCATTACTACCAACGATAAGCATATCATCAACATATAAACACAAGATCACATATCCACTATTTATGTCTTTGACATAAACACACTTGTCACATTCATTAATTTTGAATCCACTCTCTAGCATGGCGTGGTCAATTTTTTGATGCCATTGTTTGGGAGCTTGCTTTAAGCCATATAATGACTTAACAAGCCTACAAACTTTGGTCTCTTATCCAGGAGCCATCAAACCCTCAGGTTGGTTCATGTAGATATCTTCTTCTAAATCTTCGTTTAGAAATTCCGTTTTCATATCCATTTGGTGAACTTCCAAATTTCTTAAAGCGGCAATAGCAATTATTATCCTAATCAAAGTTATTTGTGTAACAGGCGAATATGTATCAAAGTAATCAAGACCTTCTCGTTGTCTAAATCCTTTAATTACCAATCTTGCTTTGTACTTGTCAAAGGTGCCATCGGCTTTCATCTTCTTCTTGAAGATCCATTTATAGCCTAGTGGTTTACAACCAGGAGGTAAATCCACGAGCTCCCAAGTATGATTTTGTAAAATAGAATCTATTTCACTTTTAATGGCTTCTTTCCATTGATGCCCTTCTGAGGAAGTAACCGCTTCTCGGTATAAAGCAGGTTTGTTTTCAACCATAAAAGAAACAAAATCGAGTACAAACGATTTCTCGGTTCTTGCCCTTTTGCTTCTTCTAGGTTCAAGCTCTTCTTCCTCAGTTTGATCTTGTCTCTCATCTTGGAGATCATTATCATCTCGTTGTCTCTTATCTTGGACAACTTCGTCATCTATTCTAGATGAACTTCCAGTTTCCTTCGTTAAACAAGGAAATATAGTTTCAAAGAATGAAGCATTCCTTGATTCCATTACTGTACCTTTTTGTATATCCGGATTTTTCGAATCATGTACAATGAAATGATAAGCACTGCTATTCTTAGCATATCCGATGAATATACAATCCACATATTTAGGTCCAATCATTTGGGCCTTGGGAGTTGGTATGGCTACCTTTGTTAGACACCCCCACACTCGTAAGTACTGATATGATGGTTTTCTTCCCATCCATAATTCATAAAGGGTCTCTTCTTTTTCCTTACGAGGTATCTTATTTAAAAGATAAGTAGCCGTTAGAATGGCTTCCCCCCACATGTCCTGGCTTAGACCAGAAATTATCAACATGGCATTAACCAGTTCTTTCAAGGTACGGTTCTTCCTTTCGGCAATACCGTTCTACTGAGGTGAATAGGGAGCAGTGAACTCGTGTCTAATTCCATGTTTTGCACATAGATCAGCGAATGGAGACACATATTCACCTCCTCTATCACTTCGTACCACCTTGATTTTCTTACTAATTTGATTCTCAACTTCATTTTTGTATAGAACAAACTTGTCTATAGCTTCATCTTTACTTTTAAGTAAGTAAACATAGCAATACTTTGTACAATCATCAATAAACGTGATAAAGTACTTATTGCCACCTTTTGTGGGTAGTGATTTCAAATCACATATGTCAGTGTGTATCATATCAAGTGGTTCAGTTTTTTGTTCAACCGATTTGAAAGATTATCTAGTAAGTTTGGCTTCAACACAAGTTTCACATTTATATTTTGAGTCAATATGGAAATTACGTATGCAATTAAATTTAATCAAACGACGCATTGAATTAAAATTTACATGTCCAAGACGGCCATGACACATATTAGAAGACTCAATCAAGTAAGCAGAAGAATTCATTTAATTGATATCATTCTTAACAACCATTACAGTGAGTTCAAACATACCATGCAGGACATATCCCCTACCAACATACATTTGATTCTTAGACAGAACAAACTTATCAGACTAAAAAACAAGACGAAAACTAAACTTGTTCAACAGCCAACCAGACACAAGATTCTTGCGAATCTCTGGAACATACAAGACATTAGTCAACTTGAGCTCTTTATCGGATGTCATCTTCAAGATTACATCTCCTTCGCCCTTGATATCAGCAGTTGCAGAGTTGCCCATGTACAGCTTCTCTCCACTATCAACCGCTCTGAAAGAGTGAAACATACTCTTATCAGCAGACACATGACAGGTAGCCCCAGTATCAACCCACCATTCCCTGTTGTTGGAACCTACCAGGTTAACTTCAAAGATCATGGCAATGACGTCAGACACCATAGCAATCATGTCCACATCTTCATTCACCATATGAGCCTGGCGTGGAGTCACCCGCTTCGGCATCTTACAGTTAGCAGCACGGTGACCTGGCTGGTCACAATTGAAACACACCCCTTGGAACTTCTGTTTTACAATTGCAGATTAAGGACAAGGTACTCAGACTTCCCTTTGATCTTCTTGTCATTCTTTCCTTTTCCTTTGCCTTTACCTTTGACATTGGACTTTGAAGATGACGAAGCATGCTCAACCATATTTGCCTTGGCAGAATCAGGCGTATAAGTGTTTTTCTGAGCCAGTTTGTTGTCCTCTTCAATACGAAGACGAACAACCAAGTCTTCAACACTCATCTCCTTTCGCTTATGCTTCAGGTAGTTCTTGAATTCTACCTAGCTTGGAGGTAACTTTTTAACAATAGTAGCAACTTGAAAAGTTTAACTCTAGGTCATTCCCTCAGCATGAATGTCGTGTAGCAAAACCTGCATATCTTGAACCTGACTTATCACATTCTTTGAATCAACCATCTTGTAATCCAAAAAACGAGCTACCACGAACTTCTTTGTACCAGCATCCTCAGTTTTGTACTTGCGTTCCAATGACTCCCATAATTCTTTGGCAGTCTTGGTCTTGCAGTACACGTTGTACAAAGAATCCACCAAACCATTCAGAACATAGTTGTGACACAAAAAGTTTGAATGTTTCCATGCTTCCAAAGCTTGAACATCCTGTTGATTAGAGGATTGACCTTCTGCAGGAGGTTCCACGTTAGGTGGGTTCTCTTTTAAGAACCGCGCAAGGTTCAAAGTAGTGAGATAGAAGAACATCTTCTGTTGCCACATCTTAAAATTCTGCCCATTGAATTTCTCTGGTTTCTCAGCATGATTAGCAACCGTGTTAGTAACTGGCGAACCAGTTACGTTCATAGGAGTAGTCACAGGAGGGGTAGTGGTGTTTGTCATCCTGAAAATTCAAACACAAACAATTAAACAAACTGTTGTAAAGGGTATCTACTTGTACCAGATCTGATTCAACAAAACTCTATCTTGGTTTCGATGGATCGAGTAAATCAGTTTAATAGAAACTCAATCTTGGTTTCGTTATAAACTGATAAAAATAACTACTTAAAAAACGTTATAGATATGTAATCCAAATCTGTATTATTAAATCTGTTTAATTGAAATTGATTTCCAAAGAAACTCAACAAGGTTTTGATAGAAAACAATTTATAAAAATATGTTAATAATTAATCTGATTTTAACAAAGTGTTTTAAATTCGGTTAAACCGAATATGTTTTAAGACTGTGGGAAACGGTGTACACTTTTATTAAAATAATCATATTATAAATAATAAAATTAACAGAAAGTAAATAACAGAAAATTAAATACAGACAGAAAGGTGTAGAAGCAGAAGACAGACTCTAAGAATATTGAATAAACGAAAACAGCAAAGGTTGGTCGAGGCTCGTGTTAAACACGATTCCCTTAAAACAGATTCGTCGTCTGTTTCCCAGGGTACAACGTCCAAAGCTGTTGTACAGCCCGACCTGACAAACTTGCCTGAAAATTCACGGAAAAACTGTGCGTTCTTTATCGAGAAGACTGCTGGAATTCAGTAGGTATGAGCTGCGTTTTTGGATGCACAAAACAAATGAGAAAAAATTTATTTTATAGGCAATACATGTCTTGGTCACCAAGACAGAATATCTGCCAGAAAAATAAACTGATATGCATATCTGTTATTTCTATAACATGATTTGCATAAATTTAAACCACATAACATATTTTGTTAAGACTTAGACACAAAGTCTAAATCTATTCCTAAAATATATTACAAAATATTCTGGAAAATTATTAAATAAGATACCCGCGTAGGCGAGATTTCGGAGCTGTATTCGTGTCCGCAGGTCGTGCGGGCTCACATGAGTTCAGAAGCTTCGAACTCATTTTGGCCCGGAAATCCCATTTTCTGCACTTCCCCTGCGCGCGCACGTAGGGGTGGGAGCATAACCAACCTAAAGGAATTTGATAGCCAATATTATGATTTCCTTATAACCTAGTCTCCAATTCCTTTTCTAGGCGATGTGGGATAGTTTATTTTTCAGATTTTGTGCCTCACTTTGGGACACAATATCTCATTCATTTCTACTCTATTTTAGACATGCTTTAGCTCGTTGCGAAGCTCTCTTTGAAGAGAACAAAATGCCCCCCAATCAACACAAATATATGTAACATACACATACATTAAATAATGTCCAAATTTTTCAAAAACCACTTTGCAAAACTCATTTTTCCAACACTTATAAGTTTTAAAATATGAATCTCATTTAAAAGACAACTTGTGTTTTTAATCCACATGAGTATTAAATTGAGAAATTTTGGCTTGGTCACTCTCAAACTAAAAATATAAAAATACCCACTTAATACAAACATACCGCATAAAAAACTAGAAAACCGTTCGATGGTGTAGACCACCAAACGAGTGCAAAGAGCTGGGTCTTAGCGAGTACTATGATCATGCTTGGTGGTTGTGGTAGATCATCCACCATAGTGCATTCATAGTATTATAGGGAAAACCACAACTTAGACTAGGTGTAATAAAAGCACGACCCACACATGCTTTCGAGGTTAATAACAAGCCAAACACACCTACATGCCACAACACGCATCACCAACCAAACATCACCTTTAGTTAGTTACTCTTCTAGAAGCTTTATTTCTGTATAAATATCATTTTGCAGTTCACATTTGATCAATGATACAAAATGGTGAAATAGCCAATTTTTCGGCCAAATTCTAATTTAAATTATGTTACAATGATTCATTGTGTTACAAATAGCATTTTGCAGTTCACATTTGATCAATGATACAAAATGGGGGCTTGGGCTAATTACGTAATACGTCTAATAGAAGTATGCATTCAAATAATTATGCGCATATCACAGATGGAGACATATACATAGTTAGGTTTCTTTTCATTAAGCTAATAATCAAAAGTCTCTATCGACGACTACTTGTTCTTAGAAATATTGGTTGGCCTAAGATAGAAGTATGCAAATGAATGATCTTACCCATAAGTAAGTTGGACCAAGCCTTAGTTAAATATGATATTTTACTTAAAAAACAAATTTAACATTTGTATTCTTTTAACGCGTTAGACATATTTGCTTTTGAATATTTGTATATTACAATGAAGACTATCGCTATTTTATCTCTAGCCAAACGCTTATCCCAAATCGTTGCAATTAAGTCGTTTATAATCTATTGCGAATATGTACGGATGAAAATCCGTTGCAAATTTACACTTCCATGGTAAAAAATTCTGTTGCAATAATAATTCGTTCCAGAACTGTTGAAAAAAAAGTTGTTGATAATTCAAAGACGAAACAAAGAAACAAAATTCGAAAAACAAAAAGGAAGCTTTATTCTAAAGCAAATGCAAAACCAAATTCAAGGATACCCAATACAAAAATCCAATTTAAAAGTACAAAACACAAATTCAAAAGGTACAAAACACAAATTCAAAAGGTATCAGCACAAAAACTAATTCAAAAGGTACAAAGAAAACTAATGTCATTCGCCTCTATATATAGGCAACCAATGACCTAAACTTACCAAATCATAAACCGACTCAAAGTAGAAAACATACCAAAAAAATAATATCTATCCAAAGACAAATGTACAAAACAAAACCAAAAGTTTAAGTCACTTTCTAACAATCTCCACCGTAACTTCAACTCCGCTCGAAACTTCAAACCAAACGAATCTTTCGTCTTCAAATTCAAATTTCCAAATTCCAAATTTCAAACGCTGGAGATACTAGCCTCATTCAAAATGAGCGATCGATTCCCAAACAAGATCCAAAACAAACCGAACAAATACAAACGCCGATAATTTTCAAAACGAACGATCAAACGTTAACCGAAAAATTCAAACTCGGTCAACCAAACAAACAAATCGGCTCAAACAATCTTCGGCAAAGACAATCAAATTCAGGAAACCAACTTCAAAAGCCCGACGAACGAAGATCCAAATTCTTCAAACAAAAAAATTCTAACAATCGAATAAAATCCAAAAATCTATAATTAAGTCATCAAACACCAAATCGATCTTCAAATTCCAAATACCAAAATTCAAATTCTAATGACACACTTAGGTAATAAGAATTACGGTCCAACTTAAAACTTATTATCTATGTATCAACCAAATTCAAGTCAATAAATAACTTGATGAACAGGCTCTAAAACTTCAAATGCCCAAAATATGATACGGATAATAGTTCTATTGACCCCCTTAATATGATAAGAATTACGGTCCAAATTTCAAATACAAATACAAATACTCGAATAACCTAATCGTAGGCTAGTCTTCAAAAAAATCTCTCAAAAATCCAAACAAATCCATCAAATGCAAAATCTATTCCAACCAAAGTCTTCAAAATTCAAATACAATCCAAACCAAAACAAAACAATAACAAACAAAATTCAAAGTCTAATCTCCGAAACTAATTCAAAAGCAGCTAGTACTAAAGGCCTAAAGTCAAAATTACAAAACTAATGCAAAACTGATTCAATAATTCCAATGGCCCAAATCTTTCCAAACAACCCAAAACCAAATAGTCCCACTCAAACAAAAGTTCAAAGTTCAATGGCTCAACCTTGATTTAGCAGGCCCAAAGTTAGGAAGTAGATAGGATCTTAATCGAAGATAACTTCAAGAGTTATTATTCTTAAAGTCAACTAAACTAAAACGGTACCTATAAACCGAAAGAATATTCCAAGTGACACTAATGATCGATCGATCATTCAAAGCCAAAATCCTTAACGAGGAAAACCTTTTTTTTCTTCTTTTTCTTCATGGCTAAACGAACCTAACTCTCTAATACCACTTATTGATAATTCAAAAACGAAAAAAAGAAACAAAATTCGACAAACGAAGCAGAAGCTTTATTGCAAATTACCAAACCAAATTCAAAGATACCCAATACAAAATTTTAATTCAAATGTACCAAATCTAATTCAAATGGTACTAAACACAAATTCAAAAGGTACCAAACTATTATTCTAAAGATACCAACACAAAAACTAATTCAAAAGATACAAAGAAAAATAATGTCATTGGCCTCTATTTGTAGGAAACCAATGACCTAAACTTACCAAATCCTAAACGGACTCAAATTAGAAAACATACCAAAAAACTAATATCTATCTAAAGACAAATTTACGAAACAAACTCAAAAGTTTAAGTCATTTTCTAACAAAAGTCTCTGTTGCAAATACGGTTGCCAAATTAAACGGACTTATATATGTTGGAAAACCATTGCAACCTTTTTTGTTCGTTGCAAATCCGTAGGAATTTTCTTTTAAGCAAAGGGCATTTTGTAAATGTGATATCCATTGCAAATCCATAGCAAATGGCTGTTTGCAACGGATTCCTACCATTTAATTGTGTTGTAGTGACGTGTACCAAGAACACATGGTAGAAATTTTTTATTTAGAGATGACATTTTTAAATATCCGAACTTGTTTCTAATTAAAATACATTCATTGAGTTCAACAGAGGAAAGTTGTTGCCTAACCTCATGTTTGTTGTTTAACATTGAATAATAAAGTTTCTATAGACGAACCTTTTGTTTAGTCAATGTCATTTAAAAAAAGTTTGGTTCTTTTTTCACAAATAAAGAAATGAAATCCCAATGCCTCAGTTAAATATGATATTTTACTTAAGAGATTCAAATTTAACTTGTGTATTCTTTTAACGCATTAGTCATATTTGCTTTTGAATATTTATGTATTGTTAGAATTTTGGTGTGTGGGTGGTAATAATCCTGATATATACTCTGAATTGTGTTGAGATCACTTTCAGATTGAAGTATTTCGACTCTATATGACTCGGGTATCACGATATCCTCAATTGGATAATTCGGAGAACTACTTTGTTTCTAAAGCACGAGAAATCAAAGCAATACACAGAAAGTTTGTATCTCTGTTCTGTTATGCAAGAGATCAATATATAATGAAAAACATAACCGAAAGTTAGTTAGAATCAATTAAAATCAGTTAACGGGAAAGGTCACGACTATTGGGGAAAAGGGGTGACTTTTTGAGGGAAAAACCGTTTGGAAAGCAAAACGGGTAATAACATAATCCCAAAACGGAAAAAACCTTTTTGAGCGGGACCCCAGCAAGGGGCTCAACCCCTTGAACCCGCAAGAGGCGCTTCCCCTTGACCCCCGCTCTTTGTTCGAAGCGGCATCAAGCTAGCTAGAACGAGTGTGCACTCCGCACCTCCTAACTCGATTGTAAGCTAAATCTGGTTAAGCCCTTGATCTCAAGTAAATCATAATTACATAAAATATAAGTGATGACACTAAAATCACCAACATGTATTACAATGAGAACTATCGCTATTTTATCTCTAGCAAAATGCTTATCCCAAATCTGTGCAATTAAGTAGCTGCAAAATCTGTTGTGAATGAGTAAGGATGAAAAATCCGTTAGCAAAACGCTTATCCCAAATCATGGAAATTAAGTCATTGCAAAATTTGTTGTTAATGTGTAAGGATGAAAAAACTGTTAGCAAAACGCTTATCCAAATCTTTGCAATTAGGTCATTGCAAATTCTGTTGTGAATGTAAGGATAGATATACACCGTAACAAATTATGTTGCGTAAATCAATTGTTGCAAAAACTAACGTTACAAAATCCGTTGCAATAATAATTTGTTGCAAAACTGTTGGACAAACAAGTCTCCATTGCTACGGTTGCCAAATTTGACGGACTTATATCTGTTGAAAAACCGTTGCAACCTTTTTCGGTCGTTGCAAAGCTGTAGGTAAAAAAATTTTAAGGAGCATTTAAGTAAGTAATGTAACGGTGAGAATCCGTTACAAATCCATAGCTAATGGCTGTTTGCAACTAGTTTGCGATGGATTCCTCACGCTGCATTAGGCCACTTATGTTGTGATGATGTGTACCGTGGACACATTGTAGAAAATTTTTATTTAGAGACAACATTTTGAATATTTGAACTTGTTTTTAAGTAAAATCTATACTATCTAAAGATTCAAGTGCTTAATTTAATGTGCAAGAGGCATTGTGCACAAAATTAAGTACGGTACAACATAGCTAAATCTACACAAAACCTCTATCAATTACATCGATACTTAAAGATTGAGTGACTTAATTTAATGTGGAAGAGGATTTGTGCACAAATGAAAGTACGGTACAATCCCATTGAAGTTGAAGTGTTGTTGGAGTTTCAAGAAGATGAAGTTGAAGTGTTGTTGGAGTTTCAAGAAGACAACCCATCTCAATCTTAGCATCTCACACTTAAAAGCCATTATCTGTAAGTATAAATAACACACGCTTCGATTGCATTCACCAATCATCATACCTCTCCTCATGTAACACCCCCAATTTCGTGATACGCAGCGAAATTCAAACTGGGTGTTACTACATGGCACAACACTAATAACAATAGAAAACGATCTCTAATGGAGTCATTTTAAAAGATTTATCATTCGATTTATATAAACATCAGAGTTTACAAAAATGAGGTCCCAAACAGTTCCAAGTTTACAAAATACATTAAATGGGTTTTCGAATGATAATAAAATTTAGGGCAAATGGCACAAAAAAGCATCAAAGTTAGGGTACATTTCCAATTAAGGTATTCTACTTTTTTTCTTGCATAAAAAGGTACCCAACAAAAAATTTTGGCGGATTTGGGTTTTTTACTAACATTCGTTAACTCACTTCGTTAGTATATTACATGTTTAGTCCTCGAATTTGTATAATCATTTCATGCAACATCCAAAAAAAATTTCGAATTGTTTTTTACATGTTTGGTCCTCGAATTCTTATAATATTTCATTCAACATCCAAAAAAAATTTCCAAAAAAAAAATTTTTGAAAATTCTTTTCGAAAAATTTTGAAAAATCTCGAAAATTTTTACCGAAAATTTTGAATTTTTTTTAACAAAGTTTGAAAAAAAAATTGAAAATTCTATTCGAAAATTTTAAAAAATTTGAAAATTCTTTTTGAAAATTTTGAAAATTCTTTTTTTAAATTTTAAAAAATCTAGAAAATTATTTTCGAAAATTTTGAAAGTTTTTTGACAAAGTTTGAAAAAAAAATTGAAAATAATATTCGAAAGTTTTGAAAATTTTGAAATTTTTTTAACAAAGTTTGAAAAAAAATATTTGAAATTTTTTTATGAAAATTTTGAATTTTTTTAAAAATGGTGGACATTTTTCAAAAAAATTCAAAATGTTTTGAAATTATTTTTGAAAAATGTATGAAAATTTTGATTTTTTTTAAATAGCTATAATGGTGGACATTTTTCAAAAAATTTCAAAATTCTTTTCGAAAAAAATTTCAAAATTTTCAAAAAGAATTTTCAAATATTTTTTTTCAAACTTTGTTAAAAAAATTTCAAAACTTTCTAATATAATTTTCAAAAAAAAAATTTCAAACTTTGTCAAAAAACTTTCAAAATTTTTGAAAATAATTTTCAAGATTTTTCCAAATTTTCAAAAAGAATTTTCAAAATTTTTCAAAAATAATTTTCGAATAGAATTTTAAATTTTTTTTTAAACATTGTTAAAAAAAATTCAAAATTTTTGGTAAATTTTTCCAAATTTTTCGAAAAGAACTTTTAAAAAAAAAATTGGAAATTTTTTTTGGATGTTAAATGAAATATTATAAGAATTCGAGGACCAAACATGTAAAAAAACAATTCGAAATTTTTTTTGGATGTTGCATTAAATGATTATACAAATTCGAGGACTAAACATGTAATATACTAACAAAGTGAGTTAACGAAGGTTAGTAAAAAACCCAAATCCGCCAAAAATTTTTGTTGGGTACCTTTTTATGCAAGAAAAAAAGTAGAATACTTTAATTGAAAATGGACCCTAACTTTGATGCCTTTTTGTGCCATTTGCCCTAAAATTTATAGCCTTCTTGAGTATCCGTGCTACTCCGTGGCCGCCTCGGACAATATGGACCTGAAATACATGCTTAAAACTATCAACACAAAGGTTGAGTGAAATTTATAGAGTTTAGGAAATCAGTTGAACACATAATGTTTGTGTGGGTTACGTTGTTATACACCCATAATGTTGAAAACAAAACAGTTATTATTTCACTAAGCTCATGCAACCAAGGCGTTAACGTGTTCCAAAATTAATTGGTGAAACTGTTGGTACCAGCCCTAATAGGTAAAATTGCCGTTTTACCTAATGTTACTCAAATATAGTGCGTTTGTTTGCCTACCCGGTCAACACAAACGGGATTCGTCAATCCCAATAGATCTATTCACAATATTCGCGCCCACTCTCTCTAGTGATTAATGGTTCATGATTAGGGACTTATGTTTGGAAAATGCGGTAACTTAGTGACAATAAAACAATCAGATAAGCATATAGTTTGAAAGCAATGTGTTCGATTTAAAATAAAGCATGTATCTCCCCCAAGGGTTTGTAAAACAATTGAATGATAGAAAATGGGGCTATGAACTCACCGTGAGTTAATGATATCAAATGTATAGTGAGGAAGATGGATATGCCGTGAGAACCTCTACGAGCAACCTAGAATATGATGTTGCGACTTAGGTTTTGAAATAATGATGCGAAAGTAATAACAAGCATATATACGTCTTTATATTGATCATGATGTAGTACATGGCCGTTGTGTATGTCGTTTATAGAAATGGTCAAGTTGTGAAAACGTGTTTAGTTTATATATATCGTACTACCGTTCGGGCCATCATAATTCAAAGGTCATATAGTAAACGTTTGAGGAGCTAGGACACTTTAATTCGTAAATCCAGCAACTCGTCGATCTGTTTACCAAAATGAACCCCTCACATGAAGTTCCCTAGTGTTGTAGTACTCAATACGTAAAACATGTATTTTGATTACTTGATTATATGATATATTAATAGTTTATAAATACAATAAATAAACTAACAAATTTTATAAGTATTTAAATAAGTTTGAGTCTTATAAATACTTACCTTAATATAGAATGCTAGAGTATTATGGAAAAAGGAAATATAAGCGGAGCTTCGAGGAGGAATTTGTAATCTTCGAAAACCCGAGGCAATTTGAAGATTATAACAACACCTTCTTGAAAGCTCGAAGGAGAATAGAAGATTATAACAACGTCTTTTTGAAGACTTGAAGTTATTTGAAGATTATAACCTCTTTCTTGAAAACTTCCAAGAACGAAGATCAAACAATAGTTTTCTTTCAAAAACTAGTTAACTTTCTTATAAAATATAAGATAAGTGCCTTAGGCTTTTAGGACTTTGATAGATAAAGAGAGGAGGGCGCAAGAAATTATGTAGTTTTAGCTAGGTATTTATAGAGAAAATTTAGGAGTTAACTATATATTGGGTTAAAATTTAACTATGGTTAAGTTTTACACATGTAATAATCCTAAGGTTAATGGATATCACTAAGACACTTGCTCTTATGACTCATCAAAAAATGCCACCTTGGGCTAAAATAAGGAGGTTAGTTTGTTTAGATATTATCTTGTGTTTACGGAGTGAGTTTTGGTCCCGGTAATCGCTAACGGTAAGTATTTAATTCATGAAACGTAAAACCGGGTGTCGTAAAAATATGAAACTTATAGGAATGATTAAACTCATCAATATACTCATTATTATCTTATAAAAATGAGTGATAAGTTTAATGGGTCGCGTAAACGCTGTTAAAACTAGAAACATAGGATAAATACGTGAAAAATGCAATTTATCATAAAAGAACGAGATTTCAGGGAAATGACCGTGAATTTTTTTAAAGTAAACTAAAATTAGTCTATAAGTGATATAAGATGTCAAAATGTGGTTTTCGTTATACGTGGGATAACTTAACAGTTATACGTGAAGTCTAAAAGTTACGCGATTTAAGCAAAAATGTAGAACGTACAAGGTTAATTTCTTTATGGTCAAAGGAGGAAGGAAATATGTTTGACTTTTCCAAAAAATGTAAAAGTGTCTAAACATCTTAGAAAATACAGTGCAGGAATGGTTAAGTCTGGGTCTAAGTAGAATTGTTTAAAACGTAAGTTTAGTCTCGTACGGCTCAGGGTTTATTTTGTAACATTTAAATGAAATCTTAAAAATTCTCTAATTGATTATGAGTGATCTAAAAATTAATATGATGTGAGGAAAATTGTCAGAGTTGGTTTTCGTTATGCGCGGGATGTTTATTGGTGCTCTGACCAAAACGAAACTTTAAGACGATGTTTTCTTAATAACTTTTGCGAAGATGATCTAACGATTGTCAAACTCTCAGGTTATTACTAAAATAATTTAACTTACGAGAATGTGAAATAAAAAAAAATTACGGGATGAATAGTGAAAGTGAATAGTAAAAGTGAATAGTAAAAGTGAATAGTAACTTTTCAAAAAAAATGAAAAGTAACATGAAAATGCGGGTTGTTACACCTCAGCTGCCACAACCGAAACTCAGAAAAAAAAAAAAAAAAAAAAAAAAAAGAATACTATCTCTCAGTAGGATGGAATTTTGACTCTCTTGAAAATAACAAGAAAAAAATGGAGTAGAATAATATATTGTGTGTTCTCTTTCTTTGACCTTTTCTAGATCTTTTTTTATATGAAATGTTAGGTTTGACTATATACTACAGAGTAGTAAGTAGTAACTAGAAAAATGTCTAATGTGCCAAGATGTGGCATAAATCGCATAAGCAAGATTATGTAAACATGGCTTTTTTTAAAAGCAATGTATTGATGATGCTTGCAGAAGTATATGTTCTTACGATTTTGTGTTTTTGTATACACAACAGGCGCCCTATCCTGAACCTCGAAAAAGGGATCCAGGTGCCGGAGATGTCGTCGTTGATGCGCCATGAACTCCTGTTGTCGCTAGAAGTATTATGGTTTCTTTTAAACTTTGTTCATAAATTGAGTTATAAAGTCTATGTAAAGATTATTGTGTAATTTGTTGCATTAATTTTTTGTAAGCTAATTTCTCAAAAAATAGTTGATATTAATGTCTGTCATCAACATTGAGATTGAAGTGAGTTCTTTACTTTCTGATGATAAACTTTTCAAGCTTTTTCATGACTTCGAAACCCTTGCCTCTAAGATCGAACCTCAAACTTTCAAAGTCATCAATCTCTTCGAATGTGACGGTAGTGTTGTAAGCATCAAGAGCACTACATACGATGACGGTAAGTATACTAAATAAATAATTAAACTATGTTTGATGCTATAACTGTAATCTCGGTTAACTTAAAAAATATATAATTTATAAAATGTACAGTACGTTAGTAGTATTTTTAGGTACTTATTTATGTTCAGTTGGTCTAATGTTTCTATAACGCATGTACACATCAGTCCCATACACATCTGCAAAATAGATTTGGTTGGAAGCCACTTTAAGGACGTAGACCCAAAGGCATACTATGTGGAGAAAGATGACCAGTAGTTCATTAATCTGATTATCCCCTACATTTCCAGTGGTCAAAATATATTTGTGAATATTTCGTAAATTCTATAATATATGGTGTTGCAACAATATAGTTGTTATTTATTTTGTTTTCCTCTTAGGGTTTAGTTAATCTTCATAGCCTTTAGTTGCAAGTGCCCTGCACAAAATATATATCATGGATTTTTATAAGTTTTGGTGTTGGAGTGATTACAGAAATGCTGCAACAATACATATGTATCATTTAATTTGAATTTAATTTCTAGAGTTTAGGTAGTGTAATGTTGATAAGACAATTCAGATGTGGGAAGGTGACGTCGTGATGGTGCTAAGTTAATGTACAATTGGGTGTGTGTGATTAAAGCAATACAAAAAGATACATGGGTATTAGATCATCGTCCAAATTTATATATCGGTTTGATCACACGAACATGGTTTGCTCAAGTTATCCACGTATCCTGAAACACCTCATGCATATACTTTATATATCTAACCGTATTCAATATGATATCATCATATTTTCCAAAAAGATCAAAGTTAACTTGAATATAGCTAAAAAACGATTAATCAGATGATAACAAAAGCAAAAGTACATGGCATGCCTGAAATATTAGACACAATCAATGCATCATGCAGGTTGAATAAAGCCTCACACATTCAATAAGTTCAACGGAGGAAAGTTGTTGCCTAACCTCACATTTATTGTTTAACATTGAAGGATTATAAAATGTACACGCTAATATATAACAAGAAATGTTGCACCACCGACTAAATCAATTAGTTTGAGATTTTTTTTATAGTGGGCCTCTTTTTACTTTATTCTATTTTTAATTATTCTAAATTTGATATTTTGAAAGCTTTTTGTAATTTGTTTTCACTTTAATTTCAACCCAAGTTGCTTTTTTCATATTGAATACAATATTTACTTGGAATAATTTTATTGGATGTCTATATCAAATTAATGACTAAATACTTGAACTTTTGATATATTTAATTATGATGAAAACTTGTAAACTAATGTGAGATTGTGTCAGAAAATAGATCATGAAATGGAAGTACATGTAGGTATGTAAAAAAATATCATGTGATGCATGCACAGATGCACTGATTATATATAAAAACTTTTTTTGACAGGTGATTATATATAAAAACTAACTACAGTTATTACAAACAATGAAGTTTTGTCTAAGTTGTTATATGAAGTCCCAATAAAACTAAAAAAATGGTCTATAAAATATTACGAGGTCAGGTCTCGTTTGAAAGAACATATGTGAGAGTTTATGTGATTCGTGGTATATAGATCTGTGAAAATATTGTGGTTATTTGTTATTAATAATCCATGTCGACCACATCCGAGATAAATTATTCTAAATGATCTTCAAACTTTAAAAGATTTATAGTGCTTTTATGTTCTAGAGATAAAAGATCTCTTGTTACATCTTCAATATTTTTTAGAAAGAAACTGAACGATTGAACATAAACAACTTTTAAACAAAAAGGTAACTAATTTTATATATTTGTTAGAACCTGTTAGTATGATGAAAGCAAAAGTTACATACTTACATTTTATAATCTTTGGAGGAAAAACTTTCTAAACTTTTAAATATTGATCCCTCAAAGACCATTTTTTTTTCTTTCTTTTTTTTTTTAACGACGTATATTATAAAGCAACTAGCAAAAAGCTAGAAAAATAAAAAATTACACGATGATCCCTCAAAGACCATTTGTTTGGTTAACTTTTGCTAGAATTTGTTGTCGTTGATCTTTTTGTTGCATAGAAGAGATCTTTTACATACCAAAAATTATACTAAAGGATCAATATTAGCCGTCCATTTTCAATAATAAATAACAAACTTACTTTCACTTCCTTTTTAGAAAAATTAATACTCCGTGTCTTTTAAACTGTTAATCGTTAAGCGAAAAAAATTACACCATCACGATAAGCATTTAAATATCTTTGAATAGATTAACACTTTAATATCTTTTCGACAAACTTTTTTTTTTTCACTCTTTTCATGTTTTATAATTTCACAAGTTCTGATAATAACATGAGAACAACTTGAAATCTACTGTAAATGAATTGTAGATTTTCAAGAAGTTACAAAAGACCATTTAACTTTAGTTTTAAACCTTTAAATACTTTTTTTAACACCTTTAAACTTAATAAAACAACAAATGTACCCTAAACTGTTTATATTAAGTTTAACGACAGCATTATGAAAACAATTTACAATAAAAAAACAAAATTTTATATATTTAATTTATTTTTCTAGGACAAATTTGGATTAGGTTTTAGCACGTTATATGAATGAGAGGGTATTTGAATTTGAATTGTAGTAAAATAACTGAACAAAAGATGTTTAAAAATCAAGTGAATATATAAGTTGTGGTTTAAGACGCGCTGCAACGTGCAGGGTTTTTCCACCTCGTTAGTTACGATTATAAAAAAAATGATTGAGAAAATTAAAAGTATGTCTGACTATACAACATAAATAAAAGAAAATATTATATTTAACAATAACCGCTTAAAATGAGACACGAAATATGAGTCGTTTTATAACACCTTTCAGGTGATGTTTACAAAATAAAGATCGTATGGTAGCTTCTAATCTATATCTATATCTATACTAAATTATAATGTATTTAGGACTTTCTAAAGAAGGAAGTCTTAATTTTTTAAGCCTACACATTTTACTATAATTAGTAATTCATATAATTAAATTCTACACTATAATAATTGCATTATAATGTACACTAATGACACATTAAATTTTAGTATTAAAATGGATGTTACAAACTTATAATAATACAAATTTATAGTTGTAATTTTTATCATAAACATTCAAGTTATACAAAGTTCAAATGAGTATAAGTATGGATATCTATATTTTGTATTGATATACTTTACGGAAATTCAAATACACGTCTACTCTTTTCGAACTATCAAACGGGTAAACCGTCAAATACTAACTCTCATTGCATACCACTTAAAAATCAATGTACGAGAAAAACTGACATGTTACGTACCATCGCTGCTTTGCGCGAGTACTATGCTAGTAATAACTAAATGATGATTAACAAGATCCCAAGATCGTATGGTGCAATCTCTAAAGGGACACGTAACATAAAACCAAAAAAGACAGTTTATTCAATGTAGAAGCCCAAAAAAAATTGTTGCATAAGACGATCATGTTTCTATTTGTATGGTTGTAAAGGCATCTTATTTGAAGCTTTAGATATACATTGTTTCATCTATCTTGTCCACTTATCAAGAATATCCTTTGATACTATATGTTATGGTTGTAGTTAATTATTTGAATTATAAACGAGGTGTGAATAAAAACAATGTAATTTTTTTTTCTAAAGAGTATTTTGCAAACACCGTTTATGCGGTTTGTCAAAATCGAAAGCTAGGCCTTAGAAAACCTCGAAAACGCAGACACGGTCCATATAAGAAACTTTTGGTTGGATATCGTTCATGACCGAATTGAAATGATTAAAATACCCGAGTCTTTATCTCCTCTAACTTTCACTTAAATAAAATTATTGTAGTCATTTTAATTTGGCAAGTGACGATATTCAAACCAATTTTAGTCATTTCAGTTTGCGCCTTTTATTTGGACAAACCATGAGGACAATTCTTATTAGTTTTCAATTCGATCATTTGTTTATCATCACGTATTGCTTATATACGAGTATATACTATAGAAACGTTTTAAACGTTTGTTCCTTAATTGGATTTGTTAACGTATGTATCTTTGCTTATAAAAGTCAAGTCAAAACCTGAATTTCTAGATAAAGAAAATGTGATATTTGCAGCGATCGCCCAAATAGTTATCATCTACAAATTGAGCTAACACTTAATTTTCGATGAAACATCTTGTCCTTTTCATTAAGAACAAAAACATCGAAAAACGATTTTTGCATGTTTTTTAAGACTAGTTTTTATCAGAGGTGATGTACCACTTTTATCCCATCATTTCACGCTGTGGTTCCTATAAAAGTCACCCACCACCATGCGTGATGGTGGGGTTTTGGGCAACATAATCCACCGGTATCCAACGTTCCATTTATAAAAATAAATATTTTTTATTAAACTTTACCATTTTATTTAATTATAATATTCTCACACCTCATCATTTTATACACAACTTCAAATATCATTTTCTCAAAATATACACAACTCAAACGAAATATTTATCATTCCTCATTATCCAAAACATTCATATTCACAGACTCATTTAAAGAAGAAGAACTTATTAATAGGAACTTGTCTTTTATAAATAAATTAAAAAATATATATATAAAAAAAATAAAAACAAAAATAAACGGTGTTGTTTATTAGTGAATAAATGACAATGTGAAACTTCGCGAGTTTTCAGGTTCATCGTATTTAGAGATCTTTATAGTGCTCATGATCGTTTAGTCGCTGTCTATTTTAGTGAGCATCTTATTTACGATGCATATACATTCCGGAATAGGTTCCAAATGAGTCGAGAGCTATTCACAAGCATAGTTGAAGAAGTAAGTAATCATTGTGCATTCTTTCGTAATAATATTGATCGTACCGGAAGAAAAGTACCTCCTCAATTCGTCAATTGACATACGACACCGTTCCTGACGCCCTTGATGAATATTTGCAAATGGGTGCATCAACTTCTCGTGATTCTATTGATTATTGTTGTAAGTCTATTATGGAAATATATGGACCAAGGTATTTGCGAAAATATATTTACACTGATGTTGAAAAGTTTTATTGGATTCGCGAAGAAAAACATGGGTTTCTGAAAATGTTAGGAAGCCTTGATTGTACATACTGGGAATGGTTGGTTGTTTAAATGCATATAAAGGGAAATATTATAGACGTAATCATGGCCCGGTCTATTCTTTTTGTTGGAAGTTGTTGCATCACAAGACTTATGGATATGACATGCTTTCTTTGGTGTTTATGGGGCGAACAATGGCATCAACGTTATACATCAATCGCCTCTATTCAACGATCTCAAAGACGAAAAAGCACCAGATGTTCCGTTTGTGGCTGATGGCGTACGTTACTGATGGGGATATTATCTTGTTGACGGGATATATCCGGAATGGGTGACACTTGTTAAGTGATTTCACGTCCAGTAGACGATAACCACAAAAGAATACGGTATAACCGTATAAGTGAATGTATGAAACGGCAAAGAAAGACGTGAAACGAGCGTTTGGTGTTCTCAAGAAGAAATTGGCCATATTAGCCAATCTCGCACGATCGATGCTTCTGAAAAAAATAAGGAATATGATGTATACATGCATTATATTACATAATATGATTTGATAACACAAAGGGAAGGCAATATCTCCCGATTGATATCCGGAGGAAGCACATCAATCGGACGACCTCGTACGAACTCATGAAAAACTTTACACGTTATCAGACAAATCAAATCGACAGAAGCGCTTCAAAACCTTCATGCCAATTTGGTCGAACACATTTCTCGTGAAGTGTAACTTAAGTTTTTAATATATATGTGATGTTTTTAATTTTTAATTAGAATAAAAGTTTAATTTAGTTTTCAATTAAATTTGTTAAAAAAATGGTAATAGATGTTGACCATAAATGTAAAAGGTGATGAGTTTGGTGATGTGTTAAATGATGATATGACGTTAGTGTGAAAATTTTGATAGCCGTGACCATTTAAACCGTCCTTATTTCCATGACGTCACAGTCTTTTTATTCGATTCCAACTTGAATGCACAATGGTCACATCTAAGCATATTTAAAATGTCCAAAAGCACTACAAAGATTGATGCTTTACCATCGTGGGTGAAAAGATATGATATTTTTTACGTTCTTTTGTTTATTCGATTAAACACTGTAACATTTACTCGATGATTTCCAGTTGCCCTTATAACAAATTCATATCGTTCTAAAGTTGTGCAAGATGATGTCCTTTTGTCGACGGATGAATTCGTCTATCTGACAAGAATATAACTATTGACTTAGTACTAAGTTTTAATAGCATTGATTGACATGCCTAACTCGTAGGCCTAAATACATGTCTAATCTTATTAGTTATAGTACACGGACTCACAACTCCACAAACCAATAAAACATTTCCACATCACTTTAGGCATAAATTTAGTCATACATTTAGGTCCCCCAATCATTTTCCAAGTTTTAATCATTGTTACACAATAAATTAAGTATAAGTCACTAAGAAATTGTCCATATATCTATCTTTTATCTATTAGTCATATTTTTAATCAGTAACTTTCATTTATCTAGAGTACTTTAGTTTAGACACCCAGTCCAATAATAGAATCATTTTTTACTACACGGAGGAAAACCGGAGTTAAATATGAATTTTCGACGTGACTATATTAAACGACTGTATAATCATATAATTAACTATGATAAAAACTGGTTGTCGATGACGAGTGTGCTTGTGTTGTTTAAATCAGTGATTAATCTGTTGGGAGTACAATGAGCTTCTGCATACAATGAAAAAAGACAGTTAGAAATAAGATGAAGCATGTGAAATGAATTATATGAGTTGAAAAAAATCAAATAATCAAAACATAAACTGTTATCCAGATTGAGTCATGAAAAGAGATCATGTCATGTTTATCTTGGTTTTTTCGTAATCATCTCAACACTAAATCGGTTGCTGGTGCACTACTATTTGCAAATCATCACCTTAGTGACTCTTATCGCACAATGATTATGTATCTGTTTGATAATCATATGACCTTAGACATTACGAATTCATTATATGGTAAGTCTCAATAATGTAGAGAGCAGATCAACCAAAAGATGAGTACGACAAGATGGGAAAACGGTGCACTAGATAAGAAGAATTGACTGAGTTGTCTTGTACCCGTCTAATCACAATACACGAAATCAACTGTCACATCTAATCACAATACACGAAATCAACTATCACATCTGATATTCCAAGAAATCAAAAGCAAAATAATACAGTATCCGTCGACAAGCTAATGTGACCTTTTTTTCTTTCATATTACAGAAAATGGCATCTAGCAAATAAAACACATTGATTTCCAGTTTTATATTTTGTGATCCGCAAGGTTTATACAACGCGTTTCAACTATTGAACCTGAGACCTCCACACACCAATCGTGTGTGTTAGCCTTGACGCAATTTGCCACTAAGACGCCGCGAGAGGGTAAAAAGATGATACGTTCACCATGCTATTAGCAATTTAGCATGGAGCCGGCATGAAGGGTTGGTACTTGGTGCAACTAAGGTTTTTAAACTTTCTTAGACTATGTTTATTGGTGACCTCCACCAACCGATTGGGAGTACAAATATAATAAATGCATAATATAATATTAATTTATACAAAAGTTTGAAATTGAATGCGCCGAACCGGTCAGTTAGTGACCTTCCTTTTCTTAACCCAATCTGTTACATGTCTCCCCATGATAGGCTATGCATTGGTTGTATGTTTGGTTGAATTGTTGATAAATGGTAAAAAAAAAATTGAGATTGATTGTATGTACTGATCGTATAGGTAGAGTAATAAGAAAATAATATTTTAATGAGAAATTGAGTTGTGATAAATTGTTGATAAACATGGTCTTACAAACTATTATAGGTTGGTTTTTGGCAATGTTTTAAAACCCGGCTGAGTAGCCGATTCACCGGGTCAAACCGGATTTACCAAAAAAAAAAATTACGGCAATATAGCAGCCACTAAGGTCATAGTTATGACGTAGTGTCAAGATAGATGGACATTTTAGCTAGATGAGTGTTACTATAAACAACTTTGTTTTAGTTATAGTATTGATTAGTAATTTAGTACACTTTTTGTTTCACATGGTTTTCTTATTGTTTGCCAGTATTATTTTGAGGCACGATTTACCTCACTAATAGTAGTCTTTCAATCTTTAGTTAGCTATCTACTATACTACAACCATAGTCATCAATTTAACTGCATACATGGTCTACATATTATGTAGTTATATCACATCTATAGGCATTTTGATTCTTGAATTCAAGCTATTCAAAATTTCCTAAGTATAGAAGCTTGTCATCAAACTTTTAATTTAAAACAAAGGCATGACCCGGCCGGTTTTATCAACCCGGGTCAACAAAAAACCGCCGGTTTAATCTGGTTCTTAAACAAACAAAAAACCGGTCACATCTGTCCCGTCTCCGATATGGTTCCCGGTTCAACCGGCCGGGTCGACCAGGATTTTAAAACATTGGTTTTGGGTGCAGAACCCAACTAAATTTTCTATTCAAAACTTAAAACAAACTCCCATCCACACATTTTATATATTTTTGAAGTAAAACACCAAAATCTATATTCGGTTCACAGATTGGGGAGTGGGGACAAGCTAATTTAGTCCTGTGAGGTATTCAGTAACACATTAGATATTGCATGCTTAGAGGTGACGGAGTGGAGCTCGGGTTGATGGGCGAGCTCGTGAACCCGCTCGGCTACACCATTCCGTGTAGCTCGGGTATCACAATCGGCTAACAAATTCGAGCTCCGAGCTCGCATATGTACCCGTGCTTGTGTTTGTATTTTTTCTTTCTTTTGTCTTCTTTTTTGGTTTGTTTTTGCAGGTGGGAGGAAGAAGGTGGGAGGAAGAAGGTTGGTATATATAAATATAAAAAAAAAATGAATTCGGGTACTAGGGTACCACTCCCACTAGTTAGGGTAGTATTGGGGTAGTTTTGAGTTGGAAGGTTTTTATTGGATAGAGGTGATGTGGCACCCTCAGGGTATTAGGGTAGTAGGGTTCCACTCCTCCCACCCTTATAAGGTTCTTTTATGGGTGCCAGACTGTCCAAAAGAAAAGGATAAAAACCAAAACATGAATAACCACATTCTTCTATCTATGGACCACACTTTGTGCATTAAACATTGGCACAATATTTTATCTAATTTCTATAAAATGATAAGAATATATGGTGTATTGGTGAAATGATCTACAGACCATATAAGCAGTCAGGCAACATCAATCAATATGAACCATATTCACTGGCTTACGCAATGTCCATAAAACGATACATATCTAATACTAGTAGTAATTATGGATTAGCATCCGTGACTAATATGAGCAACCTAAAGAATATCAGGTAAGCGGAGGTTAGAATTTCAATTTGAAAAAAAGCATAAAACCTTGTTACTAATCACTAGTATTTTATTTTATTTTACCAGGGTGAAAAATCCCTTTTACCCAAAAAAAATCACTAGTATTTAAGAATATGGATGAGTATTTTAATAATATAATTATCCAAACCCAACCCGTTTTAGCTCATTAATAACCAATGCCGACTCCGCCCATTTTGCCACATCAACAAAGGATGCATCAGGGAGTAGAAATCTCACATAAAAAACACATGTTCAAATTGCAAGATGTCAATAAAACAGAGGTGCAAAGGGATCTTGGTGGCTGGCTTGGCCCCATTCAGAGATTGGATCCAAATTTGCAATGTAGCAAGGGTCCAACAATGTATCATCACCTCATTAAGTGTGACCCGTAACACCACAAGAAAGATTTCCATCATAAGCCACATACATAAACAGGACAAACTACTAATCAATCCAAATCTAACCAACCAGTTAATGAACTTCAACCACCACCACTTACTTCATCTAAGCCTGAGTCAGCAAACCCGTATAGACCGTGTGTTATAAAATGACACGCAAACGCTAAATACCCGAGATAAGTGAACATGAAAACTTAACACATTTCAAGATAATTTTTGTAAATCTTGATGTTAATGTGGATGAGAGAACTTCGAAAAGGAATCACCACCTGAGAACAGCATCAAGTGGTAGACCCAAAGATTTGGGAGACGCCTTTTTTTATTTATAAAATCTCATCAATCATCATACTTTTCCCCTACCTCCTTTTACTATACCTTCCTCGTCTCCTTTTGTCCTTACGAATTTCCTATATATTAAAGAGATTTTAAGTAAATATCAACATATCTTTTTCCCAACACTCACAAACCACACACTTTCAAAATGGTAATAGTTCTCTAAATCAACTTCCTCATCAAGCTTCTTAAACGTATATATCATCTTCATATCATTAATGTTCTGATTCTATGCTTTTTAACCAGGTTTTAGCTGTTTCAAAAGGCGACAAAGATGATGCGGTTTCTGTGGATTACAGAGGAAATCCTGTTGACAACTCTAAAACTGGTGGCTGGCTAGCTGCCGGGCTCATACTAGGTACTTGTATATGTTGGTATAACTTAAACCTATATCCACAAACTGTAACAAAAACACTAGCAACAAATTTCACCTATTATGTCACTAATGCCATTTCAATTATATGTCACTAATGTAACAAAAACACTAGCAACAAATTTCACCTATACATGTATATATGCATACTTAAATACAATTATATGCCCTATGTATTTATGTAGGAACCGAGTTGTCCGAAAGGATATGTGTTATGGGAATATCAATGAATTTGGTGACATACCTGGTCGGAGAGCTGCATCTTTCCTCATCAAAATCTGCAAACACAGTGACAAATTTCATGGGAGCACTTAACATTTTAGCCTTATTTGGAGGATTCTTAGCAGATGCTAAACTTGGTCGTTACTTGACCATTGCTATCTTTGCATCTATATGTGCAGTGGTAAGAAATCAAGCATAACATCATTTGTTGTTCTTTCCTCGTACACATGTAATCTATTTTTGGTAATATTTTAGATGCAGCTAATTTCAGTATAATCTCATATAAAGAAAAAAGAAATGAAAGTATGATTTAGGTAGAACAGGAGCTTTAACACATTTCTTCCTATTCTCACAATAGATAACATTTTGGGTCATTTAGGTAGTGACTTTTTTCTTCATCTTTTGCTTAATAGTAAGAAAAGGTTCAAAACTTGAAATATCCTAAGCTATTTATTGGTGAAACAGGGTGTAACACTATTGACACTAGCAACAACCATCCCCAGCATGAAGCCTCCTCATTGTGACAACCCAAGAAAACAACAATGCATAGAAGCCAGTGGAAGTCAACTAGCAATGTTATATGTGGCTCTTTACACCATAGCATTAGGTGGTGGTGGCATAAAGTCTAACGTTTCGGGATTCGGGTCTGACCAATTTGACATTTCTGACCCTAAGGAGGAGAAGGCAATGGTTTACTTTTTCAACAGATTCTATTTCTGTGTCAGTCTTGGATCTCTTTTTGCAGTAACCGTATTGGTGTACATACAAGATAATGTGGGAAGAGGATGGGGGTATGGGATTTCGGCTGGGACGATGATTATAGCTGTTACTGTGCTGCTTTGTGGAACGACTCTGTATCGGTTCAAGAAACCACAGGGGAGCCCTCTTACTGTCATATGGAGAGTGGTGTTTCTGGCTATAAAGAACAGGAACCTCACTTACCCTGCAAACCCGGACTACCTCAATGGCTATAGCAACTCAACAGTTCCACACACGACTAAGTTCAGGTATATAATACACATGCACTTCTATATATAAAAATGTGCACTGAAGCAAGCCTAAGGTAAGTAAACAGAAAAGAAACGAGAATGCTAATGTACTTTTGTATATAAAAGACAAGGAAAAGAAAATCATAGTTGCACCAAAGGATTTTGATGAAAACAAGAAAGGGTTATTAATCATGTTTGTACCAGAAATTATTCCCAGATCATCATCATTATCAACAATTAAGGGGTGTTCGGAACTGATAATCTGATTACTGCGGCTTCATGTTGAAATAGTTTTCAATGTTTGGGTAAAAGCTTTTTGCCACTGATTATCTGTTATTTGGGGGAGGTTATGAGTTTCATAATTTGGGGTCAAACAAATAAGATTACTAAAAGAGAAATAAAATTACCCCTTGCTTTAACCTAATTTGAAGGACAATGACTCCCTTTCGACAAAAAGGCTTTCATATTCTCAAAAAATGTCTTTTGGCCATTTTATATGATCAACAACACCCAATCCCGCCGGAACTGGGTATGGGGGTCATTGTATTATGTATATGATGACTCTTTAAATTACCGCAATTTCTCAAACACCCCAAACATTTGAATACTAATTTCTACAGTTACTTTTACCAAAGCTATATAATTCTCATAGTTTACCATCAGATAATAACTTTCAGAACACACCAAAATATTCCCCTAAGTAGCACCAGAGAGTAAGAGACCAATTAACTTTCAGCTAGACTCCTCAAATTTCAAGAATCTCTCCATTGCATATGATCCCTACAAGTAAAACTCTAAATACACACATTGAACAGAATCGCCACTCTAAATAAATCATGCTAGCTATCAAAATATTTTGTACTATTTCATGGAAACCAACTGACATATCATTTTCTTCTACAATTGGTGATACAGGCCTCTTGACAAGGCTGCAATACTAGGTGACTATGAGGCTTCAGATGAAAATAGAAGAAACGCATGGATAGTTTCAACTGTAACACAAGTTGAAGAAGTGAAAATGGTTATAAGTCTCATCCCTATATGGTCCACATGTATACTCTTCTGGACAGTGTACTCTCAAATGAACACATTCACAATTGAGCAAGCTAGCATCATGGACCGGAAGGTTGCGGGCTTTAGCATACCTGCAGGCTCCTTCTCGGTTTTCCTCTTTATCTCAATTCTCCTATTTACATCTCTTAACGAAAGGGTAGTTGTTCGTATAGCTCGAAAGATCACCCATGATCCGAAAGGACTCAGAAGTTTACAAAGAGTTGGGATCGGCCTTGTCCTCTCGGTGGCAGGAATGGTTGCTTCTGCTCTTGTTGAGAAGAAAAGAAGGGGAATGCACAACAATCAAACGATTGAAATTTCCGCTTTCTGGCTAGTCCCTCAATTTTTCTTGGTTGGTGCGGGTGAGGCTTTTGCTTATGTGGGTCAACTAGAATTTTTCATTAGAGAAGCACCCGAAAGAATGAAATCTATGAGCACGGGACTATTCCTAAGTACTTTAGCTATGGGGTATTTTTTTAGCAGTGTATTAGTGTCATTGACAGACATGGCAACCAAAGGAAAGTGGCTTACAAACAACTTAAACAGCGGCAAGTTGGAGAACTTCTATTGGCTGCTAGCAATTCTGGCAGCAATAAACTTCTTGGCTTTTCTAGTTTTAGCATCAAGACATCAGTACAAAGTGCAGAACTACAGAGGGTCTAATAATAGTCAGGATAAAGAAATTGAAAACTGGAATATTGAAATGGTTGATGATTTGGAAGTGAAGAAGGCAAACATTGGTCGAAAAGAAGAAGCTTAGTGTATTTGTTTCTAGATAAATTTATATTTTGGTGCTAGATGTATGATTTTACTTTTTAGTTGATTGATATATGCTGTGTCAAAGATAGGCATTTTTAAAATATAAATATATTCTCTTTCTTTGTAATTTCATCCCCTGTAGTATTCCTTAAAATGAAATACTCCTACAACATTGATTATTCTAACTTAGACAAACAAACTAAACCAATTTTTAGCCACAAACATAGCATAAAGTTCTCATTTCTAAATCAATAGCCAATTTGGGTTAATCCAAAATGGATATATATTCAAACTTGATCAAAACGAATATTATTAAATATCTAGTCAACAGTTATTATCCTTGATTCCTTGTCCATATTTTTCACAAGTAGATGCACATATGTGGATGTTCTCTTATCTATATCCACAGATATCAAAGTCCCCAAACATTTCTCATCTATTACAGACATCATATATCTGTATGTGGTTCATAAATCATAATCGTCAGACAAGTATTTATATTTACAATGTAGAGTATAGGCCTAATAACATTCTGACACTTGCCCAAACTAAATAAACTGACTGAACTTATTATGTTTTGAATAACACTGACAGCAGTTTTTAGTTTGTCCTTCTCTAAATGTTTTGTTAGGTTTAGTTATAGTTTATTTAACTACTTGTCAGCAAAGGGAATCTGCACATGTGCGTATACTTACCAGGAGCTGCCACTTTGTTTGCAAACATTGACTTGTACAAATATGGTGATATATATACTTTAGGGTCTAAATTTTAAATTTAAAGCATCACCCACTTATCACTAATTTTACTATTAGTTCACCACTAACTTTATCGAAGATATGTATATGCCTACAATATTAGGTTGCTCAATTTCTGTTGGGTTCTTAGGCTGCATGGTCTGGTTTAAAGGACTCTGCAGAATTCAGGAGTGCAACTGAACATTTTCACGAACAAAGATCACACATGATCATAAAACTGTTAAAAGTGATTAGCTTTAGATGTCTCTAAGGGAGGAGGGAGTGGTCACCTAATACCCTAGGTGCCACATCACCTCTATCCAATAAAAACCTTACAACTCAAAACTACCCAATTTTACCCTAACACTACCCTAAGTGGAGGGAGTGGTCACCTAATACCCGATTTTTTTTTTCAGCACTAAAAGCCAAAATCTACACACAATTACGGTCAAAAAATGATAGCTCCAACAATTAAAAGACTCGGCTTCCCAAACCGAAATTCATACCCAATTTTGGTACCCTAGGTGGTGGCGGCGGTGTTACCGCTCGGGTAAGGGTACCCGAATCCCTTACCCGTGCCCACTCCCTCCTCCCTAATATACAACTTAGATGGATCAATTTGATATGTTTTAAAAGAGAATGTATGAATTTTACGTTGGTGACTATGAACATGTGTTAACTTCAGATAATCAGATATTATAACATTGATTCCATATTCTCTCAACTAACACAGCTAATATCTGCCCAACACAGCCATTTGCTTTCATTGTTTTTAAGGACTAATATGTCATCACCACAATTCCACAAACATGTATATGCAACATTTTCAAGGTATTATATATGACACTGTCTCATGTTATTTTAAGTTTTACTCATATAAATAAACCAACAGAAAACACAGTACTTCGCTTCTGGACTCACAAAGTGAATTCTAAAAAATCATGAGAAGGACGATAGCTAGAACATTACAAATCTATGTCTCTTCAAGAAACAAGCAACTTTCCACCATATTATGCATACCTCAACTAAACTGGATGATCTGCAACCTTTATCAACTACAAAATACTAATGCTGCTGTCAAAAGAGAAACCTGGAATGCCCTCCCCACAACAGAGCTCTAAAGCCTCGGATACCCAAAAGAAATCCTACATGTGATTAAACACAGAAACACAAAATAAGTTTAGACAGAAATGATGAAACAAAAATGGTAATTGTTAACACAAGAACAATGTTCAGCATGTACATTTTCACCAAACAAACTCATAAATGAAAGATAGCATTACAAAATTGCACTCGTGTTCTGGCTGGGATCAAGTGTATATATATGAAGAGTGATACAATAGCCAATCAAATTTTCTACTTGCCGTCTAGGGTTCAAACCTCACTAGGTACACAACTGGGGGTGGCCAAAAATAGGGTCGGAAACGGTCATGGGGATACCTCGCCTAGGCCGCGTATATCCGAGTTAAAGACTCGCCCTCCTCAGGTAGCCTGAACAAGAAAAACCTATCTGTTTCCCTTTAAACACTCGAAACTATAAGGCCCATTTAAAAATTGACTAGTTCTATCAAACTAAGTGAAACCTTGAATCCTTTTGTAGCAAAATATATAGTAGTAACCATAAAACATAGTATCACAGCACGTTGATCTGTTACTAATCCTGCAAAATAAATGCCCTGCATCTAATGTTATCAAGTTCAGAAAAAACATAGCTTCAAATCTGAGTGTCTTACGAGCATGCATAATCACATACAACAAAATGAGATAAACAACATCCATAAATTTTGTTAAACCTGAGGATTCCACATATACTACATGGTTATCAAGATAAATATGTTTGCATAAAGCTGAGTAAGCTCGCCAATTTCCCAAATATACAATAAAATGCACACATTAATATCCAAGAACAAAGCCACTTACACTGAAATAAATAGATTAGGCAGCTTGTTGAGACGAATCCCTTGCAGGAGCAGGAGAATGGCTCACAACCAAAGGTGGACGAATGGCACGATGCTGTGCTTCCTTTTCTTTACGCGCCTTAAACATTTCTTCAGTCTCAATTACTACCAATCTCTTCACCTGTGTATAACATATATTAAACATTTACCTAATAGACATACACGAGCTACCACAATGCAAATGAACAATTTGCTAACCTGTTGAAGCATTCCTCTAACAGTAGGAGTGTTCCATCGCATGACAGTTCGATGACACTTTCCTAAACGCAACGCTTCTAAAGTGCGCCTATGAAGTCTCCGGGTTCCCGGAATTCCTCTCACCAAAGTTATATATAGGTTCGGACTCCATGCTATTGGGACAACAGCTTTATAAGCCTTATAAGCATCCATATTTATGTCTTTAACACCTTTAATTACAATAATAAATATAAAAGAAAAATATTAATTCCTCAATCGATACACATATCCAAATAATTTAGATATAAACCCGAGTTACATAGAGAGGTTCTTAAGTTCGAATTATTTAAACTGTTTTGGTTAACTGATGCCCATGACAATTCTCATTACAAAAAGAAAAACATCCACAAATTAGACAGCAAACATTTTTACAAACAATTGGCAGGCGTTGGACATAATAACTAGCTACAACGATGTAATACTTCTATTAATTTGAAGGGCTTATAATCTGAAAAGGTATTTTACTTGTCACTTTTTTTAGTTGTATGTACCATCATTAGGATCGGACTATTTAATAATTACCTTTTTTTAATTTCGATTATTCTGTGTATTCATTCCCAAAAAAACATGATTCGATTACAAAAAGTACTTGATTCGATACCCAAAAATACGTCAATCGATACACAGAATAATCGAAATTCAAAATGTTAGTTATTAAATAGTCCGATCCTAACGATGGTACATACAACTCAAAAAAGTGACAAGTAAGATACCTTTTTAGACCATTAGCCCTAATTTGAACCGATCATAATATACTAAATGACGAAAAACTATGCGTTCAAATTAAAATACTTAATTAACAACAAATCCATTCCTTGCTAAGTACAGATTAATACCACACTATACATGATAACCTAGCACTAATGTTTCATTTATAACCCGAGCTAAAATCGAACGATAGCTAAATACAGTCTGATACTAATTAACAAACCAATATTAAAGTATGGCGAATCGGAAGTCAACTTAATTGCGTTACTTTGATTAAGTGATTACTCGATAAATATAATACACAACAAAGCTAACAACTTAGACTTTTAAGGTGAAAAACACGATAAACATTTTCACAAACAGTTGGCAGGCAGGCATTAGACAGTAAACAAAACAACTATAGCTACACGAAGAGTGTTACTAATAAACAAACCGAAATAGAAGTATAGCTAAACCTAATACTAACTGAGATAGGATAAGTAACTTGATTGATAAACTATATAATTGTAATTTTGATTAGAATGAATGAATGATAAAAAAATTGAATTGTGAAATGTGATTAGAGGTAATTTAATAGATGGAATTAAATAGTGATAAAAAGTAACGGAGGTGAAAACAGAAAAGAGGAAGAGAGTAACCTGAGAGGAGGAGGATGATGTGTCGGAACGCCGCCGATCGGACTAGTTAGGGCTAATTTATGGCGCTGCTGCAGTTACTCTTGTTTTGTGTGACTAAGGAGGCGTTTGTTTGGAGGGCATAGGAAATTGGAATCAAACAATGAAATTTAGGATGTGTTTGGTATGAGGGTGTTAGGTCGCAGTAAAGACCTACGATTGACTTAGTCGATCAATTCTCACTCGATCGCCCTTTTGTGGGGAATCGATCGTTGGTCACTTTTTATAAATCTTGGTCGTCCAAACGATCGATTGAAAAAACATGCATTTAATATTACAACCGTTGTGTAATGGTTTGAAAAAAAAATGAATTTTTTGTACCGTTTGAAAATATATATATTAAACTACCTTATATAAATACACAACATATTAACACACTTCAATCCACAAATCTCATTTCACATATTCTCTATATTTTTTCACACTATGAATTCTTACGAGCTATTCATTGCCGATTCGTCATCAGATGATGAAAATGAAGTTAGTAGCGAGTTTATGATGTTTGCGGAAGAGTGTTGGAGGCTTTTCAAGCGTCACAAACTAAAGTCTCACGAAACCAAATTAGTAGGGATCGTTTGGGTGCTCATAACCGTTTAGTGGTTGCTTACTTCTGCGAGACCCCAAGATACGGCGATCAAGCATTCCATGATCGTTTCCGAATGAGCTGAAAACTATTCACACGAATTGTTCGAGAGGTAACCGATCATTCACCTTATTTCCAACAAACTCCTAGTTGTGCAGGCGTACTTGGTATTTATCCATTGATGAAGTGTACTTCGTCAATTGGCATACGGAGTCAATGCTGATGCTCTAGACGAATATGTGCAAATGGGTGCGTCAACAATTCGTGAGTGTCTCCAAAAATTTTGTGAGGCCATAATGGAGTTATATGGTGCAGAGTATTTGTGAAAGCAGACGGTTACTGACATTGACAAACTCTATGCTCATCACTACACACGTCATGGGTTTCCTGGATGACAGAAAGCATTGAGTGTACAGATTCGCCGTGGGAGAATTGCCCACATGCTTTAAAAGCTCAATTTTGTAGGGGTGATCACGGTCAAACTCCTTTCATTTTATTGGAAGAAATCGCCTCCCAAGATTTATGGATTTGGCATGCGTTCTTTGGTGTCGCCGGGATGAATAACGACGTAAATGTTTTACGTAAATCGCCTCTTTTCAATGATCTCAAAACGAGGAGAGCACCGGATGTGGAATTCGTTGCTAACGGCGTGCCTTATAAACGGGGATATTATCTTGCTGATGGGATATATCTGGAATACTCGGTTATTATGAAGTCCATTAAAAATACAGGGACGAATGATCACAAACGAATATTGTATAAGACGATGCACGAAGCAGCAAGAAAAGATGTGGAACGTGCTTTTGGTGTACTAAAGAGGAAGTGGCTAATGATTAAACAACCGGCTAAAGGGTTTGACAAAGAGCGTCTATCACATATTATAACAACCTGTAAAATTCCGGATTATTCTAATAAATAATTATCACGTCAAAAAATTTAAATCGGCTATTTTCTGACAGTTGTCAATATTTAGATCTAAAAACGAGAGGTCATCTCGTTAATTTAGAGAATCACGGCACCGCACGCATACCGACACCAAATTAATAACGGCAAACAGTTATAATCTAAACCCTACGTAATAATAATACCATATTACTACGCTCGTTAAAACATTTCCAAAAGTAAAATTTGTACATTTTACGGGTACCGGGAAGGTATAATTTCACAAAATACACGGAGTAAGCTCAAAAATAAATCATTCCCTTACTTATTTTCACACTTGCCACCCATTTATCTCCTATCTCTCTAACCTCATGCTTTGTACGCTGCCCAAACCAAACACAAACACAAACATCACCTACTACTCACAAGTAATTTTATTTGCCTTCTTATTCTTTCTTTCTCGTTTCCACACGCAAACACAGAACCCATCTTCCTAGATCTCCATCCATCATTTTCAAGGTCAACTACAAAAGTAGAATTCACAAAAATGGGACGCCTACAAGCTGCTTTCTCCCACACCTTCCCAACGCAAGATCAAGATGGAATCTTTTTGTTTTGTTTTTCCTTGCCTTCTCCCAACGCAAGTAGCCATATGGTTATAGCCATCATAGATCACCATCTCTCTTTCACTTCTCCCCAGAAGCATCACGAGAAGACCTAAAAGATGAAGAAAGAAAGCGACCCTTGCTCAATCGGATCATCACAAAGTCCCATAGAAGAAAGCATGGTCAAATGATGTATTTCCCTTCTCTTTTTATAGCCACCGATTCCACAAGGATAAACACACACTCAAAAGAAAATCAAACAAACTCTTATCTCATTTTAACACTACTGTCGAGGCACAGAAAGAAAGAAGGAAAGGTTTTGCAAAGGGTTGAGCAAGCTTAGAGTATACGGCTTATATTTCGGACGACAAGGAGAAAATGGGTTGTGTTTATATAAGTGACGGGGTGTTAATCTTGGAAGCTAGAAACGGGTTTACTTAGATCTTGTTTATTCACTCTCAATCTCACACTCACAAGCTTTGTAAGCTACTCAAACTCATCTTCATTCCACTTTCACATGTTAATATTCATACAGACACCACATATTCTTATCTATGAACATGCAAAATGTGCATATTTTAAACAACATGATAACGTAACAAATATTTGGCTATTGTGAACTAGAAGAGTTTAAAAAGATGTCATCTTGCTTATGTGATAGTTTGAACGTAAAACTTGAGTCTTGGCTCCATCTTGGATTAATACTCATCTCATTTTGTTGGCTTAGTCCGTGTTTAATTCGGTTTTGTACTCGTCTTTGAATTCATTCTACTCGCTATATATATGCACACTCGACACACACATAGCTATACGAGTTAAACTCGTGACATATTGGCTTGTTGTTGTTCTAGACCATGTCGGGTTCATATGTGAAGCACTACACAAAAACTAAGTTGTTCGAATCTATTGCAACGTTAAGTTAGTATTTATGGTATAAGTTCTTGGAACGAATAAACTACAAGGTCGAAACTCAGCTCACTTGTCTCGTAAATATACTTCTGAAGTTACAAGCTAAACTTTTTGTAAAACTTTGAGACTCATGTTATGATTTTTTTGTCGAATGGTAACTGATTAGAAAGAGAGAAACAAAACCCAAAGGCATATATATACATGCATGCGCATACATGAAACTGTAAAGTCTTGTAGTATCATTTACACAGTAGGGTATAGTTTAAGTAAAATTGGGTTGCAACACATGACGCATAAGAGCCCATAGCTCAGATGGTTGGGGCGTTGACCTGTTAAGCGAGAGGTCCCAAGTTCGATACCTTCTCTTGTCAATTTTATAGTCCTTTTGCAACTTTCGCCCTTTGACAAGATTGGCCCTCCATTTTTTTCAAACACCTACCATTTTCTTAAAAGTTTTTATAAGTTTAAAAAGTTATATAAATCTTTTACAACTCATACTAAGATTTTACACTTTTAAACCCTCAACTTGTAAAGACTTAAACATTTTCTTAAAAACTTTTGTAAGTTTTGAAATATAAAATAAATTTTTACAACTTCAAACCGTCGAGGTTGAACACTTCGACATGGTTATCCAAACTTTTTATAAGTTCGACAAACTTACACATTTAACACTTTTTCGTTTAAGTAAATATATTTTATCATCTCGAAATCCAATGAATCTAATAAATACAATTCGACTTGTATTTATTCCCCACTTCGATAATATTTGAGCTAATATTCGAGCCAACTTCTATACGAAAGTTTCGTATACATCATTCCTCCATTATTCCAAGAGCCAACACTTGAGAAATATTTTCACAACTACATCTTATATACGTTGAAAACGTCCGCATAAGCTACACAAACACATCAGAAAATATTGGAAAATATTTATTGTTAAACTTTAAGCTTTACCACACAAGTTAAAACGATACGAGTGTCTCACAGCAAATCATTTTTCAAACATTACCATTTATGGTCGTAAATGGAATATATTAGCTAAGACTTGCCATATTATATCTAGGTTTCGTGTTGAAGCCGTTGTCATATCGTACTTGCTATTGTTGTACATTTCCTACCGTACCCTAAGGTGAGTTCATAGCCCCACTTTTACTCTTTTAACTGTTTTATAAACTCCTTGGGGGAGAATACATGCTACTACTGCTTTTATGATCACAATTGCTTGAAAACTGCTTACCGTTCTCTTGATATTATGACTCTGCCTAAGTTGTTTGCCAAAAGTCCCCTACATCATGAACCATTAATCACTTGCGAGTGAACGCAAATATCGTGGATAGTACTATGGGAATTGACGACCCCGACTCGGTTATCGGAAATAACCGGGGCGCACTATATTTGGTATCTCTATGTAATTGGCTATTACATCTCAGAGGGGCAATTTTATTTACTTACACCAGTAATTTAGGTGTATGCAGTTAGTTTGGTGTCATGAGCTTAGTGCAATAATATCAACTATCTTTTATGGGCGTATAACAACGTAGCCCATGGCTTATCTTAAACTTGAAAATCTTGTGATCAACTACTTATTTACTAAACCTATGAATTCACTCAACCATTGTGTTGACTTTTTAGCATGTATTTTCAGGATGAAAAGGCGATAGCTAACTCTGGAGGCGCTTGGGCATTGGCATGGCATGATCATAGATGACTCTGATTTACATATGGGGACCACATTTTATTAATGGGCCATTTTTCCGCAACAAATCAACCTTTGTAAACTCTATTTTACTTCAATAAATGAAATCTTTTAAGAAAAATCTTTATTTTTCACTTTGTGTTATGATCCAATTGAGTAGCATCCCAAAAACCTTTTCTTCCGCTGCAAACTATTTTTGGGGGTGTTACAGATTGGCATCAGAGCCTTGGTTATAGAGAACTAGGTATTTTTCAAACCTAGACTATAACCACTTTTACAAAAACTTAACCCTATGACCGACAAATGCCTGCCTGCCAAGCTGATTGCCTCACTTATGACTCATTGAAGTCATCTTTGATAAGATATGTGTTTTATTACTGACAACTTAACCTCACTATTAGCTATGATTGCTTTACTTATACGTATGTTTACGTACCACTGCGCTACGCCTTCTCCCCCACATAAATGAAATATTTGTTCAATCTTTCATACCAAACTTTAAAGACATAAGGACATGTTACTGGTATAACTAAGCTAAGCATTGCAAGATTCATTGAACCTCGGGTGAATATAGACTGATCACCTATATTCAGCCAGGGACAGTGAGACATAGCTTGATCACCTATGTCTGACTCAGAGGTGAATGTTGCAATACTGAAAGTAGTTATAATAGTGGTATGTCCACTTGACCTCCTGATTGACTTCTAAAAATGGTAAAATCTTCATGTGTGTTCATCATAAGAGTTATAAAAGTTTACTTCTACACATCACACACTGATGTCACAACACCTTCTCACCGCGATACTTTTCTCCTAAGTGGAACGCCTTCCTCATTACTACACTCTCTAAACTGACCATTTTACACCACTACCTTACGCCTCCGCGTCTACATCTTACTAGCAACGTGCATGGAGATTTTCCTGGCAGATGATGCACACTACCACTTCGCGCAAGGACACCACAACGAACTATGTTAAAACGAACCACTTTACGCCACCACTTCGCGCCCTCCGTGCCTACGTTATGTATGAGATTTGCTGAGCAGATAATACATAACCGACGAAATGTTGCATGATGCGAGTTAGTGATTGTATTTACCATTTAGATTTTCTTAGCAGTTTACGCGCGACTAACTAAATTTTAATTAACGCACAACACTACTCTAGGTTTAGATTATATTTTCGGGTTGCTACAATACCATGCCTCCTGTTTTCCCGTCCCATCGACTTATCGTCTTCGTTACTGGATCATTAAACCTTTATTACTGGATCATTAAACCTTTATTACTGGATCATTGCAACCCACGTCTTCATAACCCCACCCTATCATTATTCTCTCATACGTTGAGATTGAAGTTGTCTCGTCATCCAATATTGTAAAAGTGTCACTTCTACCCCAAAACTCGTACTCAATCGATAAACTGGTTACATCTCTAGCCGTTATAGGACAACGCACCTCGACATCTACAAAGGGAACCCCTCGCTAAACATAAATAATAAACGAAGGACTAAAAGATCTAAAGACATACCAAGAGTTAGCTCGCAACTCAAGCCACTTTTTCTGGGAACGGATTCCTAACCTTTCACTCATTCCTTTGAAATAACAACGGTCCGTCCTACTACCCTCTTATGAAATAATAAACTTCGTCGTTATCTAACGTGAACTACTTTCAACTATTTTACCAATCACTTCACGATCATTTTTCCAAAAAGCCTTGCTCTGTGCCATTAAACCAAAAATTTACAACCTTACTCATACTTCATAAACAATGACCTTATTAATGCTTTGCAAACTATTCTCTATAGAATGATAAACCGATTCATTATTTTACTACTATTTTATGAAACAACAAACAATTGCAATAGCAAGTTATAAACTATATTACAAATTTTTCCTGCAAGTTATATTACGGTCTTATAAACTATTTTGCCCTTTTGGTGAACTGCTTTAACCACTGTATGATTTAAAAGAATGAAATTTGGTACTCTTACCTAGCAAACTATTTCGCCTTTACCTTGCTAAATATTTTATTACCACCCTATAAACCACCGTGATATTAGTCGAACTACGAAATCTTCTATTATTTGACAAACGATAAATTGTTTCCTTATAAGCTATTTTACAAAGCATTTTCACGAGTTATTTTATAACATGAATTGTTATCACAAAGTTAACTGCGATTTCACTACTATTCTATAAATTCTAAATCGTTTCCTATTACCTTGTAAGTTGTTTTAACAATAACCTTACCAAGTGTTGCTTTAATACCAAACCGCAAACTACGATTTATCATAATAGAAATATTTTCTTTCTACTCAATAAAGTAGTTTTACAAACCTTTTTATGAACTTTACTGCTATTTCCTTATCAACTATTTACTCCCTTGAAAAGCTTTAAAGAATAACAGATACTTTCTTTTGAAAATAAACCAAATTTTCGGAGTAAAAAAAAAATACGCGCTTTGTTTTGAAAACAATAAATATTTTAATTGGAAATGCTAAGAAACAAAACTAATTCATCATCTACAAAAGCTAAGGTATTTGAAATTATTTTGAGAAACAACTTTTGAATTTACAAAAAAAAAACCTCCAACTTAGAACCGATTCCATGTCGTCACCTAAAAACCTTATTTAACAAGTTTTCTTCACAAAAACTGAAATTTAGCAATTTTCTTTACATACATTAAGCTCTCTCTTAAAATTTCGAAGGCTCTATACTTTTATATATACCCCCACATTCGAAAAGCATAACTTTAACAACTGAATCCTGCCCATAAATGTTTAAAACTTATCGAAACGTACATACCCAACCACATCTTCTTCTATGACGTTTTCACCTTCGATGAATTTTCTTTAAATAACAATTGTGTCAACAATGAAAACATGGTGACATTTTTCTAAAAATATTTATGCTAATAAGTCAAAAATTTTCTGGTCAAACCTTATCAAAACTTCTTATGCTAAGAAACATCAATCATCGACCTTTGCGAGATTGTTTTATTTGCATCACGTATAAAAATTGGTTTTATGGGATCCTTTCGAGGATACAAATATCTTACCCAATTTTTCATCCCAAAGAAATTGTGCCTCTTGGAAATATTTTTTTTTATTCGAATAAATATATCCACATCACGTTTGCGAACAAAACCAGAAAATTTCAAAAATTTCCCTTTGTCACATAAGCGATCCCTTAAGAATCAACCCATATACTTTAGAATCATGAAACGCCAGAAATAGGTACGATTTGATAAGACCATGAGAAGCTAGAAGTGCCCACACTAACAAAATAGTGAAACCTCATAACATCAAGAATTAGAACTTTCACCCAATGAACCTACCTAAGAAAATCGTGGTTCCTCAGATAGAGGATGTGCTGCTGGAATAACACCTAGGTACCATACCCAAAGGGGAAACCCTAGAACAACCTAGGGAAAATTCAAAACTTGTTCCAAATACCATCACCACGTTCCCGACACCCTATCGGGTAACGTAAACTGAGATCCGGGACGGATCTCCTGTAAGGTGGGTAGACTATAACAACCTGTAAAATTTCGGATTATTCTAATAAATAATTATCACGTCAAAAAATTTAAATCGGCTATTTTCTGACAGTTGTCAATATTTAGATCTAAAAACGAGAGGTCATCTCGTTAATTTAGAGAATCACGGCACCGCACGCATACCGACACCAAATTAATAACGGCAAACAGTTATAATCTAAACCCTACGTAATAATAATACCATATTACTACGCTCGTTAAAACATTTCCAAAAGTAAAATTTGTACATTTTACGGGTACCGGGAAGGTATAATTTCACAGAATACACGGAGTAAGCTCAAAAATAAATCATTCCCTTACTTATTTTCACACTTGCCACCCATTTATCTCCTATCTCTCTAACCTCATGCTTTGTACGCTGCCCAAACCAAACACAAACACAAACATCACCTACTACTCACAAGTAATTTTATTTGCCTTCTTATTCTTTCTTTCTCGTTTCCACACGCAAACACAGAACCCATCTTCCTAGATCTCCATCCATCATTTTCAAGGTCAACTACAAAAGTAGAATTCACAAAAATGGGACGCCTACAAGCTGCTTTCTCCCACACCTTCCCAACGCAAGATCAAGATGGAATCTTTTTGTTTTGTTTTTCCTTGCCTTCTCCCAACGCAAGTAGCCATAGGGTTATAGCCATCATATATCACCATCTCTCTTTCACTTCTCCCCAGAAGCATCACGAGAAGACCTAAAAGATGAAGAAAGAAAGCGACCCTTGCTCAATCGGATCATCACAAAGTCCCATAGAAGAAAGCATGGTCAAATGATGTATTTCCCTTCTCTTTTTATAGCCACCGATTCCACAAGGATAAACACACACTCAAAAGAAAATCAAACAAACTCTTATCTCATTTTAACACTACTGTCGAGGCACAGAAAGAAAGAAGGAAAGGTTTTGCAAAGGGTTGAGCAAGCTTAGAGTATACGGCTTATATTTCGGACGACAAGGAGAAAATAGGTTGTGTTTATATAAGTGACGGGGTGTTAATCTTGGAAGCTAGAAACGGGTTTACTTAGATCTTGTTTATTCACTCTCAATCTCACACTCACAAGCTTTGTAAGCTACTCAAACTCATCTTCATTCCACTTTCACATGTTAATATTCATACAGACACCACATATTCTTATCTATGAACATGCAAAATGTGCATATTTAAAACAACATGATAACGTAACAAATATTTGGCTATTGTGAACTAGAAGAGTTTAAAAAGATGTCATCTTGCTTATGTGATAGTTTGAACGTAAAACTTGAGTCTTGGCTCCATCTTGGATTAATACTCATCTCGTTTTGTTGGCTTAGTCCGTGTTTAATTCGGTTTTGTACTCGTCTTTGAATTCATTCTACTCGCTATATATATGCACACTCGACACACACATAGCTATACGAGTTAAACTCGTGACATATTGGCTTGTTGTTGTTCTAGACCATGTCGGGTTCATATGTGAAGCACTACACAAAAACTAAGTTGTTCGAATCTATTGCAACGTTAAGTTAGTATTTATGGTATAAGCTCTTGGAACGAATAAACTACAAGGTCGAAACTCAGCTCACTTGTCTCGTAAATATACTTCTGAAGTTACAAGCTAAACTTTTTGTAAAACTTTGAGACTCATGTTATGATTTTTTTGTCGAATGGTAACTGATTAGAAAGAGAGAAACAAAACCCAAAGGCATATATATACATGCATGCGCATACATGAAACTGTGAAGTCTTGTAGTATCATTTACACAGTAGGGTCTAGTTTAAGTAAAATTGGGTTGCAACACATAACGCATAAGAGCCCATAGCTCAGATGGTTGGGGCGTTGACCTGTTAAGCGAGAGGTCCCAAGTTCGATACCTTCTCTTGTCAATTTTATAGTCCTTTTGCAACTTTCGCCCTTTGACAAGATTGGCCCTCCATTTTTTTCAAACACCTACCATTTTCTTAAAAGTTTTTATAAGTTTAAAAAGTTATATAAATCTTTTACAACTCATACTAAGATTTTACACTTTTAAACCCTCAACTTGTAAAGACTTAAACATTTTCTTAAAAACTTTTGTAAGTTTTGAAATATAAAATAAATTTTTACAACTTCAAACCGTCGAGGTTGAACACTTCGACATGGTTATCCAAACTTTTTATAAGTTCGATAAACTTACACATTTACCACTTTTTCGTTTAAGTAAATATATTTTATCATCTCAAAATCCAATGAATCTAATAAATACAATTCGACTTGTATTTATTCCCCACTTCGATAATATTTGAGCTAATATTCGAGCCAACTTCTATACGAAAGTTTCGTATACATCATTCCTCCATTATTCCAAGAGCCAACACTTGATAAATATTTTCACAACTACATTTGATGAGTGTGTAAATACTCATCATTTTTGGTCAAATCTGAACTGCAAAACGTTTAAAAATGCTCAGAAATGCATCAAAATACTGAAAATATCTCAAAATTGCATTTTATATGTTTCAGATGCAAAATGTTTAAAATCAGATGAAAAATGAGCTAAGTTTGCATAATTGGCAGTTTCAGTCCCCCAAGTTTCAAAAGTTGTCAGAAATAGTCCCTGAGCACTTATTTCAAAAGAAAAATCACCAAAGGTCCTTTTAAAATCATAAGTTGTCAAAATTAGTCCTTTGGTGAAAAATGTCAAAAGTTTTGAGAAATTACAAGTTTGGTCCTTCAAGTTTAAAATTTGGCAAAAATAGTCCTTGGAAATTTGAAAATGTCAAAAATGGTCCTTGTACTATTGAAACTTGTCAAAAATGACCCTTGGAACAACTTTGCAAAATTGGCAGCATTGGTCCTTGTATTTTCAGAAATTACAACAAAGGTCCTTGTTTATTAAAGCCCCTAAGCCAATTGGACCCTTGTCAAAACCCATTTGTGACCCCTGCCATATCCCTTATGACCCCCTCAATTTGACCCCTTCCTTTTAATATTAACCCCGGTCAAACCCCATGGTCAAACATATCACACCCCGCCCTTTTTTTCTTCTTCACCAAATCCCTGCAAATCCAATCCTCCCATCATTCCAGCTCAAACATCACCCCTCCTTGTTCCCCCCACCTCAACAACAATCCAAAAAGCATTTAATGCCCCCTCCTCCATTTCACTCAACCCTCCCAGTTGATATATCACTTTTGGCGCCAAATATGATCAAACGGCCAAGATTATTTCAAGCTATCCAATGGCCCCAAATTAAAGTGGGAACTGCTCAGAATTCAAGTGGAAGTCTTTTTGGGTATAAATAAAAGCAAGAGAAGAAAGAAGGAGTAGTAGATTTTAGTTTTAAAATTCCTCTATGTCGTTTTTTATATAACTGTTTTAGTTTAAGTCAAAAACTTTTAATTTCAGTTTCTAAGTATTAAACTTTAGTTGGATAATCATTGTAATGCATTTTCAAGTTTCAATTCAAGTTTTTAATATCATTTCATGTTTCAAGTTCACTGTTGCAGTTTCAGTTTCAAATTTCTTATGTACAAGCTTTTAGTAGCTTATTTTTAAGCTCAAACAAGTTTATTGAAGCTTCATATAGCTTTTGGTAAGCTTGTAAAATAGATTCAAGCAATTTTCAAGTTTGGTCAACAAAAGTCAACTGCCCATTAAGGAAGAAGGATTTGATGGATTGCTGATCTGGATTGGGTTGGGTATTGGTTTAAGCTTATTGGGTGTGTTTCTAGTCAGCTCATGTAAGCTATAGTGGCTGGACTTGAGTAAGAGTTTTCTATACCTTGTTTTTCATTATTTTGAGTTAAAATTACCATAGTAGCTTACTTGTAGAATCTGTGTTATTAGTTTGTTTTAGTTACTGATTTTAGTTTTAAATAGGTTAGTATAAGTAAGATTAAGTCTTGGTTTACATGGTTTCAAATGACTGTAGGATTAAATTAGCACACTAGTTGCATAACTAGTGTTTGGATTTAGATGCAACTATGGGATAAAGGTTTGTTCAGGGGTTAGGTTTGGCTGCTTTAGTTCACTATAAGCTCAATTAATTCATTGGAAGTCTTATTTTGCACCTGTTACTCCTCAAACTCAAAATCATAGATAATCTGTCCTAGTTTCTTAACTGTTGGAGTTTTATAAAAGCAAAAGCTTGTTTTAGGTTTGTAATACATAGAGATTGATTGCATTAGGTTTATTTCATCATTTAATATCAAGATCAGTCCACAAATTGATCTCAAAGTTCATCAAAGTCAAAATATCTTAACTGCTTCAAAAGTCAAAAACTGAATAAGTCATTTCAACCCAACTGGGAAGATTTTTCATGGGTTCAGTTTTGGGCCAAATCAAGTGAAACTTTGGGTTTTAAAAGTTCAGCTGGTCTAATTTCTTAATACCATTTTTGTAGATTTTTGTAAATTTTCTATAAGCTTCAAAGTGGCTTGTCAAAAGGGCTTAAAGTGCCCTGTGCACTGACTCAGTATTCACTGAGTCTGCACAGGGTCTTGCAGTCCTTGCACAGAGCTCAGTTGAGCTTATCCAGGGCTCATCCTTGGTTTAGAAGTAGCCACCCAGGTCTAGTTTAGGATCCTAGACCTGGTTTTTGATTTCCAGCTTATTTGGTAGCTTATTCTTGGGCTTAAAAGTAGTTGCCTAAATCTGTTTTTAGCACTAAAGCCAATTCATTCAAATCTTTGTAGTTTGCAATTCAGTGGTTATAGCTAGTTGAAATTAGTTGCATTTGAGTACTTTTAGCATTTTAAAGCTTCTGTATCAGTTTGGTGCTCATTTGTAGCTTGTGGCTTATTCCAAGTGCTTATTCTTAAGCACTTATCTTTGCAGTCTCATATTCCTTCACACAAGCCCCTATTTTTATATTTTTCCTAGATTCACAATATTAATTTAGACTTTTCCTAAAATTTTCATAATTTTTCATCACTGTTTGCTATTTTTCTTCATTTAAAACAGTTTTTAAGTCTTTTTAATTAGCATTTAATACAAATAAATCAGAAAAGTTTCAAAAAAATAATTTTTCATTTTTACTAGGTTAAGATAAATATAAAAAGTCAAAAAAATATTTTTCCAGATTTTTCATAGTTTATTTTGTAATTTTTAGTAATTTAAGTAGTTAAAAATAGTTTTTAATTCATAGAAAATACAAAAATAATCAGAAAAATATAAAATTAGTTTTGAAAATTCTCTTTAGTTATTTTAGATTTTTCTAAGTCATAATTTCATTTTTCTAGCTTTATTTCATATTTTCTTGTATTTTAGGTTATTATTAAATAAGTAAAAATAGTTTTTTAATTAATAATAATTAGATAAATAGTTATAAAAATAATTTTATTTTTCTAAAAAATTTCTCTTATCATTAGGTTTGTAAAAATGTCATTTTCATATTTTTAGGTCTTTTATTTCTTAGATTTCGCTTTTTATTTGGTACGTTTACGTAGTTTTTAAACGTACGTATTTACGTTTCTTTAATCTGATTGTTGTGCTTCCAATTCTGTTTCCAAATACATTCCAATCAATCGGTAGTGTAATAATTCATCAAAACCTTTACTGATCACTATCCTTAGTGATCATTCTATCAGCTGATCAAGTGTTTACACACCATTGAGTCTCCGTGGGACTTAACGACTCGGGGATACACTATACTCTCCTGATCTTCATTGCATTGGTGTCTGAACTGTTTTAAGTTTCTTACGGTTGGCCATTCACAAGTGGCTAGCTTGTGTGAGATAACTTGACGGTTTGGCACCGATCAACATCTTATATACGTTGAAAACGTCCGCATAAGCTACACAAACACATCAGAAAATATTGGAAAATATTTATTGTTAAACTTTAAGCTTTACCACACAAGTTAAAACGATACGAGTGTCTCACAGCAAATCATTTTTCAAACATTACCATTTATGGTCGTAAATGGAATATATTAGCTAAGACTTGCCATATTATATCTAGGTTTCGTGTTGAAGCCGTTGTCATATCGTACTTGCTATTGTTGTACATTTCCTACCGTACCCTAAGGTGAGTTCATAGCCCCACTTTTACTCTTTTAACTGTTTTATAAACTCCTTGGGGGAGAATACATGCTACTACTGCTTTTATGATCACAATTGCTTGAAAACTGCTTACCGTTCTCTTGATATTATGACTCTGCCTAAGTTGTTTGCCAAAAGTCCCCTACATCATGAACCATTAATCACTTGCGAGTGAACGCAAATATCGTGGATAGTACTATGGGAATTGACGACCCCGACTCGGTTATCGGAAATAACCGGGGCGCACTATATTTGGTATCTCTATGTAATTGTCTATTACATCTCAGAGGGGCAATTTTATTTACTTACACCAGTAATTTAGGTGTATGCAGTTAGTTTGGTGTCATGAGCTTAGTGCAATAATATCAACTATCTTTTATGGGCGTATAACAACGTAGCCCATGGCTTATCTTAAACTTGAAAATCTTGTGATCAACTGCTTATTTACTAAACCTATGAATTCACTCAACCATTGTGTTGACTTTTTAGCATGTATTTTCAGGATGAAAAGGCGATAGCTAACTCTGGAGGCGCTTGGGCATTGGCATGGCATGGTCATAGATGACTCTGATTTACATATGGGGACCACATTTTATTAATGGGCCATTTTTCCGCAACAAATCAACCTTTGTAAACTCTATTTTACTTCAATAAATGAAATCTTTTAAGAAAAATCTTTATTTTTCACTTTGTGTTATGATCCAATTGAGTAGCATCCCAAAAACCTTTTCTTCCGCTGCAAACCATTTTTGGGGGTGTTACACATATAATGTACACATGCATCATATTCCATAATATGATAATTCAGGACGAAGAGCGGGCGATATCTCCCGTATTCTTTCCAGCGGAGCAGCACCGTTCTTATGATCCCATAAGAACGCATGTGGAATCGTTGGAAATTACCAGGGAGATATGCAACAAAACAACTCATCTTAGCCTCAAAGCCGATTTGGTGGAAGACATTTGGCATCGTCATAATCAAAACTAGTTTAGTCGTTTTATTATCGTAATGTTTTAATGTTATTTGAATTTTATTGTAATGTTTTTATTTTATTTGAATTATTATGTAACATTTTAATTATTAAAGAAATTTGAGTTTAAGTTAAATTTTTTTTTTTTTTTTTTTTTTTAAAAAAAAAAAAAAAATTGATCATGGTCGCCCTTACTGGGGTACCCAACCACCTGAAGATCGCTAGAGAGAGAAAGCTGACGTGGCAGGAAAAATGGGAGGGATTGACCCTCCTTACTGGGGGCAGCCTTACAATCAAAGAATGGATTGATTTTTAATGATTGTTGTTTGGTTTTAAGTACGGTGAAAATGAGCTGAGCTGTTCATAAAAAGTTTGGGATTGGATCGGTAAAAAGCTCGAACAAGCCGAGCCTAAACGAGCTCGAACCTAAGTTGCAGCTCGTTTATTAATCGAGTTCGAGCCCAAGCTTTACATACAAAACTCGTTTCGGATCGCGAGCCTAAACGACATTATGATATTTTAAATATTAAACATATATACGAGCCGAGCTTGAGCTTATTAACGAGCTCAATAAAGATATATTACGAGCCGAGCTCGAGCTCGAGCCAAGCTTTAACTTTTATTAGCCAAATCGTATAAACGAGCCGAGCCCGAGCCTATATAACATACCATGAGCGGAGCTCGAGCTTAAAATTTAAGGCTCAAAACGAGCCGAGCTCGAGCTTTTTAAAACAAAAACGAGCAGAGCTCGAGCTCGGCTCAACTCGTTTCCACCCTTAGTTTTAATTTAGCAAATGAGATTTTGAATCATGGAATGAATAATAATTGTTGGGATTTAGAAAATCCATGTTGAAGTATCGGTCACCCCAACAATAGTCTAGCATATATTAGCTCGTAGACATTACGTTATTTACTAGCTATTAGTTAGTTAGAGTAACACCGTGGAGGACGGACGGGTCTTTACCCACTGTATGCCTGATCCACAGCCCGTAGGTGGCGTATATTGTAAGACTATAAAAACCTCTTCCCATCCATGGGAAGAGGTGGAGCTTTCATTCTAATCTAACCTTCTCTTTGTTTTCTCTCTCACTTTCTCTCTCTAGAAAGCATCCCATTCTACTTTTTCTCTCTAAGTTTCTTCCATTGATTCGAACCATACTTGTGTGATTGTTTGTATGTTATAATAACCAATATATTACAATTGGCATTAGAGCCATGGTTAGATCATAAAGTTTGATTATTGTTGCTTTTAAGTGGTTCGAATAGTACTTGCCTTTAGACACGAATTTGGACTTAGTTGATGGTTAAATGTGTTAAAGGTTTGTACTTTTGTGTTTAGGATCATCATATTAGGTTAGTTTTTTGTTTGGAAGGCTAGATTCATCTTGGTTGTGGTGTTTTTAATTGAAAAGGTAAGGTTTTTGTAAGTTTTCTTGGATGCGTTTTGACCTACGGTAAGAGTATTCTTGGATGTGTTTTGATAGTTCTTGACTGCGACTTGTGTTGTATTGGTTGCGGTTTGTCTTTTCCTCGCTGCGATTTGATCGTTTCAAGACTGCAATTTGATTTAGTTCTGCTGCGATTTGACGAAATCAGGGTGCGATTTGATTAAAATATTAATACTTGGCTGCGTTTTGAGTTGGAAAGGACAAAAGGACAAGTAGTGGGTGTGCTATTGAAAGTGACGTGTAGGTTGCAATTTGATTAATCACTGTGTTTTGTTCTCTGCGATTTGATAGGTTATGCGGTTTGTCTTTGCGAGTTGTCAACCTTTGAGGTTTGTTGCTGCGATTTGTCACTTTTTTCGATTTGTTACTGCGTTTTGTCTCATCGCTTTTTGACCTAGTGTTATTTGTCAAGGAATGTGACTTGTGATTACTGCGTTTTGACCACTGCGTTTTGACTTTAGCCACTTCGTTTTAACCACTGCGATTTGACAGGTGTTGCGATTTGTCACTGCGTTCTGTCAAGAGTTGCGTTTTGGGTATTGTGGTTTGTCCATGTTGCGTTTTGACTCTGCGGTTTGACTAAAAGTTGAATTTTTACGTCAAAGCTTCAAACGGCCATAACTTTTGATTCGTAGCTCCGTTTTCAGCGAAATACCTGTCAAAACGACCGGAACAGCCTGAATATTGTAAGGATTCACCACAAAGATGTGAAACAAATTTTTCGAGGCCCAAATCCCCTCCGAAAGGAAGTTATTGAGGTTTTAAGTTTTTAGACCTAAATTTCACCGTAAAAACGTGCACCAACTAATCCAAATCACAACAAAATAACATTTCAGCTAATCCTTCAAAAAATTATCACTCATTATACACAACCTTCTATCATTGTCCCAATCCATCAGTTATCTTAACACGTTCTATTGGTCATTGCTTCACGGTTTCTTCTTGATTTTGTAAAATCCCACGAAAGATTCTATTTCTCGGTTTAAATCACAGACTTGTAAAATCCCGTGCACTATCACATCATATCTAACCCTTCGAATTCAGTTATATCTAAGATACTTAAATTTTATGACGTGATTGATGAACAGAAGATACCCAACAATGTACAACAGAATAACGTGTCTGAGTCGGACAAGGCTAATATGGAATCTATGTGCTCTAACTCATCTGACAGTAAGTTGCACCAATCATTGCAATCTATTGCCAAGGATAGTTGCATTGAACCTTTTTGACAACTTCATTCACACCTCACGTTACTTCAAACTGACGACATATATACAATGGGAATCGAACGAGCAGTTATTGCACTTTTCCGTCAAGATTTATCATCGCTCACGGGCACATTGTTATTGAACTTGGAACAATTGGAACAACAACTTGACAGAGAAAAGGTTCAAGAAGCCGGTTCTAAAGCTGCACTTCAGGTGATCAACAAACAATTTCGGTCATTCTTCAATGGTGAATACACTTCGGATTATGATAGACATATGACTAAAATGTCCTTCAAGAATCACACTGGGATGGAAGCAAATATGTTCAGAGAAACATTAATCCATCTCATGGATAATATTGAGAAGTATATTAAGGAAATTACACAGAATGATGACAAAGTGAATGAGTGTCAGGTGCAATTTAGAGATAGTTGTGATGAGTCGGGTAATGTATCAGTTGAAGGATCGGGTGTTGCTGAAGTCAGAATATCAGAGACAGCAAAGAATGATGTAACCAGTTGTTCAGTAACTCCTGTCACACAAGAAGTGGATGCAGAAATCAGAAAGGTGAATGAATGTCGGGTGCAATCAAGAGATTGTAGTGCTAAGTTGGGTAAAGCATCGGATGATGGATCAGTTGGCACTGAATACAGAGGATCAAAGACAGATCTTCTTACACCAGATGTGGATGCATATATCAGATCGATAAACGAACAGGTGTCATGTGATGAGGTACCCTTAACTGTTCAACATAGTGCATCTGCCAATGTACCTAAACAAACTTATCTAAATGATGAACATGATTATGATAAATGTTCATTGGTTGAGGCTGAGACTAATAATTTCAAAACAGATGATATGGTTGATAAAAAGGCTTTTAATGAACTTTCAAACAAATTTTCAAAACTTGAAAAATATTGCATTTCACTTGAAATTGCAATACAAAGAAATGATGAAAGTTTTCAAACTAAGAAACCATGTAAAAATCTGGAATTTCCTGAATTTCGTGAATTTTTTGAAATAAACGATTTAAAAGCTCAACTTCAAGCCAAAAACTCGACTATCAACAATTTGAAGAAACATATTTCTGGTATGCATGAGAAAAGTAATTTAGTCAAGACTAAACGAGACATTGATGCTATTAAAACAAGAAATAATGAACTGTCAATTTATGTGGCTAAATTACTTAAGGAAAATGAGACTTTGAAAAGGCATCACATAGACCTAAATGACTCTGTCAAAGAAGCTAGAACTAAGTCTTTGGAACAAACAAACTCTTTGATAGCCAAAATTGATGAACTCAAAGCTCAAATTCAGGATAAGAGTTTCGCAATAGTTGCCTTAAAGAATGAGCTTAGGAAAACTGTAGGGAAAAGTGTGAACACTAATTTTACAAAACCATCAACCTTGGGGAAGCCAGTTTCACATCCCAATAGAGACCGGCCTGTTGTTAGACAGCCTACTGCGTCTATCCGAAAGACCAAAATCTTTGAAAACACGGTTTGCCTCCCAAGTTGATGCGATACAAGTTTTGTCAAAACCAGTCACTTCACCTGAGTTGCCTAAGAATAATGCTTCTAGTTTTGTTAAACCTCAACAAGTAGCTACTTCTACTCCCAGAACCTCTAGGATTAGTTCGAAAACAGTGTCAAAACCAAGCATTCAAATCAAGAATTCATATGATATGAATGACTTGTGGAAGAACTATTATCTAGAAGAAGCTAGGAAAAGGGCATAGTTTCAAAAATACGAAATTTTAGGTGCAAGACCTAGGGTGATGAATTCTACGAGATTTCAAGGCACTGCTAGTAGTAGTAAACCATTACCTAGGAACACTCAAAAGACTAGGGATTGACTTGCATCTAAGCGTAGTTATGTGAAGAAGAATGTTATGCATGTAGAAAACAAAACTAGAAATTCTGAGTCTTTTCCGAATAAGAAACAATTTCCTAATTCACATGCTAAGGTACAATCCACTAAGACTACTAACATGGCTAAGGTCCAACCTGTTTAAAGCAAAACAAACCTAAAACTTCGCCAAGATGGATACCAACTGCTAAATCTTTGGAGTCTAGGAATAACGATAAGTCTTCCACTGTGCATAAGAATATTAACAATCATAGACCTTGCCATAAGTGGATACCGTATGGTAGAATGTTTAAGGATGCTGGACTTAAGTGGATACCTACCGGAAGGCTGTTTGCCGATGGCAAAATCAAGGTTGACCGTGAAACCCCAAAGGGTTTGGATACTAATGTCACTAACCAATATATATGCAATCAAGCTTGTAATGTTAGTGCAGGTAGTCCTTACTCAGTTGCAGATACATCGATCCTTCACTACATGGACTGTCTCAAAGTATGGATGACAAAAGGAGTGATATCTCATAACTCACGGGTTCAAGTAAATCAACCTTGATATTCAAACGACTATGACGTCTGTTCACATCAGTTCAGGCCTCGTACTTCAACATAATGACGTCTGCAGATAACACTTCAGGCCCCGTTCCTCAAAGAAAAGAAAGGTGTACGCTTCAGTGCGCTTTATCTTTAGAAGAATAGAAATCTTCATGTTTATGACCATTCTCATCGACATTCTTCATCAACAAGCTTCATGTTTCCCATGCTCATTCAGTCCTCAAGTGGATCTACGTTCATTGGTGTATATTCTTATTCACTTACTCATTCAAAAATGGCAAACTTCATTTGTAATTTTTGAGGGGGAGAAGAGTGAAGAAACTAAATGTCAGTCATTGATGCACGTACAAGGCGCGTTCGGGGTCAAAGGAAACTTCCTTTTTGTCGAGCAAGTTTTTCAACACCCTAGGCAGTGAACCTAATTGTTGTAGTGTAGTATTGGGTAAGCCTCGGGTATTGATATCGTTCTGTAGGGGAATAGGAATGCTAGTGAGAAATTACTACGCTAAGGTTGAGGTTGAGGAAGATTATTGTTTATCTTTTTATATTTTTTATAAAGCTAAGGGTAAAATCTCGGGGTTTGGATTTGGGGGTTTAGTACTTCTACCGATTACTCTACTTTTTAATTATCTAAACTAATGGTAGTCTATGTCTTTTTGAAGTGTGCTCGTATGATGATTAAAGATGTGTCTACCTAGATACTATTACTCCATAGTTATCTTTTATTGGTGGTTGAATTGTCACGTCCTTATTCTTAACGCATTGTGTTTTCTATGGTCGTAAGGTGTGCTTTTTATCCCTAACTCTTTGAGACTACCTTAAGGTTAATGACTACGAAATCTCTATGATTCATAAACTTAACACTAAGGTTTTCTTTGGATATTTAGCCTACAATTCCACTAGTAATTATAAACTAATGTTCACAAAGATTAATCAAGCATTAAAAACACAACGATGGCTTCATGCACTCCTAAGCCAATTACAATTAAGATAAGAGACAACCAATCAATACTTAATAACTAGGTTTCATTGATCTAAGCAAACACACAAGTAAATTAGCCAGACATGTTAAACATGCAAGCATACACACATTCAATCGAATACATAATGAAATCAAGTGAATAAATAACTTATCTTGATGTAAATTAGGGTATGAGAACCCTAAAATACTGTCCAAACTGGACTACAATCGTTTTAGGTTTTTACTCCACAGGTCTACCTCTTTAAAAGTCTGAAAATTCGATTTCTATATATAGTTTAGGGATGGATGATAACTGACGACCAAACCGTGTTACACAGACATATAGCAGCTACAAAAACTATACAACGGTTTGTATAAAGTACGCTACAGTGAAAGATGGTTTTGCCCTCAACAACATAACATTCACCTTGGCGTTAATGGTCAAGGGACGAGTTTAGCATATAAACTCCATGTTTTGGACTCACAGCGATGAAAAAGGGAAGTTCTGGTTCAACGTGATGCACAGATACAAATTTAGGGACGAACGGTGTATTTTACTCTTAAAGTAATTAACAAATTCAAAAAGCTACTTTAAATAGCTTTTAAAAAAGAGTTTTAACATTTGTTTTCAAACAAACTTTATAATTAAACCTAAATTACTTTAAAAGCTCAAATTGTCATAAATTATAATACTTTTGCGTGAAACACTTCCTAAAGATATATCATTTAACTAAAACCTTTGAGCAGCAGGTGTAGTGGTGTTACTTATCTCACGTTATAGCAAAAATGTTGTCACTTCAGCACTTTTCATTTATAATTTGAAACCTATAACTCAAACCAAAAACATCATCCCTCCATCACTCGCGTTATAGGACACGGCATGACTCACACATAACATAATAAAACACAAATACAACAGAGAAAAAAAGGAAAAAACGTATGCCGCCAACCTCTATGGCACGAAGAGGAATGTCGCACTCGAGTTATTCGCTGGTGTTATGAGATTGCGCGAGCCTTTCAAATCACCCACATTGGATGCTCTTAACGTTTATCATTCAACTTTCTATCTATATCTATAAACATATTTTTTTTCATGAAAATTTCAATAAAAGTTATTTACATTTTAGGTTAAATAGTTAGAAATTAGCAACCATGTCAAAGGAGTTGCTATACATGAACCCAATCATAAAACACTTTTTTGCAAAAAATATTTTTTATAAGATTTATATATATATATATATATATATATATATATATATATATATATATATATATATATATATATATATATATATATATATATATATATATATATATATATTTGGATATAACCCAACAATAACAACATATCTAATTTCGTTGAAGTAGACAAATCTTACATTTATCTTACACTGTGTTCTCAAGTAATGTTAAAAAGGAAAAGAAAAGAAAATGATAAAAAAGAAAAAAACAAGAAATCTAGTATGGAGTAATAGATTATGTGTTCTTAAGTCTAAGTAGAATGAAAGAAAAGCAAAGAAAACTTGGTCAAAAATTTACATGTATACTCTCTTTCATCTGACATTCATAGAAAAAATATGCACTATATAATTTTTAATCGCAAAACAAGATCCATTACTAGAAACAAGAATTAAAATTTTGAAATCTTTAAGATCACTCAACAATTTTATACGAACGTAGCTTACCCAGATTTAAAATAATACTTTCTCCGTCCCATAATTATTGTCCATGTTAGGAATTATTTAAAATAAATGTAATTGTATAGAGCGGTTCCTACTGATAAGGTTCCTGCTGTTAGTTTTATTGTTTCTGCTTTGAAAGCAGCAGAATCCAATTCCTCTTCTATCATAGGTGCTTTCCCCTTATCCACTTGTGGAGTAGACACATGTACAGTATCATCAGGAGTATCCTTGGGATAAAAGGGAACAAGAACAAGAACCTCAACAGTAGGAGTTTTATCAGCAGAAATGTTATCAGGAGGAATCTGAACTGTGTCAGAAGGAACAGTGCTATCAGCAGCAATGGGTTCACCAGGAGGAACCATGGAACTACCAGCAGCAATAGACTAAAACATCTCAAATGCTGGTACTTCAGAATTCAGTTTGGTCCTCCTTTTGGTCCTTCTTCTTGTAAAAACCTTAACCTTTAGAATGATAGCAGGTTCATCTTCAGGCTCAGAAATATGAACTTCCTCCGTAGTAGTGTCAGCACCAGTGACTCCTTCTGGCTCAGACACATTAACCTCCTCTGTTTTAGTATCAACCAAGGAAGCAGAAGCCAAGACATGTAAAGCATCCAGATCAATATCCTTCTCCTCTTTATCAGAAATCCTCCCCTTAGGCATAATCCTCCCCTCAAACACAACAACCAGGGGTTGATCATGCCAATATGGACAACCAAAAATTGAAATCTAGGGCCATCAAATGCTTTAGTTAACAAATCAGCCACATTATCATCAGTATGGATTTTAAGCACTCGAATAAGATGTTTTTCATTTGCATATCTGATAAAATGGTGCCTAATTTCAATGTGCTTTGTTCTTTGAGAGCAACACTAAGACACAAGCAATTCAACAGGTTGTTACTACCACCATGTCAAACAATAATGTTAAGTTTCCCTATCTCAAGAAAGAAGAATATGAGATCTGGGCAATGAAGATGGAAAACTGGATCACCAACAATGATTACCATCTTTGGAATGTTATTCTGAAAGGTAACAGTAGAAAGAAGACGGGAAGAGATACTAAAGGAAACATAATAATTCTTCTCCCTATGTCTGCTGATGAACATATTGCAGTCCATAGGGAAACCAAGGCTAGGGCAAGTTTGCTCCAGGCACTTCCAGATGACCATATGGGTGATTTTCATCACCTTGATGATGCAAAAGAAATCTGGCTGGCTATCAAGGCAAGGTTTGGAGGTAACGACGAATCTAAGAAGATGAGAAAGACAATGTTGAATCAGGACTTCCAGGAGTTCAAGATTACTGAAGAAGAAGGCATACACAAGGGGTATGATAGGTTTCAGAAGATCTTGAGCCAACTTAAGCAGAAACAATATAACTAACAGCAGGAACCTTATCAGTAGGAACCACTCTATTCAATTACATTTATTTTAAATAATTCCTAACAGTCCACTGTTGACTTTTGAAGTATTTGTTTTACAACTTTTACTTTAAATACTTTTATTTATGTTATATATTACTTGATGAAAATTATGTATATGAAAATACATTTAATATCCAATCCATTCATAAATTTTGCATCAAATATTATATAATAAAAAAAAATCAAAACTGGAAGATAAAGACTTAAAAAGTCAATAATGGAAAATAATTATGAGACAAAAGGAGTACTATGCCTATAATTCACCTATGTGCAGATGTAGCAAAAAAAAGGGAGGTTCAGAGGCCAATGAAAGCAATAAACAAAAATCGATTATGTTTAAATCAAATATTCCTTTGTTAAGCAAAACTAGAGTTATTTAAGAAAAAGTTAGAGAATAAGAGTAGAGTGCATAAATAGTGTAAACAGAGACGTGATGTGAAAAGTTGAAAATATGGCAACATAGCAAGGGTGAATTGGTCATTTCATAACAAAATACCTTCTTTCCTTCTCAATCCGTCCAAATTTGCAGAAGATTTTAGCTGCAAAAACCATCAAGTTTCCCTCAACTTTCTTCCCTCATCAGTTCTTTTTTGTCTTTAAAATATCTTGAGCACATAAAAAATTTGCTTTCTCCCCTTTTCTTTTTCTTTCTATTCAAAATAAAACTGGAGAACATATTGTTAGAATAGGTGAGTACTCGCGCCTAGCAGCAAACAATTAACGATATGCGATATTGTGGTAAGTGTTTTGTGTAACGTTGAAAATGTTCAAACGAAAATAACAAAAATTTTTTGCATGCAATCTCATCTCAATTGATGTTAAAGATGAATAAAGACCATAATGTTAAATAGTGAACACATTAACTTGTTGCTTAAATGACAACAACCTTTATTATAATACACATTATTGCCTTAGTTATAATAGAAGATATTCATCCAATTCATGTTAAACAAAATGATTGGCTTGCAACGAAAGTTTTGAATTGGAACAACTGACATTGATGGTATGATTTCAGAAAATATACAGCTGACCCAATTAAAAACATTAGAAAATTATAAACATTACCCAGTTTAAAATGCCTAAATGTTTGTTGTGAAATGATTTTTAGTTTATTGCCATATACTTGTAAATTTTGAAACTTGTTTGCCTAAATTAGGATGATTCATATTAATGTTCAAAATTTGTTCAAAAAAAAAACAAAAAAAATATTAATGTTCAATTTTTTTTAATGCTCTTACAACGTTATCATATATAGACCCCGATTTCATTAATGCACGTTAAAACCATTTTAGATTTTCCTCACTTTCAAGTTCTAGATAAGTAGGAAGTCAAACTTACCGAATTTACCATTTCATACTTTCCTCACTTTCAAGGTTTTTTTGTTAATTTGCATTACAATTACAATAGTTTCCTTGATTTGTTTAGATTTAAGTTTGTCCACATTTTAAGTTTGTTACAGATAGGAAAATGAATACTCCGTATAGCTTTAGCTGAAATGTCCAGAATTCCTTTGTATGTTGGGGTTTGTGCAAGGCTTGTTACAGATAAGACTTTAGAATTCCAAATAAATAAGATCTTTTATCAAATCTTTGACATTCAAGTTTGAGATAATATCATAGCTATCAAATCCAAACACCACTGAAACCACTAAAGATCCAAATAACACGAATTTGATGAAATCCAAGCACCATCGAATCACTAAAAACCCAAAACAGATCCATACATTATATTTAACCAAACCGAAACACAAAAAAATGAAAATCTACAATCTACAAAAATAATTTACCAACAAATTAAATCAAAATTAACAAATATACACACCAAACTAGACAAATAGATATAGATAAAAAAAAATACAAAACTTTACATAAACTTTATAACAAACAATTCATAAATTTTATAAACTTTTTTTTACATAAAACTTTATATCAATATTTATATAAACTTATAACAAAAATTACCCACAAATATTAAAAAATAACCAAACAATGTCCGACCATAGATATGGTTCCCGGTGGAACGACAATGACAACAAAACATGTCGGATGCTATGCCAATTCCGACAACGCAGAGATATTCCGTTCAAAGCGGTGGCTGAAAAAATGTGATAGCAAGATAGATCTAAATAAAACTTCAAAACTAAATACATAAATCTATATAAAAAATTCAAATCTTAAAAAACAAACCTCAAAATATGATAAACTCATTTGTGGTATAGAGGTTCCGGTAGTGGGGTTGTTGTGGTGGTTAGACTCGGACGTGGTGGGTATCAGTGGTGGCAACGACAGTAGCTCAAAGAAATCCTAAAAAAATTTGTCACAAGATTTTTAAGAACCTTCTTTGATGCGGGGGGTTTTAGTGGTGCTGGTGTCGTTTGTGGGGTTTCCGGCAGTGTTGAGTCTTGATGGGGTGAGGGTTTAGTGAATTGGTGGTGGTGGTGTTTGGAAAATTGGTGGTGGTGGCGGTGAGTGTGGCGGCGGCGGAATAAGCTATGTGGTCATTCGTGTGTGAATTTGAGTGGGTGGCTGATGAGGGTTTCTTTTAGAGATAAAAAAGTGGTTGGAGTGCAGGTTGTATTATGTATGTTGTTAGTTAAACAATTTCATTCATTTACTCTTTAAATATTTCAATACTTTTCTTTGCAAAAAGTTAAACAGTTTCAAGACCTTTTAAACATTTCAATACTTTTTTTCCATAAGCCACATTAAATACTTTACTCTTTAAACGTTTCCTTCATTTTTCAACACATTTCAAACGCATGGTAGCTTGACTTTTTTTTTAACATTTAACAATTCAAAGTTTAATCATTTTTCTTTTTTATGTAATAGAGATAAGAGGTAGGATCAAATGAGAAATATAATTAAGATGAAAAGAATGAGAAGAAACCACAACCACAAATATTAGATGCATCTATAAAAATAGATGCATCTCTTTATTATTTCTTTTTTTTTATTTGAAATATGTGGCTACAATTTTTTTCACTTTTCTAATTTAAATAATTTTTCTCACTAGATCCATACTCATAGAGATAAACTCAAAAGTAAAAATATTGCTTTCAGAAAAACATCCGACAATTATACGTGTGATGGTGCTCTTTTTGCATTTAACCCAAAGACATGAATAGTAAAATAGCCAATAGTGAGCCCATAAGTTGTAACAAACTCGGGGGCCCATAACTAGCTTCTTGTAACTAACCTGTCACCACCATATAAACTCACACACACTCATCATTCACAAAACGTACACCCAAACAATACTTAAACTCTCCCCCAAGAAACCCCAAAACAAACAAACAAAAATGGCAGAAAACCAAACCAATCAGTCGGACCTAATCACATCCTTCACCGAAATCACCTCATCTTCAATCGAAGAAGCCACCTTCTTCCTCGAATCACACAACTTCGATCTCGACTCCGCCGTCTCCACTTTCTTCGAAACCACCACCACTACCACCAACACCGTACCACCACCAAACCCTAATTCTGCACAAAACATTGCTAATGCTATTGATGATGTGAATTCGCCACCGTCTTCCTCACCGTCTAGGTCTCGATCGGTTTCACCGCCTCCGTCGTTCGAAGCTGGTGGTGGTGGTGGTCGTGGTGGTGCGTATAATTTGAGGTCGAGGAATGCTACGGGTAAGAAGGAGGCGGCGTCGGGTAGTGGGAGGTCGGGTCGGATAAGGACGTTTGCGGATCTGAATAGTGATAAGCATTGTGATGATTGTGATTCGGGGAGTGATGAGGATGAGCCTCAGGAGTATTATACTGGTGGTCATAAGAGGTAGTGTTTGGATTCTTGTTTTACGCGTTTAATTGATTGATTAATAGAATTAGTTTGTGCAACTAGCTAGTAGCGGAACAAAAAATTGATAAAGAATAGTATTGCGGCCGCGTTATCTGATTCTTGGCGTTTACAAATACATATGAGTTAAATTAGTATTAGTTTAATGTGAATGTTAGGTGTTTAATTGACTGATCGGATTGCTTTTAGTTATTAGTTATATTAGTTTAATATAATTGTGTTTGGATTAGCGTGTCGTGTAATATGATTAAGATCGCATGGACTCGCAACTAGTGATATAAGTGATAAATAAATAGTATTACGACCACTTTAGTTATTAGTTGTCATTAGTTTGTGTAAAATGATTAGGAATTACGCGGCACGTAACTAGAGAATATTGATGGAACGATAAAACGTTAAGAAAAATTATTACGACCGCTTTAACGAGCCAATGGTGGGTAAAAGTTAATAATAATGTAGTGTTTGGATTATTGTTTAATTTGACTATTAACTTGCTTAGAAGAATTAAAGCTTGCAATTAAACTCCTATTTAGAATCTTAATGTAGTGGTCATAAGAGGTAGTTAGTTATTTGATCATACTAATTTAGTGTTTAGATTACTGTTTCATGTCATTATTAGGTGTTTAATTGATTGATTGGGTTGATTAAGAGATATTACTTATTACGTAGTATTAGTTTGTGTAATATGATGAAGAATTATGCGACACGCAAAAACGCACAACTGGCAACTAGCGGATATAGACGGAACACGAAAGTAATATAAGAATAGTATTGTGGCCACTTTTACGAGTCAACGTTATATATCTCTCATTGTTGCGGTTTACAAATACAAAGGAGTTTAAAAAAAACATGTAGTGTTTGGATTATTCTTTAATGTGATTAGTAACTAAAAATGCAGAATGTTGTTGTTTGATATCTTTGCTGTATTTACTTGAAGATTAACTTGCATAGAAGATGATATCTAATTAGGCAACACACAAGGACGGAACAGGAAACAGATAAGGAATATTATTACGGTCACTTTTATGAGTCAGTGCTATTTTTTCTGTGATTCTCGGGGTTTACAAATACATGAGTTAAATTAGTAATAAAGTAGTGTTTGGATGATTGTTTATCTGTTACTATCAAGAACTTAGCATGGTAATTGAAGATTAACTTGGATAGAAGATGATGCTTAATGTTCTGTGTGTTTTCTTTTAAATACTTGTATATATTGTTATTAGCTCTATTTAATATTCTATTTGTTTGTGTAATATGATTAAGAGTTACACCACAACTAGAGAATATAGATGGAACAACAAAACATTAAAGAATAGTATTACAGCCAGCCAATTTTTCAAGTCAGTAATATTTTCTCTGATTTTGGGGATTACAAATACATAGGAAGCGTTTTTGTGTTTTATTATTGGTTAATTGACGAGCAAATTGGTGTAAATTATCTATGCGAGTGTTTTATTTGAATATGTTAATTAGGTTTACATTCAAATATTTGATTGGATTCGTATTGAATATGATATATGGTGATTGTATGGATTAACTGATTATTGAGTTCTTTTTTATTGCTCATTTGATGCAGTGTTTTTGTGTTATTGACTGTATGCATGATGAGTTTCTGGATGATATTTTTCTGTTTGTGTGTTGCTTTCTTGATCTGCGGTTTGGTACCGGCTAAACTGTTGTTTCTCTTGTATGATCAAGAATTACACAAAGTTGACTAGAATATATAGATTGAACGAGATAACGATAAAGAATGCTTGATAAACTTGTTTAGGCTATTAATGCGATTTACCTAGGTCCGCGGAGGCACTAGCGAGTCAACATTGCCATACCTTTGAATTTTGATTATTGGGTTTACTACATAGGGGTTGCATTCTTAGGGCGAGATGGATAAAATTTCACTAGAGGGAGGTTCCCTGTTCACCCATACGAGTGTGTCACAGGGATTATGTTGCAACAAACTATTAATATTACTTTATTTTGATCATCTTTTTAGGGAATATTGGTATTCGGTGAGATGCTCTAAAAGATAAAATGGTATGAAACTACCAAAAACATAAAATGATTTTATGAGTGAGATTTACATCATGATACTATTTGGCTATAATGACCAGTAATATACTCATCTTAGTAATTTTGTTTTTGGCTATATCTGAGTTTGTATGTCAACAATACATGATTTAGCAAATGTACAGCTTTGTAGTGTATCATTCGTCAGAAAATGTACACAATTCTAAGGGTATGGTGCACATCATTAGAGGTTTTTTATCTTTCATAAGCTGTCATGTTTCTGGTGTTATATAATGACTTTTCTAAGTATCGTCATAAGTTACCTTGTATATTGTAAGAATGAACTGCTCATTTGGCGCTGCTAATAATTGATGTGCTTACCTTATGAATTTATAAATCTTCATTTAACACAACACAGTACTTTATTATAACATTTTAAGTGTAATCTAACATTTATCCGACTGCAGTGGACAGCTTGTTCAAGATCCATCGAAGCACAATGATGTGGATTCACTGTTTGAACAAGCTAGACGAGCAGGAGCTGAAGACGGAACTCTTGATCAACACCAACCATCCTCAAGCTCCAGAAGCTTTTCTGGAAGAGGAAGATTACTATCTGGAGAGGCACCATCAGCTGCCCCTCAGCAACCTGAACCTGAAGTCCACACTATCACTTTCTGGACCAATGGTTTTAGTGTAAATGATGGCCCTTTGAGGAGGTTGGATGATCCTCAAAATGCATCTTTCTTGGAGGTATGTTTTTGTCATCTTTTGTCCGTATCTGATATCACGTCGTCTTTATATAACCATCCAGTAGTCCAACAAGTCTGTAAATAGTAAAACTAAAAAGTTATCACATCTGTATTGCTAAGCAATTTCATTTTGTTCACAAATGATGAGCATCTTGCTTCTGATAATTGTTTATTTAGAGGTTAGTAGGTTACTTAAAATTTTGGAACTAAATCATTTTTTAGTCGTTGATTAACATATCCTGCTTCTGATAGATGTTTATTTAGGGGTTAAATTAAGTTTTGAATAATTATTCTTTTATACTAGCTGCAACAAGATGATTTTTATTAAAGGGTAAAATAAAATTTACCTAATGACTTGTAAAACCTATTTTAGAGACTTTTACTTCCATCCAACAAAAATGTCTCCTCAATTTATAATAATAAACTTTTTTGGTTATGGTATCTATTAGTTTTCTTAAATAATTAGATGTGCCAAACACACAAACATATGATTATCTGAACGTTAAGCATTTATCTTTGACGTTGTTACTATCACAGCAAATCATTTATCCTAATTTATAGATAGTATGTTATCATTTTTTATTAAAACAATCCAAACACCCACTATCTATTTTTTATTTATTTTTTTTAAAATTTGTTTTTAACATCCTTATTCATATAATATTTGTTTCACTAATTAAATACTGGAAAGTGCCCTTTAGATATCTTGTGGTTGCAGTGCTAAACCTTGATGTGGTAGTGGCGTGGATAGGCTCTGTTTACTACTTTTATGTGATATCTTTTCATGTAACATAGTTGTAACATCTAAATCTAAATGACAGTTGATAGAATGCATAGACAAGTATGGAGAGTAAGTGGTGAGGAAGAAAGATTTGGGCTAGTGTAAGCCGAATGGTGATATGATACTATAACATTTTGGTTTTATGACTAGGATGTGCACATGTTCTTATATTATAGTGGTCATATATGCTACTGCTTGGATATATTGTTATTATTCTCAATGATGTACTACACACCCTAAGTAGTATTTGCTTAATGACACAGAGCATAAGGAATTCCGAGTGTCCAGAAGAACTTAAGCCTGCTAGAGGAAGAGCTCCTGTTCAAGTTAGTCTTGTGAGGAAGATGGAGGAGTACCCTGTGAGTATTTTCTTAACCTCTATCATCTCTTACAGGATCTTCTTGCATCTCTTATTCTAACACAAATACCACCTATGTGCAGATCAAGAAACAACAGCAAGCTGCCTTTGCGGGGGTGGGTAGAACTCTAGGCTCCACCACTTCTGCAGATGACACCACTGCTACTATCCCAGCCCCTACAAATGCTGCCCCAACCCCGTTTGTGGGCCTAGTTGTTGATGACACATTACCCTCTACATCTATTCAGCTGAGATTGGGTGATGGGACCCGTATGGTTTCCCGGTTCAATCTCCACCACACTGTAAGCAATATCCGTTCTTTCATTGATGCATCAAGACCAGGTGGGCCCAGGGCTTATCAGCTATTGACTATGGGGTTCCCTCCAAAGCAGCTCAACGATTTGAACCAGACGATTCAAGAGGCTGGGTTAGCCAATTCTGTTGTGATCCAGAAACTCTAGTAACTTTGCACAAGAACTCTGCTAAATTTGTGCTTTGAATTGACTGTTTGTTTCAATAGATCGACACATACCGGGGATGAACAATTTGCTCCTTTCGACTCTTATTGGATAATGGATATGGTTGCTTTGTTATATTTGCAGGGTTATGTGTTTGTGAGGCACCATGATAGTAGTTTTCGTTTATCAACCTACAACTCGCAAATCCAGTTTCAAAATTAATATGATATGTGGTTTCCTCTGTTTTGTTTTTTAATCATAAAAGGGGGCGTGGCTAGTGGCTAGATGTGGTGTTGACTGTTGTGCATAAAATGCTGCTGGAAAAACATGTTTTGGGGATCAAACCCGTCAAATTATTGATGTTGGCCAAATTGAACTAAAGACTCATATAGAATTGTATAGATATAATCGGCTCATGCGGCGGATTAATTCTCGCATAATCACTGATCGGGCACTAAACGCCTTGATTTATCATAATCAGCCTATTTAATTGGTTTTGTCAAATATCTCTTTAAAAAATCGGTCAATAAACCGATTAATCAGACAAAATCAGTCTAATCGTATAAAATCGCTTATAAAATAGGTCAATAAAATCGCTTGAAAATGGACAACATCGCTTAAAAATTAGTCAACAAATCAATTAATCAGACAAAATCGGTCAAAGATCGCTTAAAAATGGTCAACAGACCGAGTAATATCTATGTTTGACTTTGAACTTTGAAGAACTATGTATCATGTTTATATTTGAACACTTGAAATATTTGAACTTTGATGCACTATGCTTATCTCATACATATAATATAATATAATATCCAAAATTACAATTTTGTGCATAAAAATTCCAATCCGATTAATCCCCGCCTAATCATTAGGCCCTATCCGACCGCCTCACTAGCGCCTAACGATTTTTACGACCTTAAATTCATGCTAAAAAATGTACATGTCTCCATTTGATTTCACAAACTAGTTATATATTATTATTGCATAAACTAGTTATATAGTATTATTGTTTGAAAGTGCCAAAGAAAAATAAATACTAAAGTTTAAAAAAAAAAAAATAATAAATAAAATAAAATAAAATAAAATTAAGAGATAGTAAGACATCCATTTTACATATTATTAAATAATTAAGATGTTTGATTATCTGGACGAGAAAAAAACAAATGTATTTAATGACCAAAATATCTAATAACATCTAAATAACTCAGATTGAAAAGCACTTAAAAGAGACTATTTTTAGGAAACAAGCACCATAACACCGCTAAATGTAGGCGTCAAGTCTATAATAAAATTTCTCGGTAAAAATGATTAAAAGGTAGCATGTTCCTATCATTAATTACCCAAACTATATTTTTGATTAGTATAAGCACTAACGCAAAAGTTAATAACTTAGATATAACGACCAATTTAAACCAAAACATTAAAAAAACAATGTTGACAGATATTTTAATGGAGTCATTGAGTCAATATTCAGTTGATGAAAGTTGAAACCCGTGTGATCAACCAATTAACTTCTTCATATGTTTCATCACTTTTTCCAGTTTAAGAATCATGGTCATGAACCCATTTTTGCATTTGTCACGAGACTTATGGAGTTATGGTAACTTTTCTTTATGTCAATCACATACTTAATGCACGTGATCGTATAAATAAAATGCTTATCTTTATCATGAAGCTTGCATTGCATTGCTTGCAAGTTTTGTATTAGTATTCCTAAATTGTTGTTTCTTTGCCTAGCCCACAAGTTGTGTAGTGAAATTAATTTGGCAGATATATATTGTATAAATAGAAGTCGGTTTCGTTTAAGGATTTTCATATTTAGGCTGGGCGGTGTTTGTTTTGAGTGAATAAGAAAATGGAGAACGTGGAAGAGGTTCAGAAAGTTGTTATTCTTTTAGGTTGTTTGTATTTGTCTTGGACAATTATAAGATACGTTTGGAGCTTTTTGGATGTCGAAAAAGATCCTCTTGCCGTGCTTGTTACTGGGGCTGCAGGCATGTCCGTTATTTACTCATTAATTATTTATAAAAAACCTTTCCATGATTAAAATGTTTAAAATGGTGATTCTGGATCAGTTAGTCACTTGTGCATTGTTGATTTATTAAATTTTACTATCAGGAAAAGGCTTTAATGTTTTCAGATAGTTTTTGGAACGTTGCCTTTTTATTTATTTATTGATTTTCTTTAATATAAGTAGAAATTATTCGTTATATGTTAAATTGCTATTTGTAGCCATGTATATGTTGATGACCATGCAACTACTTAATGACTAAATAGTAAATACTCCTTCCGTCCCAAAATAATTGTCTTCATTTGACTTTTTAAAGTCTTAATTTCTCAAATTTGATTCTTAATATTTTTGTATGTGTTGTATAATACTTGATGAAAATTACACCAATGAAAAGACATTATATAGCCAATCCATTCATATGTTTTGCATCAATTATTATATAACATAAACAAAAATATTTAAGATCAAAGTTGAGAAATTAAGACTTTAAAAAGTCAAATGAGGATAATTAATTTGGGACGGAGGTAGTACGTAGCATGAGAGCTGTTGTAAGAGCAAGATAAAGTCCAAATTATTGGGACATAAAAATTGTTGAGGAGTGTCCTAGTTTCTAATTCATTAAAGAACATTTTTAAATAATTGATAATCAAGTTATGTCACAGGCCAAATAGCCTATGCTCTAGTACCAATGATCGCAAGAGGGGAAATGTTAGGTTCCGATCAACCGGTAATTCTACACATGCTTGATATTGAGCCTGCTGCAGAAATCTTGAAAGGGGTAAAAATGGAATTGATGGATGGAGCATTTCCTCTTCTCAAAGGTTATTCATCAAAACCAGTAGTATAGTATTATGCACTTGTCTATTTAAAGTGAAAGTCATGTTTAATCATTTTGGGGTTTTATTATTATCCTGTAGGTGTTATCACCACAAGTGATGTTGTTGAAGCTTGTAAAGGTGTTGATATTGCAATCATGCTCGGTGGATTCCCGGGTATGAAAGGGGATAGCAAAGACCTAATATCTAAGAATGTTGGTATATACAAGGCTCAAGCTTCGGCTTTGGAGCAACATGCTGACTCAAATTGCAAGGTTTGCGTCTATTGTTCGCTTTAGCTATAGTTGGTGAAATGGCCGGGTTGGATACTATTCGAAACGAGTAATATTTGCTACGAGTCAAATTGGTTCGGGTTGAATAGAGACATTTTTTGTCTTATTTTTTTTTTATTAAAATGAAATAGGAGGTTTTATGCATAGTGATACATCCGTTCCATTTTAGCTAGTTTTTTTAATAGCGATCCGTTAGAGATATATCATAGCCACAATTAAGCCATACGTAAGTAAATGTGTCATAATTTTTAAGTCTCCTTCTTGAGATCTTTGTGCTAAAAATTGCATAAAATGAATTACACAGGTGCTTGTAGTTGCTAATCCAGCAAATACAAATGCACTAATCTTGAAAGAATTTGCACCTTCGATCCCAGAAGAGAACATCACATCTCTCACAAGACTTGATCATAACCGCGCGTTAGCCCAGATAGCGGATACTCTAAATGTCCATGTTGGCGATGTAAAAAATGTTATAATATGGGGAAATAACTCATCAAGTCAATATCCAGACGCTAATCATGCTACTGTCGACATTGGTGTTGGACATAAATCCGTGAGAGAAATTGGTGCTGATAATCATTGGTAACTTTTCATTTTCTTTTGAATATATCTTTAATAACCTTATCCAAATTGTTACATTTTATTGAAGAATCAATACACCAAATCATAAACTAAGGCTTAAAAAAACAATATTATATAGAATATTTCAAAACACAATTTAAGAGGTCTCCTGCATAAAAAATGGACTCTTGACGATTTTCAATTCTTAAGACCAGGTTCCCCTTTTGGCTAAAGTATCTCATTTGACCCGTTTGACATTAAGAAAAACAACCCCAATCGACTCATAGATCAGTAAAACACTTAAATGTCCACCTCTGAAATTTTGATTACTTTTGATAATATTAATAATGATTCAGGCTAAAGACGCAGTTTATTACGAATGTGCAACATAGAGGTGAAGCTATAATTAAAGCTAGAAGGCTATCTAGTGCATTTTCTGCTGCAAGTGCTGCATGTGACCATATGCGTGATTGGGTACTTGGTACTCCAAAGGTACGTTTTCTTCTTCTTTCGCTTATTTTCTTTGTTTTATCATTTCTTGAACTTCATTTTTGCACCTTTTGCGAGTCAGGGAACATGGGTTTCAATGGGAGTTTATTCTGATGGATCGTATGGTATCCAACCGGGGCTAATATACTCATTCCCTGTCACTTGTGAGAAAGGTGAATGGTCAATTGTTCAAGGTATGTTTCTATATCATCATTCTTATAATGTGTAATATGTATACGCATGTCATATATTTGACATGTTTTTTTACGGGATGCCATGTCGAAAAAAGTAATATATTGACCAAATTTGCAATGGTGTAGGGCTAAAGATTGATGAGTTTGCAAGGGAAAAGATGGATGCTTTGGAAAACGAACTTGTTGAGGAGAAAACATTGGCTTATTCACTCCTCCATTGATAGTTTTATGTGTAATAAACCTGTGATTTCTAGTATATACTAATATTAACGTATGAGTAAATAAATAATTAGTGTTGCAAATAAATATTTTGTCCTTCACTCCCCAATTGACTTATTCAGAGTCACAAGAATCTTAATATTTAATATTATTTTATCTTAACTATACTAGTCGGATACGCGCACATAGCAGTCTTGATATATATAGTTATATTATAAAATATAATAAGTGAATTGTTAACCGAACTCTCCCGTTAATTCCACACCCGCATAGTAAAGTCGTGTCACAACACTCCGAATGTAGATGTGTTTGTTGTATGTGTCTGTTTGGTTTCCTTTAGCTTTCCCGCAACGTCATATTGATATCATCATTCGCGCATATACAAAGACCTTCATGCTCTCGTACCCGTCAAACACTCCCTTAATAAGTGTATAATTTTGACGAATCAAGTTTGTATGATTCAAATTAAGGTTAAGTTGTAAAAAATTTGAACTAAAACAAAATACACTCTCTTAAAAATATTTAAAAAAAAAAAAAAAAAAAAAAAAAAACTAATTGTTCCAAAAAGTATATCAAAATTAATATTGAATTAAAGAGCCTTTTTTTTTAAATGGTGAAATTAAATCATTAAAAAAATAAATAGTTAAGAGGATATTTCAATTTGAAAATAACAATGATTATTTAATTGGAAAGGGACACATGTTAGTATAGATATATGGTATAAATATAGACATATGTATAAATGAGATGGATAGTTAAGATTACATCTTGTTATCTTAATTTTTAGTGGAACCAGATTATAAATGCATTATAATAGATATAGATATAGACATAGATATAAATCATTTAGAATGTTTTCTCTCTTTCTTTTTTAGAAATCTTTAATATTTTAACTTTACATATATTTTTATTTTGGGACTTTTGATAACATTTGTTTTATAACGAAGAATTAGGTTATTGTAAAAAATGAGATGGATGGTCAAGATCACATCTTCTATCTAATTTTTAGTGGAACCCACATTGTATATGCATTATAATATGGTATAGATATAGACATAAATATAGATCATTTTGAATGTCTTTCTTTTTCTTCTAGAAATCTTTAATATTTTAAGTTTACGCATATTTTTATTTTGGGATTTTTGATAACATATGTTTTATAACGAGGAATTAGGCTACCGCGCATTGCGGCAGAGCCAACCTAAGTATGATATTTGTTATAAATAAAGATTTCAACTCGTGTGTTGCTGTAGAGTGCCTGTATACGTTAGAGTTGACTCGGTCTTTATGCGTTAATTGTGTCTGTAACAGTATTTGTGATACAACACCACTCACAAAAATATAAAATAATCAATATATTACAAACGAACTTGTAACAAAAGATCTAAACATACAATTTGTATTTGTAAGTTACATACATACAAAAACCAAAAAAATCGTTTTAATTCCTTCACACAAACAAAGTCTTACAAAATCATTCCCACTTCTTCGTGCCTTCAATTCTTGCAAAATCTTTTTAATTCCTTCACATAAATAAACTCTTAAAAAGTTGTTCCCATTTCTTCCTGCCTTCAATTCTTGTTTATTTACGTATGGTAGGCACAGTAACTTTTGAAAAAGTCAGGGGTGTAAAAAGAATCTTTCCATAAGTATGACCAACCACAACATATATCAACCATAAATTCTGCAAAATCACAATACGTCAATCGATAAATGAACCTGGTAACTGTTATCAAAAGAAAATACTGATGAGTGTCTAAATACTCATCATTTTTGTACTATCTAGACTACAAAAACATCTGAAAACACTCAAAAATGCATCAAAATGATGAAAATATCACAAATCAGTGTTTTATGTGTTTCAACTGCAAAAATATCAAAATCAGATGAAAAACGTATCAAATTTGCATAATTGGCAGTTTTAGTCCCCCAAGTTTCAAAAGTTGTCAAAAACAGTCCCTAGTATATCAAAATAAAGAAAAATATCATTCAAGGTCCTTGAAATATTTTAAATTGTCAAAAATGGTCCTTGAATGAATCTTTGGTCAAAATGGCGGAAAAGGTCCTTAAACTTTGAAAAATGTCATGTTTAGTCCTTGGAATTTTCAAAGATGGCAAATATGGTCCTTATATTATTTGAGATTGGCAAGACCAAACCTTGGACTACATTTTCAGAAGTTACAGTTTTGGTCCCTGGAGATTCGAATTGTACACGTTTGGTCCCTAAGCTACTTAATGGGTTCAACTTTAACCCTTAGCCCAAACCATTCCAAGCCCAACACCCTATTATTAACCCGGTCCAAACCCAAATCCAACCCGTTTCCCACCCATATACCCGGTCAACCCATCAGTCAAATAAAACACAAACCCGCCAAATCCTCCTTTCTTCCCATTTGCTTGCCTGCAAAACCCAACCTTCCCATCCCCCCTCCTCACCTATCCACTCTCCATGTTCCCCCACCTCCACACAACATCCAAGATTCATTTAATGCATCCTACTCCCCCTTACTCAACCCCAACAGTTAAAACCCTTTTTGGCGCCAAATTCTATCAATGGCCAAAAATCTCCTCAAATGATCCAATGGCCCTAAAGGCATGTGGGATTAGCTCAGAAGTTATGTGAGAGAGCTTTTGTTATAAAAAGGAGGAAAGAGAAGCAAGAAAGAAGCCATGTAGAGTAGCTTTAGTTTTAGAAAATGTCGACTAGTAAATTTCTTTAAATTTCAGTGTTAGTTAAGTTTCTAAGTACTTTGTTATGTAATTTTAGTATATTATAAAACTTTTTAAGTATTCAATTTCAGTTTCCAAGTACGAATTAAACTTATGCAATTTTCAAGTTCGAAATTTCAAATTTATATGAATGTTGTTTGTATTTGATGTTATGCAAGCTCATATAAGCTCTTATATACACTTAAATAAGCTCACTTTAGCTTATTGTTTATTCAGAAAGTTGCTACTCAGTTTTTACTTTTAAAACTCTCTTAGTCAACAAAAGTCAACTGGCAAGCTTCATTGAGACTTGGTCATGGAATTGGGTTGATGCAGAGATTGTTTTGGGTTGAATTTGGTTTGAAATAGTGGTAGAACGGGTTCTGTGATAAGCTGCACATGAGCTTGATCATTTGTAAGTTAAAATTTTCTTTTTAATGTACTGTTTGGATTTGCTTTGTTTACTGCATCTAAGGTTGTTTGAGTTGTTATTTGTGGTTGATACTTGTTACATTAGTTCCTAATAGTTTAGTTTAAGCATAAAATCTAGTTCTAGTTTAATAAAAAGTCAACATAGCTTCTAATCTCAATTTGCAGTTCACTGTTGAGATTTCAAATGGCAATTCTCATCAAAGTAGCATAAAACTTGATACAATAGCTTAATTTCACTTTATCATAGCTTATAATAACATAATTAGTAAGTAAAATCAGTTATAAACTCATAAAAGTCAAACTAGTTCATTTTATAAAAAGTCAAAATTTCTAAATACCCGTTTTTGAATAAACTTTAGAATTTTATTGTGTGTTTATTATTAAGTTTTAGCTTAAATCCTTTTGGGATAGTAATATTTAGCTGCTAAACAAAATTAGAAAAATACTAGCTTGTATCTTACTAGCTTTTTAACTGCTTATTTTCAAGCTTTCTTTTGACCCCTTTTTCAAAAATCTGTCCTGTGCACAGAGTTGCATGCCTATTTCACAAGCTTCTCACAAGCTTAATAGTGGAAGCTAAACTTTGTAAATTAACTTTTTAGAGATTTCAGTTGGTTAGCTAGTTAGTTCAAGTGGTTGTTTTCAATTCTTAGCTTATTTCAGTGCTTAAATACTAGCTTAAAGATACTTAGAAACCAAATAGTTTCCTGTGCAACAGTTAATCTTTATGCTTATTTGGATTTTGCTAAAGTGCTTATTTCTATGTTTTTGTGCTTATTCAGTTGCAACATTAGCTTATAATTATTCTCTTAGCTTATCTCAGTTTTCCAGTTGCTTATTCACTAGCTTATTAACACTTTGGTTAATCCTAGTGCTTAATTCCAAATTTTGTCCACTGTTAAGAAAACTTAAGTTGTTTCTGAGCTTATTGGTGTTTTTCATAAAAACTTGTAGTTATAAAAAGTGCTTAATTTCTTGTGCTTAATAAGTTTGCAAAAGAAAATTCGAAAAAAAAATAGTTAGCAAAAAGGCATAGCTGGGACTCGAACCCACGCCACCCAGCTCACACACACACGCTCTACCGTTTGCCTTGGGACTTGTCTCAGTTATGTTTTGCAAAGTTTAATATATAACCTTCTTTGTTTAGTTTAGCTTATACGCATATTATAGCTTATTTTTAGCTTATTTAGTATAGCTTTTTCAGTTTTTGTATTTTTTTATAAAATTGTATTAGTATTAAGTATTTTATAAAAAAGTTTCAGATTTTTCTAAATAGTTTTAGTATTTTTTAACATTTAATTAGTGTAAAATCTTAATTTATTCATAATAAAAAATATAAAAGTCTAAAAAATATAAATCTTTTTTCTAAAATTTTCTTTTATCATAAAGTACGTAAGAAAATTAGTTTTACACTCGTAGGCCTTTTATTTCATAATTTTACGTTTTATCTTGCGCTCCAGCGTAATTTTTGTACATAACGTACGTTTTCATTTTAAATCTAGTTTTTAGATAAGTTGAGTTTACGTTTTAGTTAAAATAGTTTATTTAAGTTATTTTATTTTATAAAATCACAAAAACATCATTGTAAAAATAGTGATAGCGTTTATTTAATATATTTTAGCTTTTTAATTTTCTTAATTTGTATTTAAGTCGCTTTAATTTATAACCTTTATCAGTAGTGTAATATTCAATCCTAATCTTTTCTGATCACTATCATTAGTGATCAATCTATCGTCTGATCAAGTGTTTGCACACCATTGAGTCTCCGTGGGACTAAACGACCCGGGAATTTATTCTATTTTCCAGGACTTCATTGTATTTGTGTTTTAAGCAGTTTTAAGTCTATTACGGTTAGCCATTCACAAGTGGCTAGCTTGTGTGATTAGACTTGACGGTTTAGCCCAAATCAAATTTTGGCGCCGCTGCCGGGGAGGCTTTAGCGTGTGTTAAACCTTTTTCAGATCCATTCTTGTGCATATACCATCTTTTGTAAAAAGTTTTTTGTAAAGTTATCAGAAAATCCAAAAAGTTCATTAACACTTTTTCTAAAGTGTTAACAACACCAAAAATATTTTCATTCTTTGTTTTTATCATCATGTTTTTCAAAAATCCAAAAATATCCATCCTTTATCCTCCAATCTGTTTAATTCTACATTTCTTTATCCTCAAACCTGTTTAATTCTCCATTCCTTATCCTCTATAACCGTTTAATTCTTCATCTCTTATCCCTCTTATCTGTTTAATTCTTTATGTCATGGTATTTGACATGTTCCTGGTGTGGAGGTCCATTTAACGGTGGAAATTGTCGGCGATGTACCAATGTGAGTTTCGGAGACAAGTTTGTCGGTAATCCCGATCCCATTTCAAACAATGAAACACCCGATTTTTCCTACCTACCTCCACAACCCCATTTCGAATCCTACTCATGCGAGTGTTGTGGGAATGATTCTCATTACGGTTTTGATTGTCCACCACGGGTTCCGCTTGTCTATGAGCCGGAACCATGTTACAATCAGAACTTTGGTGAAAGTTATTTTCCCAATTATCTCTGTTGTGAGAATTGCGGGGGTCCTCATGCGACTTTTGAATGTCAACCGATGAATCAAAATTTTCAAAATTCCAATTCTCCCGGTTTTGACAATTTCCAACCCCCACAGTATTCCATCAGTCATCAGACTTCCGAGCCTTCACAGCATCTCAATGATTACGAGGAGTGTAATCTTCCACAAAGTTCTGAAGAAATACGCATTCGAAAGAAACTACAAATGAAAAGAATGGTGTGTAAGCTTCAGCAGATGAACATAAGAATCCGATATGATGACGATGAAGATGAGGATAGTATTCAAATGAGGGAATATTATGAGGACGACGAGGAGAGTGTTATTCCTTTGAAAGATATCATTTCTCAACTCCCTCAGTCTATTGCTATCACACCTATCTTACCTTTTATTGCTTCCAAAGACTCTCTCATAATGGGGGACGAGCCTCCTAGCACTATTCCAGAAATGGAATCGTCTAGTGTTGAGAGCCTTGTTCCAACCCCAAGTGAGTTCGAGGTTATCTCCGGTAATATGTGTGATAAGCCTCTTAATGATGATTCTTCTCCTCCTCTTGACATTCCATATGATCATGTCGAGATGTTCTCCGATTCTGATAACGATTGTACTTCGTTTGACGATTCTTTATCCTATGGAGACATCGATTATGTCGAGGAGCTACCTTCTGAGCTAGTTAGCTTAGAGGAAGTGAGAGATTCTGATGATCTGGAAATTGAGGACGAGATACTTCGTGAACAATTGTTCAATATAAATCTCCTCGTTTCTAAGATCGAATCATTCTGTGCTAAGTCAGCTTCATCTCCTATCCCCGTTGTGGATAGTGACTCTACATTGGACAAGCCCGAGCTTGAGGCTTTTTCCAATGATTCTCTTCATGAAGAGTTCTCCGGTGAACTCTCTCATGACATATCTCCTCCGGAATATGATCATTTCTATTTTGATCTTGAGGATGATATTGGCTCGGAGGAAGGTGTACTCTATCATAAGAGTTTGCTTATTGATGATACTACCTTCACTCTTCCTCCCGATATGTCTACATTTGAGGATGACGAATGGATCCTAATTGTTATAAACATCTTCCTTCCATTCCTCACTTATGATGTGACTTCCTCTCTTCTTCACTCCTTCGGGAGTGAGGACACTATCTTTGACCCCGGCATTTTCATTTATCATTTGTGAGCCGGGTCTTTCTCTGTATATCTCATCGGTGTGGAACTTTCACGTGCTTCAAATGTTTGTCCAAACATCTTGAATGAAAGTCCGATGGAGATTGTTTCTTCCACTTTGCTTCCCCATGAACCAATGAATTCGGGGTCGAGTCAAGCTAGCGACTCGGTAACCAAAAACAGTAGCACACACCATATGGGTTTTCACCCATATTTCTGACTTCTTACCCCTTTCTACCACCTAAGTGTGGGGGTGATGCCCCACATGTTATATATATATATAAGTTTCAAAATTCAAAAAAAAAAAAATAAAATAAAATCCTCTTTCATAATAATGGCCGTAGTATTTCCCTTTTACGTTCTTTGTTTCGGCATAACCGCCGGTACTTTGAATATTGAGGGCAATATTCATTTCTAAGTGTGGGGGGGAATTCTCACGAATTTCATATATTATCCACCCAATTCCCCCGTTTTTGGCCAAAATTTTTTTTTGGAGTAAGTGTTTTGCACTTACTTAATTGGTTATCAGTCCGCCATGTCTAATAAACAAAAGGATTGGCTAATCCAGGAGCAAACGACTCTTGGTAAAGATATATCAAATCCGTTAACGGCTTGCAATTTGCTCAAAATTGTATGGTATTCAACTCACCATATCCTAAAAAGTGAAGAGTTGGCTAGCCCGCAAGTTTATGGCTTGTGGTAAAGGCAGTGGAAAAGCCATAATTGGTATTCAGCTCACCAAAGATAATACTGATAATTTATCTAAGAGTTGGCTAGTCCAGAGCAAACGGCTTCTGGTAAAGACAAATCAAATCCGTTTACAGCTGGTGGTTTGCTCAAAATCACATGGTTATCAGTGTACCATAGTTCTTACTTGAACTGAAACATTTGGCTACTCCAGAAGTGATGGCTTTTGGTAAAGAGTTTTTAAAATCCATTAAAATTTCAAATCATTGCTAGGGACTAGCAATATCTTAGTGTGGGGGATTGATGAGTGTCTAAATACTCATCATTTTTGTACTATCTAGACTGCAAAAACATCTGAAAACACTCAAAAATGCATCAAAATGATGAAAATATCACAAATCAGTGTTTTATGTGTTTCAACTGCAAAAATATCAAAATCAGATGAAAAACGTATCAAATTTGCATAATTGGCAGTTTTAGTCCCCCAAGTTTCAAAAGTTGTCAAAAATAGTCCCTAGTATATCAAAATAAAGAAAAATATCATTCAAGGTCCCTGAAATATTTTAAATTGTCAAAAATGGTCCTTGAATGAATCTTTGGTCAAAATGGCGGAAAAGGTCCTTAAACTTTGAAAAATGTCATGTTTAGTCCTTGGAATTTTCAAAGATGGCAAATATGGTCCTTATATTATTTGAGATTGGCAAGACCAAACCTTGGACTACATTTTCAGAAGTTACAGTTTTGGTCCCTGGAGATTCGAATTGTACACGTTTGGTCCCTAAGCTACTTAATGGGTTCAACTTTAACCCTTAGCCCAAACCATTCCAAGCCCAACACCCTATTATTAACCCGGTCCAAACCCAAATCCAACCCGTTTCCCACCCATATACCCGGTCAACCCATCAGTCAAATAAAACACAAACCCGCCAAATCCTCCTTTCTTCCCCACTTGCTTGCCTGCAAAACCCAACCTTCCCATCCCCCCTCCTCACCTATCCACTCTCCATGTTCCCCCACCTCCACACAACATCCAAGATTCATTTAATGCATCCTACTCCCCCTTACTCAACCCCAACAGTTAAAACCCTTTTTGGCGCCAAATTCTATCAATGGCCAAAAATCTCCTCAAATGATCCAATGGCCCTAAAGGCATGTGGGATTAGCTCAGAAGTTATGTGAGAGAGCTTTTGTTATAAAAAGGAGGAAAGAGAAGCAAGAAAGAAGCCATGTAGAGTAGCTTTAGTTTTAGAAAATGTCGACTAGTAAATTTCTTTAAATTTCAGTGTTAGTTAAGTTTCTAAGTACTTTGTTATGTAATTTTAGTATATTATAGAACTTTTTAAGTATTCAATTTCAGTTTCCAAGTACGAATTAAACTTATGCAATTTTCAAGTTCGAAATTTCAAATTTATATGAATGTTGTTTGTATTTGATGTTATGCAAGCTCATATAAGCTCTTATATACACTTAAATAAGCTCACTTTAGCTTATTGTTTATTCAGAAAGTTGCTACTCAGTTTTTACTTTTAAAACTCTCTTAGTCAACAAAAGTCAACTGGCAAGCTTCATTGAGACTTGGTCATGGAATTGGGTTGATGCAGAGATTGTTTTGGGTTGAATTTGGTTTGAAATAGTGGTAGAACGGGTTCTGTGATAAGCTGCACATGAGCTTGATCATTTGTAAGTTAAAATTTTCTTTTTAATGTACTGTTTGGATTTGCTTTGTTTACTGCATCTAAGGTTGTTTGAGTTGTTATTTGTGGTTGATACTTGTTACATTAGTTCCTAATAGTTTAGTTTAAGCATAAAATCTAGTTCTAGTTTAATAAAAAGTCAACATAGCTTCTAATCTCAATTTGCAGTTCACTGTTGAGATTTCAAATGGCAATTCTCATCAAAGTAGCATAAAACTTGATACAATAGCTTAATTTCACTTTATCATAGCTTATAATAACATAATTAGTAAGTAAAATCAGTTATAAACTCATAAAAGTCAAACTAGTTCATTTTATAAAAAGTCAAAATTTCTAAATACCCGTTTTTGAATAAACTTTAGAATTTTATTGTGTGTTTATTATTAAGTTTTAGCTTAAATCCTTTTGGGATAGTAATATTTAGCTGCTAAACAAAATTAGAAAAATACTAGCTTGTATCTTACTAGCTTTTTAACTGCTTATTTTCAAGCTTTCTTTTGACCCCTTTTTCAAAAATCTGTCCTGTGCACAGAGTTGCATGCCTATTTCACAAGCTTCTCACAAGCTTAATAGTGGAAGCTAAACTTTGTAAATTAACTTTTTAGAGATTTCAGTTGGTTAGCTAGTTAGTTCAAGTGGTTGTTTTCAATTCTTAGCTTATTTCAGTGCTTAAATACTAGCTTAAAGATACTTAGAAACCAAATAGTTTCCTGTGCAACAGTTAATCTTTATGCTTATTTGGATTTTGCTAAAGTGCTTATTTCTATGTTTTTGTGCTTATTCAGTTGCAACATTAGCTTATAATTATTCTCTTAGCTTATCTCAGTTTTCCAGTTGCTTATTCACTAGCTTATTAACACTTTGGTTAATCCTAGTGCTTAATTCCAAATTTTGTCCACTGTTAAGAAAACTTAAGCTGTTTCTGAGCTTATTGGTGTTTTTCATAAAAACTTGTAGTTATAAAAAGTGCTTAATTTCTTGTGCTTAATAAGTTTGCAAAAGAAAATTCGAAAAAAAATAGTTAGCAAAAAGGCATAGCTGGGACTCGAACCCACGCCACCCAGCTCACACACACACGCTCTACCGTTTGCCTTGGGACTTGTCTCAGTTATGTTTTGCAAAGTTTAATATATAACCTTCTTTGTTTAGTTTAGCTTATACGCATATTATAGCTTATTTAGTATAGCTTTTTTAGTTTTTGTATTTTTTTATAAAATTGTATTAGTATTAAGTATTTTATAAAAAAGTTTCAGATTTTTCTAAATAGTTTTAGTATTTTTTAACATTTAATTAGTGTAAAATCTTAATTAATTCATAATAAAAAATATAAAAGTCTAAAAAATATAAATCTTTTTTCTAAAATTTTCTTTATCATAAAGTACGTAAGAAAATTAGTTTTACACTCGTAGGCCTTTTATTTCATAATTTTACGTTTTATCTTGCGCTCCAGCGTAATTTTTGTACATAACGTACGTTTTCATTTTAAATCTAGTTTTTAGATAAGTTGAGTTTACGTTTTAGTTAAAATAGTTTATTTAAGTTATTTTATTTTATAAAATCACAAAAACATCATTGTAAAAATAGTGATAGCGTTTATTTAATATATTTTAGCTTTTTAATTTTCTTAATTTGTATTTAAGTCGCTTTAATTTATAACCTTTATCAGTAGTGTAATATTCAATCCTAATCTTTTCTGATCACTATCATTAGTGATCAATCTATCGTCTGATCAAGTGTTTGCACACCATTGAGTCTCCGTGGGACTAAACGACCAGGGAATTCATTCTATTCTCCAGGACTTCATTGTATTTGTGTTTTAAGCAGTTTTAAGTCTATTACGGTTAGCCATTCACAAGTGGCTAGCTTGTGTGATTAGACTTAACGGTTTAGCCCAGATCAAATACGCCAAAAACAATCACTCATATTAAACATAATTTATGTGAAGACGCAACATGCTAATAGAATTTAAAACAAGAAGCATCATCAGAGAAACATGAAATAAGAGTCCAGGACCACATACACCAACGATGGCTTCCATGATAATTACTCATATTAAACATAAGTTATCCATGATGATTTTCACTCTATTGTTGCTCCTTTATAAACTTGTGGTGCAATCATTGACAATGGGCAAGGCACAATGGTGATTGATGATGGAGTAGTGAAGCGTATCTATCATGCTAAGCACAAAATTAAAGGCAAAGAGGAAGAAGATTCCGATGAAGAATATTGGATGGACACGTTTGAGGTAGGAAGAGATGAACATGGTAACCCAAGTTAGCCCCATCATTCTTAGAGATAGAGGACGATATGGAATGGGCCCTGGCTATGGAGGCTTATTTTAATCCTTTTAAGAATGTTATTGTGTTTAAAAATTGGTTGATTTCTTGGGCTCATTGCCAATCCAACTCAAGAATATTGAGTGGATATCTGACGGGTATACCACATATAGAAAGATTGAAGGTGACGAGGTTAGGCATGCAAAGTTCAAAATTATAAGTCCAAGTGGACGGAAATTCATAAGGGGTTTCAAGACCAAAGAGACGACAAGGAAGCTTTTTGGGAAATTCAACTCGGTGGACATCATTAAATTCAATCATTTCTTTGATTGAACATTTCAAGAAGACATGAATAAATGAGCACCAATCTTGGGAGCTCTCTTTTTAATTTTATGCAATTTAATTTATCGCACTTAGGATAATTTTTTATTCCTTACTTTGCCGTTTGGTTATTTTTTAACTATTATCATCCGGTTATCTATTTTGGTTTAAGTTATTTATTTGTTATTTTAATTTTCTTAAGATGAATATTGTTTGGGAAATTAATTTGAATTATGTTGGAAGTGTTACTGAAATTTTGGGAAAACCAAAACCGTTTTGCAAATCAAAAACATAAAATCCTAACACGTTAGCACATTGTTAAGTCAAATAAGCTTTGAAATTTAGTTTTTGTGCAAAAATACCCACCCCACGGCTAAGGACCATCAACCCACAGTTGGTGGTATAAAAATCCCAAAACACCAAAAAATCACAAAAATTCAAAAAAAAATGCACTAACACCACACACTCTCCAATTTGATCTAACTGGCTAAAGGGGGGTTCAACTTTACTTCCATTGTTGAAATAGCATATCACTGGCTTCTAAACAAGTAAGTAACATCTTTAATTTTTCCTAAATTGTTCTTAATTTAAGATTAAGGTTCTAAGTCAAGATTTGGGCAAATTTGCAAAACTTGGAATTAGATCATAACCTTTTTAGGGATTCATAAGAATTCATTAGGAGATGTTATTGCAATAAGAATCAAGTGATTTGGTTAAGTATTGAGTGAGTTATGAGTACTCGAAGTGGTTACAATACCTAGTGTATGAAATGTTTAAGAAGTTTGAATTAAGTTTGACATTTTTCTAGTGGTATATGGATAATTTAGTGTACGTAGTTTCTTTTAGATTAGTTATATGGACCACATTTTTATGATTCTTGATTTTTGGAAGATTTATGAAGTTAGGCGAATGTTGAACTGTTGATATGAACTAAGAGCTAAAATGAAGAAAGTTTAATTAAGGAATTAGAAATAGCCTTAGTGCATAAACATTTGGTCTATAGAAGTTTTTAGAAAGCGAAAACGATAATTTTGGCGAACAAGGAATAACGACCCACGGCTGTGTACCACTAGCCGACACTGCCCGGACAGAAGTACCTTAGTGGTCGGCTAAGGAACACCAGCCGCCGGCTGGTTGTTGGCTGCTGTGTGTTTCTCTAATTTTTTTGCTCTTGTGTGCTTGCGTAATGGTATAATCGGTATGATATTAATGCAAGAATTTGTTTTCTATAGAAACATACCAAATGAGCGCCTAGTTCATCAAACTCAAATGAAAATCCATTAATTGCCAAGTTTGTGAGGCTAGGAACTAGAGGAAAGGAAAAGGAGTTGATACCCGAGCACAATGAGAATTTGAAATGGAAAAAGTTATCCATAGATGCTTGAGCATGCTACAATCATAGGTTGGCGAGATTACATGGAAGAAAATTTTGCAAGCCGAAGTTAGTTGATTGGGAACTCTAGGATAGGCATGGTTGTGTGGATGAGTGAAGAGCAACTATGGTTATTAACTACAAGCATAGCCTTGGTAATGAGTTCGAGTGTCATGCTTTCAAGAATACACTTAAAAATAAAGATTTAAGTTATAAATAATGGTGTTTGAAGTTTTTCTCGACTATAAATAATGGTTTCGATTGTGTGGTAGGGATCATAACATCACTTTGCCGGAGTTTTCAAGGTATTTGGACTTATACGATGATGATGACCTTAGTAATCCGTGTTTTGCGAAGTATTTCAAGAGTTTGGAGATTGAAGAAGATAAGTTTAAGTGGAAAGGATTTTGAGAAGTGATTAGTATTCCAAAGAGTCGTTATGGCCCACGACCAAAGGCTGCGGACATGCATAACACATTTTTCAAGCTACTTCACAAGGTCCTTATTAATTCTTTTGTGCATAGGTCCACTAGCTAAGATAAGTGTTTTAAGCCAGATTTGTGGATCATGTCTTTACTAGAGAAGGAGAGCAACCGAGGGTTAATGTGCATTGGATGTTGGCGGACTATCTTGCGACAAGAGCTAAAAATATGAGATAGAAAAGTGATATTCATGGTGCTCACTACGTATCGAAGATAACACGGAGCTTAGGATATTATACACCTGCTGAAGTGACCAAATTTTCGACACCAACAAGATTTTAGTTCTTAGATATGAAAGTTTGAAACGTTTGATAAGTTATTTAGCCCACCACCTGAGGAGCATGATCCATATCCACCACCACAAGCACCAATGAATGAACCCATGGGATTAGATGCAAGTTGGGGATAGTGGCATGCAAACTTTTCGGAGGTCAGGAAGAGAGAGCTTTGTAGAGATTCAAAGTTTATGAGGCCCAGTCAACAAATGGATTATTGTGTACCAATTCTTACTCATCTTGGAAGAGAGAGCGGATATGGTTTTCTGGTGACTTATGACCCACCAAATGTTCCACCATACCCATACCCGTATATGCCTTACCCTTATCCTTACATGCCGGACCCGAATGCGGGTATGATAAGGATTTAAAAGGTAAACTTTTGAGGGGTGATTTAAGCCCTTAATCGACCACTTTTATATCCGTTACTGCTTAATTTCGTTCCTTTTCACTTTTTAGGTCTCTTGAAGGCAAATTGCTGGAATGACACTTATTCGGACGAAAAGTCGTGAATATATGAAGAAAATGGCCAAAGTCAAGATCAAGACACTCAAGCTGCTGGAATTGAAGGTGACGGCGTCATAGTCAAAGGGCGACGCCGTCGCAACATGCTCCAAAATTGTGACGGCTCAGTAGCGAAATTGCTATTTTGTACCTGACGGCTTCAGGCTTTAAAGAGTAGGGCGTCACAACTCAGACGGCCTAGATTCAGATCCCAACGGCGTCAGAAGATGAAGCCGGCAACATCACAACCACAAGGTGACGCCGTCAGAAGGTTTTCGTGGTCAAGACGAAACCCTAATGGCGGCGATCCAACGGCGTCACATTTAAAGAGTGACGCCGTCGCAAGTTGTAACTCTATATATATAATTCGAATTTTCAGACTTTTAGAGAGGTAGTTTTGTGGAGTAAAACCTAATAACGATTTTTGGATGTCTTGGGCAGTATCTTAGGGTTCTCATACCCTATTTTACAACAAGATAAGTAATTTACTTCATTGATTCAATTATGTCTTCAATTATATGTGTGTATGCTTGCATGTTTACCATGTCCGGCTAATTTACTTGTGTGTTTGCTTAGATCTATGAAACCTAGGTATTGAATATTGATTAATTGTCTCTTAGCTTAATTGTAATTGACCTAGGATTGCGATAGGTCATCGTTGTGTTTTTAATGCTTGAGTAGTCATTGTGAACATTAGTTTATAATCGCCTAGAGTTGTTGTAGGCTAAATATCCAAAGATAACCTTAGAGTTAGTTTATGAATCCTAGAGATTTTGTAGGCAATAACCTTAAGGTAGTCTCAAAGAGTTAGGGAAGAAAGCATACCCTACGACCTTAGAAGACACAACGCGTTAAGAATAAGGACGTGACAATTCAACCATCAATAGGAGATAACTAGGGAGTAATAGCATCTAGGTAAACACATCTTTAATCATCATACGAGCACATATTAATTAGACATAGACTACCCCTTAGCTTAGTTAATTATATAATTAGAATAGTAGAGTAATCGGTAGAAATACCAACCCCCCAAATCCAATACCCCGAGATTCGTACCTTTTAATTTCCTAAAAAAATATAAAAAGATAAAAAATAATCTTCCTCAACCCCAAACTTAGCGTAGTAACTTCTCACTAGCATTCCTATTCCCCTAGAGAACGATATCAATCCCGAGGCTTACCCTAATACTACACTACAACGATTAGGTTCACTGCCTAGGTGGTTGAAAAACTTGCTCGAAGAAAAGGAAGTTTCCTTTGACCCCGAACGAGCGTTGTACGCGTATCAAGTTTTTGGCACCGCTGCCGGGGAATAGAATAGCTAGTTAGATTTTCACCTCGTTTAGGTTCCCTTGCTTGATTCCTATCAAGTAAGATTTTTTCTCATTTTTAGCTTCCTCGTAGTCTATCCCTCTTCTTCGTGACCTTTGTTAGTAATCCCATCACTTTTCATCATGGAAGTGATAACCCGCCAACAAACCTGCCATTTCCCCCCCAATTCCCTTAGACAACTTAGGACCCGTAGTTCCACCAAAACCCTTATTGAACCCTTTGCTGAACCCCGAAAGAGAGCTGAATAAGCGAAGAAGAGATCTCCATGAATCGGAACCTCAAGGCACCACCATCAATTTTGATGAGGTTGTAACTGACGAAGAGTCCACACATTCCCCCACATCTCCTGAAAACATCAACATTGACAATCTGAGCCAACATAGCGAGGAGATCCCCGCTATTCCTGTCAATGGACCCATCAATAAACCGAATGAAAAAGTACTTAGGGAGTACTCTTCTCCCTCCGCATCTGGATTTACCAGCGCCATTGTCTACCCTTCTGAACAGGTCAATAAGGTGTTGCATGCCACTGACATTTGGCTTATCCAGAATGCATGTCAATTTCATGGATCCCACAGCGAAAACCCGATTCATTACATCAAACAATTTTTAAAAAATGTGGATACTATCTATGCTGACGGAGCATCCAAGGAGACATCTAGACTTCGCTTTTTCCCCTTTTCTCTTCAAGGGAAGGCTAAAGAGTGGCTCGATAAGCTACCTCCAAGGTCCATCTTCAATTGGGAACAACTCACTACCAAATTTACCAAGAAGTTATTTCCTCCTGGGAGAACTGCATCCATCAGGAGCGAAATCCTTCACTTCCATCAAACAGATGGAGAATCTATCGTTAACTCCTGGGCTCGTTACAAAGATCTCGTTCAACAAGCCCCACACCATGGTATCAACCTTTGGTTGCTTGTTCAAATCTTTTACGACAATGTCTCCCGCAATGATCAAAAAGGGATTGACTTCTCGACTGGCCGGAAAATTTCCAATCTCAGTGCGGAAGAAGGATGGGACCGCATTGAGGAGTATGTCTAGGACCAAGACAACACTTGGAACGAGCCGGTGACTGTGATGAGTATCTCTGAAACCTTGAATAATAGCCCATTATCTCTCGATGATCGGATGAAGAGGGCGCATGAGAAGATCACATACCTCACAAAATCACAAGAACCCAAGAGGTTGTTTAACCCATACCTTATATGCGACATTTGTGGAGGATCACACGAGTGTGGTGAGTGTAATGATAACACACACCGAGAGTATGCCTTCCTTTCCAGCCATGACATTTATGATGACCCTTCCCTCCTAGTATTCTACCAACATGACGAGTACACTCCTTGGGGTAATCTAAAATGGAAGACTGAGGGAAAGGAGGGTTTCGAATACAACATCCGTGATGCCTTTGAAAAACAACCCGGGCAATTTACCATGGAAGGGGTAATGCTTTTAAAGGGTCTCGAAGGATTCATTAAAGAGCAACAAGTTGAATTAGAAAGCCAGTTCGCCGAACTCCACAAAAGAATAAGCGAACCTGGTCCAACCCAGCATGATCCAACTTGTGCCATTACTACTCGATCAGGAACTAATACCGAGGATCCCCCATACCCTGACCAAAACCCCACCGCCAGGGAGCCTAAATTGGGTGATGGAGCAATTCATGAACCCCTTTCAACTCCTCACGAACCCCCTCCACAAGCATCAACTCCTGTCCAGCGTCCGACTCTCACACGGATTCCTTATCCCTCGTGTTTAAAGAATCAAAAGGCTGAAGAAGACAATGAGAGAATATTGTCTTACTTAAAACGGACTGCCGTCAACATACCACTTCTCGATGTATTTTATCATATCCCTAAACATAGCAAATACTTCTAGAGGTTACTCTCGAATCGGAAGAAACTTGAAGGGTTGATATCATTAGGAGAAGAGTGTTCGGCTGTCATCCAAAAGAGCTTACCCAAGAAGAAAGAAGATCCGGGTAGCTTCACCATCCATTTCTTTATAGGGGCACTCTCTATGAAAAACGCCTTGGCGAATCTTGGGGCAAGCATTAACTTGATGCCTCATTCCTTATTCCTCAAACTCGGATATTTAGGGCTGAAACCAACCAGAATGAGTATTCAGTTACCTGATCGATCAATCAAATATCCCATTGGAGTTTGTGAAAATGTTCTTGTAAGAGTAGGGGAGTTCAAGTTTTCGGTTGATTTCATGATTTTAGAAATGGAAGAAGATAACTCAGTCCCGATAATCCTTGGAAGACCATTCTTGGCTACAGCTCGTGCCATCATCGATGTTCATGATGGTAAACTCACTTTAAGAGTGGGGTCCGAGAGCTTAACCTTCGACATCAAGGATTCTATAAGTCATTCCTCCTCTTACGATCACCCTATTTATTTTGTTGAAGAAGTTGATGAATTTGTTGATGATATAGACATCTGTATTGATGAGAATCTATTAAACGAATTCATGAATGATGACAACAACATGATATATAATGATGAAGAGATTGAGATGGTTGGAGTTGTTTCCTTCTACCCGCGTAGGGAAGAAATTGAACCTCTTGAACTTCAAAAGCCAGAAAACAAGCTAAAACCATCAATCAAGGAACCTCGTACCTTAGAATTGAAAGATCTCCCGAGCCATTTAGAATATGCCTTCCTTCAAGAAGAGGATCAACTCCCTGTCATCATAGGCTCTTCGCTGACCACTGAACATAAAGGGAAGCTCTTAGAATTTCTAAGAGAATACAAAAGAGTGACCGCATGGAGTGTTGCTGACATTAAGGGTATTGATTCTACTTTTTGTACTCATAAAATTCTTATGGAAGAGGATTACAAACCCACCGTTCAACCTCAAAGGAGGGTTAACCCTAATATCAAAGAGTTAGTGAAAAAGGAGGTCGTAAAGCTTCTCGATGCTGGCCTAATCTACCCCATTTCGGACAGCCCTTGGGTCAGCCCAGTTCAAGTGGTTTTAAAAAAGGGAGGAATGACGGTTGTGAAGAATGAGAAGGGTGACTTAGTGCCGCAGACAATGGTCACTGGTTGGCGTGTCTGTATCGACTACAGGAAATTAAATGATGCCACACGGAAAGATCATTTTCCCCTACCATTCATCGATCAAATGCTCGAAAGGTTAGCCGGGCATGAGTATTACTATTTTCTTGATGGTTTATCAGGATACTTCCAAATCCCCATTGCTCCTGAAGATCAAGAAAAAACTACGTTTACATGCCCTTATGGGACTTTTGCTTATAAGCGAATGCCCTTCGGGTTATGCAATGCCCCCGCTACCTTTCAAAGATGTATGATGGCCATATTCCATGAATTGATTGAAGATAGCATGGAAGTCTTCATAGATGATTTCTCGGTATTCGGAGATTCCTTCGACCTTTTTCTATCCAACCTTAGGAAGATGTTGAAACGGTGTGAAGAAACTAATTTAGTCCTGAATTGGGAAAAATGCCATTTCATGGTGAGAGAAGGAATCGTCTTGGGACATAAAGTCTCCGGAAATGGAATCGAGGTCGATAGGGCTAAAATCGAAGCGATATCCAAACTACCGTTAAGGCCATTCGAAGCTTTTTTGGTCATGCGGGCTTTTATAGAAGGTTTATTAAGGACTTCTCTAAAATTGCCCGACCAATGACACAGCTTCTAGTCAAGGACGCTCCTTTTGACTTTTTGGAAGAATGTAAGGAAGCATTCAATTTTCTGAAGAAAGATCTCACTCAGGCTCCGATAATGGTTACCCCTGATTGGTCCCAACCATTCGAGATCATGTGCGATGCTAGTGATTATGCTGTAGGCGCCGTGCTTGGCCAAAGAAAGGAGAAGCATTTTCAACCAATTTACTATGCTAGCAAAACCATGAATGTGGCACAAGAGAATTATACAACTACCGAGAAAGAGCTTTTGGCTGTGGTTTTTGCCTTCGTAAAATTCAGGCAATATCTCGTCCTTTCCAAAACTGTCGTCTTTATAGATCACTCCGCCTTACGATACTTGTTTTCCAAACAAGATGCAAAACCCAGACTTAGTAGGTGGATCCTATTGCTTCAAGAATTCGACATTGAAATTCGAGATAAAAAAGGAGCTGAAAATCTTGCTGCTAATCATCTATCACGATTGGAAAACCCAGACTTAGAAGAATTAGACCATACCGAAATTCGTGACTCTTTTCCTGAGGAACGGCTAATGGCCATTAAGGATATTGAGCCATGGTATGTGGATTATGCTAATTATCTATCCATTAGGGTCTTGCCAAACTACATGACTAGGCAAGATAAAAAGAAATTCTTCACTGCGCTAAAATACTATTTTTGGGATGATCCCTTCTTATTCCGTATGTGCCCCGATCAGATCATTCGACGGTGTGTTGCTGGGAGGGAGATTGATTGGATCATGAGAGAGTGTCACGCAGGACCATCTGGGGGGCATCACGGTGTAAATGTCACGGCACGAAAAGTTTTCGATGCCGGATTCTACTGGCCTACTGTTTTTCGCGACGTTAAGAGATTAGTTCAAATGTGCGATGCATGCCAACGATCGGGAAACATCTCGAGGACGGATGGATCACCTCAGAACTATATCCAAGTTTGCGAAATATTCGAAGTTTGGGGTATAGATTTCATGGGACCTTTTCCATCATCTGGAGGAAATGAATACATTCTAGTTGCTATTGACTATGTGTCCAAATGGGTGGAGGCACAAGCCCTTAGGACTAACGATGCAAGGGTAGTCATTCATTTTCTTAAAAAGCTCTTCGCACGATTCGGGATTCCCAAGACATTGATCAGTGATAGAGGAACCCACTTTTGCAATGCTCAAATGGAGAAGGTGATGAAGAAGTATGGTGTCCTGCATAGATTCTCTACGGCATATCATCCCCAAACCAATGGGCAAGTAGAGAACACAAATAGAGCATTAAAGCGGATACTTGAAAAAATGGTCCACCAGAATAGAAAAGATTAGGCATTCAAACTGGATGAGGCACTCTGGGCATTCAGAACGGCTTATAAAACACCTATCGGAACAACCCATTTTCGCTTGGTATACGGGAAAGCATGCCACCTCCCTATTGAACTTGAGCAAAAGGCATACTGGGCACTTAAGGCCTGTAATATGGACTATTCTGAAGCAGGGTCAAATAGGTTCCTACAACTTCAAGTACTAGATGAACTAAGACTTGAAGCTTATGAATCGTCGATCACATATAAAGAAAGGGCGAAAAATGGCATGATCAACGAATAAAGAATCCTAAAGAGTTTGTAGAAGGAGATAAGGTACTCTTTTATAATTCAAGATTGAGATTATGTCCGGGAAAACTCAAAATCAAGATGGTATGGTCCCTTTTCGGTGAAGAGGAAAACGAACAATGGGGTCGTGGTACTACTAGACCATGATGGAAGAGAATTTACCGTGAATGGACAACGTGTGAAACATTATCAGTTGAACAATAATTAAATGTTCAACGATGAGGATATTGTTTTGGAAGAAGGTGACGGTAATGAAGTCACGTAGGGGCACGACTTCGAGTCTAGCTACAAGACTCAAAAATAAATAAAAGTGCTTCGTGGGAGGCAACCCATGCTTAATTGTTTGCTTGTTTGTGTGTCGTATATGTTTTTATTGATTGTTTATTCTCATGTTTGAATTTGTGAATATGCTTTATTTTGTCTTTAACCTTGTCTTAATTACATATAAAGGTATTTTACAAAAGGGGTAAGTGTAGGGAAGATTACACGTTTTTAAAAGAACGTGAACATGAGAATTACGATTATTGAAAAGATATACATGTGTGTTTGTTAGAGTCAAATGCTTGTATCGAGTCATAATGAATGTTTTGCAGAAATTTTTTCCAGATTCTAAAGATATAAATTTTCCAGAAAATCGCAGACCAGTTTCTGTCAGGATAACCTGACGGCGTCAGGATCGTAACCTGACAGCGTCAGGAGGAGCAGAAACAGCTTATAATTTTTTCTCGTTTTCTGTGCTACTTATAAATTTTTGGAATTTCACAGGTATTAATTTTCCAGAAAATCTGTAAACATCCATTCCACAAGTATTATATCCTAGTTTAATAGAGTCATATATAGTGTTACCGCCGATTTTACGCGAAGGTTTCATTTGTTTTCTTAAAGTGTGCAGGTTTTATTTATCAAGAAGAAGATACATAAGATTGGATGGAGCTTTTCACGCATACATTCTTCTTGAAGGAGAATTTAACCACTACTTCACATGGATCCTACCGAGCTAATCAGGGGAGTATTAGTTTCTTTCGTTTTTAATTACCTTCCATTATCATAACTTTGATACTTTCGGGGAACATTGGGGACAATGTTCAGTTTAAGTGTAGGGAGGGAAAATAAAACTGGAACTTTGAAACTATGCTTATCCTTGACTATTTGCCTTGTCCAATATCATTTGTGTAATAAACCATGAGAAATATCGATTAGGGTAATTTTGGCACCAAATTTAAAATTTTTCATGACATGTAGGAGTGGGCCATTAGTCTTAATAAAGCGTCTCATGGATAGGAAGTTATATGACTAGCACAAAACCCTTTACTACTCAAATTCCACCCCAAAATGTGAGGATCACCCTTAGATTTATAGGAATTAAAGCATTCACCTTTAATGCTTCGAGAGTGTACCGGTAGTATAATAGATTCTAGAACTTGTTTTGTGATGCATTCCGAGATCACTAGTGAGACTACACTCGTGTAGTTAGGAATAACTAAATGATAAGAGGCATTAGGATAACCCTTGTTTGATACCCGTATTATAATTACTTCTTCCACATCGGTTGAGTAATTCCCCCACACCCTTGCATTGTACTCATCTTTAGTACACGATATCCCTAGTTAACCCCTCAGAGCATATCCTTCTCGCGGTTCTCGTGATGTTTCGGTTTTCCGGAATATTAATGAAGAGCATTGTTTACAATCCACCCCCAACTGTACACCCAAATCACCTTAGCCTACCTTGTATGCACTCACTTTCAGTGCATTATTGTTATCATACTAAACTCTTAGTTCAATTATCTAGTTGCTTGCATAAGTTGCTAAGTCGAGTCATATCATTTGTATACAGTTTTGGGACGATTGGGACTCATGAGAAAAGTTAAATTTTATGAAGTGACGGGAAGGAACGTTAAATTCAAATTCCCTTTATTTACGTAATAATGTACTCCAAGTGTTTTGATCTTTTCAATTCGGGTCAAATTAGTGTTAGAGTAATAAAAACTTAAGTGTAGGGATGTGCCTATAAATCCCTATTATTTTGATGTTATCATAGAGGATGGTAGAGTAAAAGTGTATGAATATATATATATATATATATATATATATATATATATATATATATATATATATATATATATATATATATATATATATATATATATATATATATATATAGTGTGAGGTTATCTTGAGAACCATATAAATTGCGAGAACTGCGAGAACCATTTTGAGCCATAGATGAATATGATCAATGGCTAAAATAAAAGTGGCATGATCGTAATTAAAGGTAACTTAATAATATTTATTTTAATTGGAAAAAGGGTAAAATCGGTATTTACACTAATCAAATATATTAAACGGTTCCTAATTAAATGGAATGAAGAATCATTTTAGAAACAAAGCTATAACCTACTCTCTCTACGTTTGGGGCCGCCATTGTTTTCCCTTCATATAGGATCTTCTTTTTTAATTGGTTCATCAACAATAGATGATAATGGTTGCGTAAAATATATTTTTATCGTATTTTTTTTAAATGTTTTGATTTTTGAGATGAACCTCTTTATACGATGTTTATGATGAGATGGTAACTACTTATAAACACTTGATATTTTTAATATTACTATCATGCTATGAAGATAGATATGCAATAATAAGGTTTCACTTCGAGGAATCAAATTATAGGTATTGTTAAATTCTCTCTTGCTTTTGTTTTTGTATTTAATTATTTATGTTTCAATTTTTAATATTGTTTTTGTATTTAATTATTTGTGTAAATCAATTTTTTTAATCTTGTTTTGATGTGAAAAATTTGTTTTTTCAATATGATCATTGATTCGATCTGAAACGTTTTTGGCTTTCAATCTGAAAACGAAATATAGGTTTCGATCTAAAAAAGAATAGTCTTGTTTCGATCTGAAAAATATGTTTTTCAATATGATCATTAATTCGATCTGAAATTTTTTTGGCTTTCGATTTGATTTGATTTTTTTGGCATTCGATCTGAAAACGAAATATAGGTTTCGATCTTCTTTTTTTTGCAGGCAAGTTTCGATCTGGAAAAAAAATACCAATTCGAAAAAGTAAAACCTTGTCCGATATGGGATTTAGGTGGTTAACGGGTACAAAATAATTTAACCAAATGGATTGGACCTCGTTGAAATGGCAAGATGCTGATGTTAATTTTTAACACGAGCCATTGGTGGAACAGTGAGAAGACCAGCATAGCGTATGTTATCTCTTTTACCTTATGATTATTCTCCATTTGACTTTTATTGTAAGATGTTTCACTTTAGAGAATCACAAATTATGTAAAACCAAATCTTTCAAAATGTGTTTCTCGTTGGGAACTTTTTGTAAAAGAGTTTAGAAATATGGGTATGTTTGACTATTTCAAAATGTGTTTCTAGTTGGGAACTTTATATGATTGGTTGATGCTGGTTCTCACAGTTCTCGCAATTTATTTAAAAAAAAATCAAAAAAAAAAATATAAAAAAGTATTTTTACCATTATATAAAAAAAACTAGATTATAAGGAACTAAAAAAACGTTTTTTTAAAAAAAATCAAAAAAATATATAAAAAAGTATTTTTACCATTATACCCTTTTGAATTATATAATAAAATTTAATATTCAAAAAAATCTGATTGGTTGATGCTGGTTCTCGCAGTTCTCGCAATTTATTTGGTTCTGAAAAGAACCTCACCCTATATATATATATACATATATATATATATATATATATATATATATATATATATATATATATATATACATATATATATATACACATATACATATATATATATATATATACATATACATATACATATATATATATATATATACATATACATATATATATATATATATACACACACACATATATATATATATATATATATATATATATATATATATATATATATATATATATATATATATATATATATATATATATATATATATATATACATACATGAAAAAATGAAAAAAACATACGGGCTACCATCCTACATCTATATTTAAATTTATGTTTGTTTGTTTCAAAGTTATCTAGAGTTTAGAGTGTCGAGTCTTGGCTTAGCAACGCCATTCTTCTCATGCTTGTAACATAAAGATTTTTGACTTGCCACCACTAAATCGCCTATCCCACCAAACCCTTTGTTTTTCTACCGTAAGCCTAACATTACAACCTTTTAAAAGACCTCTTGGATAGATTTTCCTAGGTACTTACGCCAAAGCGATGGAGGTTTGATCTAGTCTCAAGCCTATGGTAATCTATGTACGAGGACCGGTTAATGAGTGTTTCTCTTCCATTTCCAATTTGATATATTTCATATACACCTGAGAGATGAGAGTATCCAAACACCACTTGTGAGCTGCTAGTATGTAATTTCCGTGCTTGTTATGACTTTTGCGGGGCTTATACTTGTTGTGAATTGTTCTAAACTAATGCTTCATGACCCATAACTTATAAATTAATTGGCCAAAAGCACATTTGCTTGAGGATAAGCAAATACCAAGTGTAGGGATATTTGATAAGGATTTAAAAGGTACACTTTTGAGGGGTCATTTAAGCCCTTATATCCACTTTTATATAGGTCTCTTGAAGGCAAATTGCTGGAATGACACTTTTTCAGACAAAAAGGCGTGAATATATGAAGAAAATGGCCAAAGTCAAGATCAAGACACTCAAGCTGCTGGAATTGAAGGTGAGGGTGTCACAGTCAGAGGGCGATGCCGTCGCAACATGCTCCAAAATTGTGAAGGCTCAGTAGCGAAATTGCTATTTTGTACCTGACGGCGTCAGGCTTTAAAGAGTAGGGCGTCACAACTCAGACGACCTAGATTAAGATCCCGACGGCGTCAGAAGATGAAGTCGACGACGTCACAACCACAAGGTGACGCCGTCACAAGGTTGACGTGGTCAAGATGAAACCCTAATGGCGGCGATCCGACGGTGTCACATTTAAAGAGTGACGCCGTCGCAAGTTGTAACTCTATATATAGAATTCGAATTTTCAGAATTTTAGAGAGGTAGTTTTGTGGAGTAAAACCTAATAACGATTTTTGGCTATCTTGGGCAGTATCTTAGGGTTCTCATACCCTATTTTACAACAAGATAAGTAATTTACTTCATTGATTCAATTATGTCTTCAATTGTATGTGTGTATGCTTGCATGTTTACCATATCCGGCTAATTGTGTGTTTGCTTAGATCTATGAAACCTAGGTATTGAATATTGATTGGTTGTCTTTTAGCTAAATTGTAATTGACCTAAGATTGCGATAGGTCATCGTTGTGTTTTTAATGCTTGAGTAGTCTTTGTGAACATTAGTTTATAATCGCCTAGAGTTGTTGTAGGCTAAATATCCAAAGATAACCTTAGAGTTAGTTTATGAATCCTAGAGATTTTGTAGGCAATAACCTTAAGGTAGTCTCAAACAGTTAGGGAAGAAAGCATACCCTACGACCTTAGAAGATACAACGGGTTAAGAATAAGGACGTGACAATTCAACTATCAATAGGAGATAACTAGGGAGTAATAACATCTAGGTAAACACATCTTTAATCATCATACGAGCATACATCAATTAGACATAGACTACCCCTTAGCTTAGTTAATTAGATAATTAGAATAGTAGAGTAATCGGTAGAAATACCAACCCCCCAAATCCAATACCCTGAGATTTGTACCTTTCAATTTCCTAAAAAAATATAAAAAGATAAAAAATAATCTTCCTCAACCCAAGCCTTAGCGTAGTAACTTCTCACTAGCATTCCTATTCCCCTAGAGAACGATATCAATCCCGAGGCTTACCCTAATACTACACTACAATGATTAGGTTCACTGCCTAGGTGGTTGAAAAACTTGCTCGAAGAAAAGGAAGTTTCCTTTGACCCCGAACGCGCGTTGTACGCCTATCAGGGTACTACATCTTTTGGAGGTGTTGGTTTTACATGGGTCAATAATCAAAATGAAGAAATTGCAGGGTATCATGATCTAAAAATAGGGGCGAATTTTGGTGTGGTTATGAGGTTGGTACATTGTCACACCCCCCAATGTCGCAACGGAAAGGTAATCAGGGGTTTAACGTTTGTAGCACAAACACAAGATATGAAGAACGACCTCTATATGAGTCATTTTAAAAGTACATTGTTTGATTCATTAAAAACAAATCAGGTTTTCAACAAAATAAGTTCACAAGTTTCAAAGCAAATAAAAAGAAGTTTTTGAAAACATAATCAAATGATATAAAGTCCATGCAGTAAATCTTCATGAATGCAACCGCCATTTGCGACTCTATAATGAAATTCATGCAAGCCAAACCATGCAAATTACGAACCTGAGAAATACATGCTAAAATGTCGACACAATGTTGGAGAGTTCATAGGTTAAAGTAAATGTAAAAGTGAACCAAAATATTTTAGGATGTGACTATTATAATAAATACAATATCACATAAAAGTATTAATATTGAACTAAGCTCGTGATACCGAATCCTTAACCAAAGTATACGTTGTTACAAGTTGTTGCCCCGGTGGGTGGCTAACCCAAGAACCCCTAGAGTTCCCAAAAAAAACCGTCCGTTTAATATGGAAATCAAGTAGGCGCTACTTACCCGGACGGGGGTGTCAACCCCGAAAGATATATTTAAAACATTTGTGCTTACAAAGTAATTAACGGTTCATGATAATGGAGGCCAAAGTGGGCTAACGGGTTCTTAGGCAATCTGTAAAAGATTAACGCACTTGTGTATATAAGTAAAAGCAAGTAATGTATTACCACCCTAAATTATTTCAAAAGAGTATAAAACAAGTAAACATGGGGCTATGAAACTCACCTAAATCAAGTGGTGAATGCGGGAAATAATGTGCAAGTTCAATGAGCAAAAATCCTAAACGCGACCTAGATAAATAAGTCGTCTTAGGAATGATACGATATGTAATACATGCATATGAGTTTTAAAAAGTTCTATCATCCTTATATACTTGTAATGAAGTTTTATAAAGTTTTGTAGGTCAATTCGTTTAATAAAAAACAAGTAAACGTGTTTCCGATCTTAAAAACCCTTAAATAAAGTTGTTGAATTGAGTTAAATATCGACTTTAAATGGGCGTAATTTCTTCGTTTCTCATTCGATTTTGGTCTAAAAGACCTAAACGTAGGTAAAATATCTACTTTCAATAAATCAAGGCCTCAGTTTATGAAATTAGGTTTTAGGTGCCATTTATACTTAAATAGGGGCTGACTAACTGTAACATCATTAAATAAAATCTTTACTCAACTTTCCGAGGCCATAACTCCTTCGTTACTTAACTTCTTTGAGTGATTCAAATTTGTGTAGTTAGTTATAGATCTTGTGTACAAAAGCTAAAACTACTATGGTTCTTGGTTTGGAGTCTAAAGTGCTCAAGTAAGTGCATCAAGATTCAAACCTAGATTTGAGACTTTTTTGATAACCAGTTTCTTGTAAAATATTAAAACTACTTAGAAAATTCAAAAAATTATAAATTTTGGCTAGGAAGTACCTAAGACATAGTAGAACATTGAGGAGAAAAACTTTTGGCCATAAGTAGTTTTGAAAGTGGTGAAAACTAGTTTCTAAGTCAATTGAAATTCTAGACAGCTTTAGAGTTTTGTTATACTAAGTTCAAATCAAATTCTTACACAACAAGCATATAGTGTTGACATAAAATCAAGTATGGAATGTTAAATATGTATAAAAATGTGTTAGGAATTGGAAATTCCATAAGGAAGTGTCAATCACCCCAAATATAGTCTAGCATATGTTAGCTCGTAGACATATCTTTATTTACGTTACTTAGTAGTTAGTTAGTTAGTTATTAGCATAGATTAGCTTAGTGCAACACCGTGGAGGACGGACGGGTCTTTACCCACTGTATGCCTGATCCACAGCCCGACAGGAGGGCGTTTAGCTTGTAACTATAAATACCCCTTCCATCCTTGGAAGGGGTGGTGCTTTCTCATTAATCTAACCTTGCATTTGTTGATTATTTCTCTCTCTAGAAACACCCTCTCCTCTCTTCATCTCTCTAACAATGGCTTACTTGTTTAATCATCTACCTAGACCACCCGAATCATCTAAACAACATAAAATATACGATCTCACAATTGGCATCAGAGCCTAGGTTTTGTTGTTTGTGTTGATTCTCTTGGTTTATTCATGGGTTTATGCGGTTTGTTCATTTTTGTATGCGGTTTGTATGTGTGCTTGGTTGCGGTTTTTCGTGGTCTTGAGAGGTGTGATAAGTCTTGATGTTTGTTGGATGTGTGTTGATGTTGTTACCGATTCTGTAAAAAAAAAGTTTTGATGATTGTTATTTTGGTTAAATCTGGTTTTGTATTAAATATCAAACTGTTTTTAATATTGCTTACTAGTTTTAAATGTCATATGGTCAAGTTGGTATTAAATTTGATGCTTCTGCTGCTGGTATTAATGATGTTCTTGGAAGAGATTTGTGGTCATGTTCTTCAAAGAGACTTGTCTAACTTTTGTCTAGATTCAATGAACCTATTGAGGTTTGTTGATTTTTTAAAAGTCAAAAGTGATTTGTGTCATAATCTGTCCAGATACAATGTTTACCAGGCGACTCGTCATTTCTGGTCTGTTTACTCATGAAAGCGACTTGTCTAATTTTTTTAGGCGGTTTGTCTGTTTCTAATAATGGAAACGATTTGACTTTTGAGTCGAAGCGATTTGTCATTTTTGAATGTCAAAAGCGATTTGTCTAAGTTGTTAAATGGTCAAGCGAGTTGTCTAAAATATTTTTTTTAAAAAAAAAGCGATTTGTGTGTATAAGAAGAAGCGACTTGACTCATATTGATGAGACTTGACTCATGAGCAAGGGATAAGCATGCCGGATCTCCTAGGAAGCAAGGTAACCAGTACTGTCCTGTCGAAGTGTCACAACTCGCTTTCTTGTTTGAGAAGAGTGTGTTTGAATGTGTGTAAAGAAAAACTTACATACACAAGTTTAGAGCTGAAAATCAGTAAACAAGTTTAGAGCCGCGATCCCTTTCTGGTTCAGGTTTTGCAAATATATTTTTTATTTTTTATAATCACATGTGATTTTAAAAATCAAATTTGATTTTAGACAAAAATACACGGTTGGTCCCTAAACTTGTCACTGCGCTTCGCGATGGGACAAACCTGGGCATTATCATCGCCGGAGGTCCAAAACATGGGCTTTATATGCCAAACTCGCCCTTGACCAATAACATCGATGTCAACGTATTATTTCTGTTAGTTAGTGGAGGGTATTATAGTCCATACACATTTATACCTTACCTTAGTTAATTCTGAGAAAAGCTACCGTATACCATATTGATCGTTTCCCTCCTTCGTCACACAACCCTCACACACACTTTAACAATGGTAGACAAGGAGCTTACTTTTACAGATGTAACTGATGAGATGGTAAAATATGTAAAGGCAAAATATGGGGATACTTGGTTACAAGAAGATGAAATGTCTGATGAAATGTTTGATGATTTATGCAGATTTGCGAAAGAATCTGAAGTGATGAAAGGTTAGTTGGGTTTTTTGTATTTGTGTGATTGACATTTTAAGGGATGAGCATAAATAACTCTATTTTATTTGACATAAATCCGAGCAGTGTCAAAATCTGCCAAAAAAAGGGATTATAGCAAGCTAAATGTATCTGACGATATGATTGAGTATGTCATGGCTACTTATGGGAATAAGTGGGATATAAGAGATGAAATTGCTGATGTGATACTTGAAGACTTGTGGGAAAATATGGGAATAAAGAGTCTGAGAATGGTTAGAGTCAATGTTTGCAAGCTAAGAAAGTTGTAATGGGTGAACTCTGATTTCTTTCTGTTTTGCCAATCTTTTCAGATACTAACGTGAAAGGAAATGAAGTTGATGTCATCATTATTTCAGACACATCTGATGATGAGTGTGGGAACATGTCTTCTAAGACCACTACTTTGAAAGGTTCCACTTCCCAAGCTTCCAAGGTTGTACTTGGTCTTGTAGCGGCTGTGGGATGCTCCAGCACAAATAGGAATGAGTGGTATATGCCTCCCCCTAAGGACCTCAAGTCTCCCCCCATGAATATCAAGTCTCCCATCAAGAAGTTCATCTGTTATTTTTAGTTGTTGATGTAATGAAGATGTATATTTTTTGGCTGATGATGGTTACTGAAAACGATACTTGTTAACATGTATATTTTGCTTGATATTGTGTAATTAGGTGGTGGTGTATGTATATTTTGGATTTCTTGTTTTCATTTTGTAGTTTGCAGTTGCTTATTCAGTTTAGGTGGGTGTTTGGGAAAACCCATTTTGACTTATAAGATCAACATAAACCAAAGTATTAGAGGAACCACACCGAATTGTTAGTATTTAAAATCTCTTTTGTTTGACTTATAAAGTCAACAGATTCAAATTGTATCCAAAATTCAATTATTATAACAAAAGAAGCACACACATATCAGTTAAGCTACATTTAGACTGAAAGACAACATAGCATTTCTTGCTAGGAATTCACTGCGTTAAATGACTAGTAGGTGATCCATTTGGTCTTATATCCAGCACATATGGATGTCTTGGATATAACTCCTCCACAGACACTCCATAGTAAGCTGCCTCAAACTCTGCATCTTCAAGCCAATTTTTCCTCTCCCTTTCTTCATCAATTCTTTTGTACATTCTCTCCGCTTCCAAAAACTGCTTGAATGCTTCTTCATCCAACCTTGTCTGCTCTTCATCTTCCTCCAAAATTGTGTGTTCTTCTTGCTCATAAAGAGCTTCAAGAAACTCTTGTTCCATAGTCATCCTTATATCGTCTTCATCCATCCACTGCAAAAGTAATACATTTGCACATCAACTAGAATGTAAACACACAAGAACAATCGTTATGCAAATGACAATTAAATGAATACCTGTTGCCTTCTGCCATCACAATGCCTTTTTCTACCTCGAACCTTTGTTTCCTTTGTTGGTTTTGGTACTTGATCCTTGTGACAGCTAGACTTATTATGTCCAACAGTTTGACAATTGGAGCATTTTATCTGTTTACGAGCTCTAGATTGACCCATTTTGACGCAATTTCACTTAGTTGAGGCTTTTTGTTTATGAATTCAAATTTGGGGTAAAATGTGAGAATAAAGTGCTTCATATAACTTAATGCAAATGTGAGGACATGATAGGGGACTAAAACCTTAGTCCCCTATACTCTTAAACTGTTTAAGCAAGGACCATAATTCTACCAACACCCAACACAATCAAAACCGATATAACAACTATCTAAGACGAATACAACAATTAACAACAAAATTAACAAATTATAACACTAGAACATAACATATAGATTCAATAATTTCATATTAAATATTAAATATTCAGTACATATTTTTCCAAAAAAAAAAGAAGGAAAACATAACCACTTCATTTCCCTTCTCAACACTTTGTCTTCCTAATATCATCAAGGAAGTTGTTCCTGTCACACACCTGTGAGTGTGTTTGACAGATCATCCTCCTTATCTCCAACGCCCTCAAGACATTAGCCTTTTTCTTCTTGCGAAGATCCTCAAGAAACTTGTAGTTCATCATTGTAGTTCGAAAGCCTTCGAGCTCAGAGATGTATTCTTGGGTTTCCTTCATACCAAGAATCAAGTCAGTCAAAGTGTTTTGGAGGCCATTAGCAATTTTGATGTCCTTATCGTTTTCTCTCTGATAAAAGAGAGAAATCGAGTCAAACATGTAGTCAGACTTCGAAGCGTTGGCGAGCTCTTGAAGAAGTGGGAAGTCAGCCATTGGGAGGTTGTTGAGATTTTGTTAGATTTTTTTTATTTATTGTTGGTATGCAAATGGTGTAGGTTATTAACCCATAAATACCAAAACCAACGGGACGTTCCAAATTCAGGGACTAATTGTGAAGTTAGTAAATAGAGAACTAGTTAAGTTTGTGTGAGTAAAAATACGCGGGAATTTTAAGTGCAAAAAAAGGCTAACTGACCAAATTCAGGGACCAAGTGTGACATTTGAAACCTGCAACTTGACCTTTGCCTTCCTTGATACGCTTATACACAATTAATGTTTTGGGAAACACCAAAACAACCCAACTAACAAGATCCAAAACAATAAACACTATCATAATAACCCGACCCAATTAACAAAACCCAATCCAAACCAAACCTAACATACATCATCCACACTCACGTACTGAAGCACACATCTAGTCAAACCCATTCGTAAAAAAACAAAAAATAAACAATGAAAGACAAGAGCATATTCGTCTCAACTTTTAAGGATGTGAAGGAAGAAGAACAAGGTGAGGTCTTGTTCAGAATCCACTATAATGGGTTTTTTGACTATAGCCCACTCAGGTATGAAGGAGGTTCATTAATTAATCTGTGTGCCTTTACCAGTGATAGGGATATATTTAGTTCAAGCCTTGATAATGTGTTATCAGAGATTAATGAACAAAAATGGGCGTTGTTTTTCTGTGATCCTAAAGAATCCCTAGAAAATGGTTTGCATTTGATTCATACTGATGATCATGTTCATACTTTGTTTGCACTCGCTGAAACACATGAGTCAGTTGATATCTTCGTTGCTGATACGCTTACACAACGCGTTCGGGGTCAAAGGAACTTCCTTTTCGTCGAGCAAGTTTTTCAACACCCTAGGCAGTGAACCTAATCGTTGTAGTGTAGTATTAGGGTAAGCCACGGGAATTGATATCGTTCTCTAGGGGAATAAGAATGCTAGTGAGAAGTTACTACGCTAAGGTTGGGGTCGAGGAAGATTATTTTTTTTATCTTTTTTATGTTTTTTAGGAAATGGAAAAGTACGAATCTCGGGGTTTGGATTTGGGGGTTGGTATTTCTACCGATTACTTCTACTATCTAATTATCTAATTAACTAAGCTAAGGGTAGTCTATGTCTATTGTTGTGTGCTCGTATGATGATTAAAAATGTATTTGCTTAGGCTTTATTACTCCCTAGTTATCTCCTATTGATGGTTGAATTGTCACGTCCTTATTCTTAATCGCGTTGTGTCTCTAAGGTCGTAGGGTATGCGTTTATCCCTAACTCTTTGAAGCTACCAAAGTTTAATGACTACAAAATCTCTAGGATTTATAAACTTTAACTCTAAGGTATTCTTTAGATGTATAGCCTACAATTACTCTAGGTGATTATAAACTAAGGTTCAACAAAGATTAATCAAGCATTAATAACACAACGAATGACCTATCGCAATACTAGGTCAATAACAATTAAGATATAAAACACTTATCTTGTTGTAAGATAGGGTATGGAACCCTAAAATACTGTACAAGACAGCCTTGGTTCGGTTTAGGTTTTTATTCCACAAAACTACCCACTGAAAACTGAAAAATTCGGATTCTATATACAGTGTTACAAACAGCGACGGCGTCACCCTTTAATTGTGACGCCGTCGGGTCGCCGTCATTAGGGTTTCGTCTTGGCCACGTTAGCATTACGACGGCGTAACCTTATGCCTGTGACGCCGTCTCCTTTAGTCTCTGACGTCGTCTGGATCAAATCTAGGCCGTCTGAGCTGCGACGCCCTACTCTTTTAAAACCTTATGCCATCAGTTGTAAATAAGCAATTTGACTACTGAGTCGTCACAAAACTTGTTCCGACGGCGTCACAAGTAGAACCTGACGCCGTCCCCTTTCAATTCAGCAGCTTGAGTGTCTCGATTCTTGACTTTGGCCATTTTCTTCGTATATTCGCGCCTTTTCGTCCGAATAAGTGTCATTCCAGCAATTTGCCTTCAAGAGACCTAAAAAGTGAAAAGGAACGATATTAAGTAATAACGGATACAAAAGTGATCAATTAAGGGCTTAAACGACCCCTCAAAAAGGTACATTTTAAAACCTTATCAAATATCCCTACACTTGGTATTTGCTTGTCCTCAAGCAAATGTGCTTTTATCCAATTGATTTATAAATTATGGGTCATGAAGCATTAGTTTAGAATGATCCACAACACATATAAGCCCCGCAAAAGTCATAACAAGCACGAAAATTACATACTAGCACCTCACATGGGGTGTTTGGATACTCGCATCTCTCGGGTGTATATGAAATATAACAAGTTGGAAATGGAGGATAAACACTTATTAACCGGTCCTAGTACATAGATTACCATAGGCTTGAGACTAAATCAAACCTCCATCGCTTTGGCGTAAGCACCTAGGAAAGACTATCCAAGAGGTCTTTTAAAGGGTTGTAATGTTAGGCTTACGGTAGGGAAACAAAGGGTTTGGTGGGATAGGCGATTTAGTGGTGGCAAGTCAAAAATCTTTATGTTACAAGCATGCGAAGAATGGCGTTGCTAAGCCAAGACTCGACACTCTAAACTCTAGATAACTGAAACAAACAAACATAATTTAAAAGATAGATGTAGGATGGTAGCCCTTATGTTGTTTCTTTTTTTTTGAACACTCTATTTTTTTTTCTTTTTCTCTTTTTTTTCTATTTTTTTCGATTTTTTTTCATTCATACACTCTTACTCTACCATCCTCTATGATAACATCAAAATGAAAGAGATTTATAGCCACATCCCTGCACTTGATTTTTTATTATTCTAACATTAATATGACTCGAATTGAAAAGATCAAAACACTTGGAGTACATTATTACGCAAATAAAGGGAATTTGAATTAACGTTCCCTTCCCGTCATTTCATAAAGTTTAACTTTTCCCATGAGTCCCAATCGTCCCAAAACTGTGTACAAAGGATATGACTCGACTTAGCAACTTATGCAAGCAACAAGATAATTGAACTAAGGGTTTGGTGTGATAACAATAATGCACTAAAAGTGAGTGCATACAAGGTAGGCTAAGGCGATTTGGGTGTACATTTGGGGGTGGATTGTAAACAATGCTCTTCATTGATATTCCGGAAAACCGAAACATCACGAGAACCGCGAAAATGATAGGCTCTGAGGGGTTAACTAGGTGTATCGTGTACTAAAGATGAGTACAACGCAAAGGTGTGGGGGGAATTACTCAACCGATGTGGAAGAAGTAATTATATTACAGGTATCAAACAAGGGTTATCCTAATGCCTCTTATCATTTAGTTATTCCTAACTACACAAGTGTAGTCTAACTAGCGATCTCGGAATGCATCACAAAAAAAGTTCTAGAATCTATTATACTACCGGTTCACACTCTAAGCATTAAAGATGAATGCTTTAATTCCTACAAATCTAATGGCGATCCTCACATTTTGGGTGGATTTTAAGTGGTAAAGGGTTTTTGTGCTAGTCATATAATTTCCTATCCATGAGACGCTTTATTAAGACTAATGGCCCACTCCTATATGTCATGAAATTTTTTAAATTTGGTGCCAAAATTAGCCTAACCGATATTTCTCATGGTTTATTACACAAATGAAATTGGACAAAGCAAATAATCAAGGATAAACATAGTTTCAAAGTTCCCGTTTTATTTTCCCTCCCTACACTTAAATTGAACATTGTCCCCAATGTTCCCCGAAATTATCAAAGTTATGATAATGGAAGGTAATTAAAAACGAAAGAAACTAGTACTCCCCTGATTAGCTCGGTAGGATCCGTGTGAAGTGGTGGTTACATCTTTCTTCAAGAAGAACGTTTGCGTGAAAAGCTCCTTCTCATCTTATGTATCTTCTTCTTGGTAAATTAAACCTGCACACTTGAAGAAAACAAACGAAACCTTCGCGTAAAATCGGCGGTAACAATATATATAAGACTCTACTAAACTAGGATATAATGCTTGTTGAATGGATGTTTACAGATTTTTTGGAAAATTAAGACCTGGAAAATTCCAAAAAATTATAAGTAGCTCAGAAAACGAGAAAAAGTAATAAGCTGTTTTTGCTCCTCCTGACGCAGTCAGGTTGCGATCCTGACGCCGTCAGGTTATCCTGACAGAAACTGGTCTGCGATTTTCTGGAAAAAATTCTGGAACATTTTTATCTTTAGAATCTGGAAAAATTTCCTGCAAAACATCATTATGACTCGATACAAGCATTTGACTCACACATATATATATTTTCAATAATCGTAATTCTCATGTTCACGTTCTTTTAAAAACATGTGTAATCTTCCCTACACTTATCCCTTTTGTAAAATACCTTTATATGTAATTAAGACGAGGTTAAAGATAAAATAAAGCATTTTCACAAATTCAAACATGAGAACATACAATAAAGAAAAGATATATGACACACAAATAAAAATGAAAAACAAATACACATGGGTTGCCTCCCAAGAAGCGCTTGTTTTTGTTCGAGTCACGAGCTTGACTCTACCCTTATTTAACGGATAAAGGGGAAGTTTTTTCTACACTTAAGCTTAAGTGCGGGTGATAGTAGCGATACACACCCTTAGGGTACTACGTGAGGAGAGGGTGATGAGTGATTTATATGCTCAAAGGAGTGTGCTCCATTTATTATAACCTTACTTAATTTTATTGGTGTAGCGGGTGAATCAAATCTCTCTCCTAAAAATGGATCATCTTCTATCAACTTCAAAAGATTCTTAGTTAAGGATCCATCTTGACCTAATAAACCCGGTTTAAACCCATAATGTTTCTTGTTATCAACCATGAATGGGTGATATAAGTGTGTAAGGTCATGGGTCACTCCTATATTAGCTTCCACTCTACATGGCCTAGAGTCTACCACCTTTATCAAGCAACTACCAGGATTTTTTTTTATGGGTGGATTGGGGCCTAATTCAATTCCAAGATTCACATCTAAAGACGGAAAATTGGGTAAGGTTTTTGGTTGAGGCTCCGGTTCATCAAAATTAGGAACTTCCCTAGGACTGAGAGAGGTCATGACAACAAGCATCTAAACCTACATTCTCTAGTGGCGTTTGGTCCAAAGGTTCTATATCAATCGGGGTTCCTATAGTCTCTTCTACTTCTTCCGGGTAAGTTATAGGCGATGTGTGTTCCTCAAGTGATGGTAGGGCTTGTGGGCTTGGATTTTCCACCTCATTCTCCATTATATCTAGATCTCCTAAAAGTTCATCATGTGTTTTAGTATAATCTAACCCAAATACACTCCTAAGTATCTCAAATCCTTCTTTAGCCATTTCAAATTCTTGGTCCGATTCATCAGAATCATTCTCAAAAATTTGATCACTATGTTCTATTTGCCTAAAGGATTCCTCACGCGTGTCATATGTTTTGGTGAAATCTATCCCCCGCATGCAACTAGGCAGTTCAACTATAACCATCTCACAATCTTGTTCGGGTTTAGGTTCCATGTTCTTGAAAACTAGGTCTTTTTGATCATGATGCCTAAGGCTGGATAAATCCTCCTTATCCATTTCCTCAAGTTGTGACAACTGATGGTTTATGCTTAGGAGGCTTTTCTCAAAATTTTTCCAGAGGGTCTCACTAAAAGGAGTTGATTCTAACAATGATCGTTGATAGAAGCCACACAAGCACAAAATTTATCAAATCCATCCAACCTTACACCCGTATCCTTTTGGATATCTCTAAGATCACTCACAAATTCATTAGAACAATAAAAAGCAACCCAATCTGCAAAATTCGATTGTTCCTCATTTGTTAATGATTCAAATGCAACTTCACTTGTCATAGCGACAAATGAAAAGGGTTTTACGAACACAAACACAAAGAATGAGGATAGACTACAAGGAAGCTAAAAATGAGAAAAAAGCTTACTTGATAGGAATCAAGTAAGGAAACCTAAATGAGGTGGACTCATAACTAGATATTCTATTCCCCGACAGCGGCGCCAAAAACTTGATACGCTTACACAGCGCGTTCGGGGTCAAAGAAACTTCCTTTTTGTTGAGCAAGTTTTTCAACACCCTAGGCAGTGAACCTAATCGTTGTAGTGTAGTATTAGGGTAGCCACGGGAATTGATATCGTTCTCTAGAGGAATAGGAATGCTAGTGAGAAGTTACTACGCTAAGTTTGGGGTCGAGGAAGATTATTTTTTATCTTTTTTATGTTTTTTAGGAAATGGAAAAGTACGAATCTCGGGGTTTGGATTTGGGGGTTGGTATTTCTACCGATTACTTCTACTATCTAATTATCTAATTAACTAAGCTAAGGGTAGTCTATATCTATTGTTGTGTGCTCGTATGATGATTAAAAATGTATTTGCTTAGGCTTTATTACTCCCTAGTTATCTCCTATTGATGGTTGAATTGTCACGTTCTTATTCTTTAACTCTAAGGTATTCTTTGGATGTATAGCCTACAATTACTGTAGGTGATTATAAACTAAGGTTCAACAAAGATTGATCAAGCATTAATAACACAACGAATGACCTATCACAATACTAGGTCAATAACAATTAAGATAAGAGACAACCAATCAATATTCAATAACTAGGTTTCATATTACCTAAGCAAACACACAAGTAAATTAGCCGGACATGGGGAACATGCAAGCATACACACAATCAATTGAAGACATAATTGAATTAATGAAGTAAAACACTTATCTTGATGTAAGATAGGGTATGGAACCCTAAAATACTGTACAAGACAGCCTTGGTTTTGTTTAGGTTTTTATTCCACAAAACTACCCACTGAAAACTGAAAAATTCGGATTCTATATATAGTGTTACAAACAGCGACGGCGTCACCCTTTAATTGTGACGCCGTCATTAGGGTTTCGTCTTGGCCATGTTAGCATTGCGATGGCGTCACCTTATGCCTGTGACGCCGTCTCCTTCAGTCTCTGACGTCGTCTGGATCAAATCTAGGCCGTCTGAGCTGCGACGCCCTACTCTTTTAAAACCTTATGCCGTCACTTGTAAATAAGCAATTTGGCTACTGAGTCGTCACAAAACTTGTTCCGACGGCGTCACAAGTAGAACCTGACGCCGTCCCCTTTCAATTCAGCAGCTTGAGTGTCTCGATTATTGACTTTGGCCATTTTCTTCGTATATTCGCGCCTTTTCGTCCGAATAAGTGCCATTCCAGCAATTTGCCTTCAAGAGACCTAAAAAGTGAAAAGGAACGATATTAAGTAATAACGGATACAAAAGTGATCAATTAAGGGCTTAAACGACCCTTCAAAAAGGTACATTTTAAAACCTTATCAGTTGCCCACAAGCCCCAAAAGTTAGCACAATTTTACTTAAAAAACATCAGTTTTGAAGTTGTGGGTTGGGTAGACCAGGATGCTAACTTTAGAATGCTTAGTCCAACACCTTTTAGGACTAGACGTCAATGGCAGGGGATAGATAAGAAAAAAATGCAGGGGAGTGGAACCAAGACACCAACAGCGAAAGGTGGTGTTGTAATCAAAGAGGAACAAGGGGTTGTAGCTAAAAAAAGGGAGAAAATTAAAGGAAAAGGAAAAGGAAAGCTGGTTGAGGAAGAGGATGTTTTGCACCAAAAAAAGGGGAAGGAAGTTGTTCAAGAATTTAAGCGAGGTTTAGAGGGGAAAGGGAAGGCTAAAATGGTTGAGTTTGCAGGGTTTGATGTTGAGAACTTGCCTGGTTTTGATGCGAAGAGGAAGGCTAAAAGGGTTGGTGCTGCTGCTGCTGATGTTTCCAGCGGTGTTAAGACACCCTTTAGGAGCAAAGAAAATATTACAAACTGCGTCCTAGCACTGTTCGCCCAAAGGCCACCCTAGGTGATGTTTCAGTGATGAATACCATGTCATGTGTTTAATTCCATTCAGCTGTAATAGTACAGTAGCTAATTTATATGTTTGTTGTTTGTATACTTGTTTTTGCAGACAAGGTAGCAGTAGCATCATCACTTTAAGGTTCATGTTTTGTGGGTTCAACAACTTATGGATATCGATCAGAGATGTGTAGATCATTTGAAGGTTCAGCAGTTGAACGTTTTAAAGTTGGACCAAATTCATCTTTTATATTTTGCGAAATGTCAGTATAACCATGTACCAGACAATGACTCCGTAGTATCAGTTATTTTCCAGTTTCATCAAACATTGAACATATAGTTGACTGTTATAAGTCAACTTGCTAAGTTGTTGGTTATGTATAAATTTGTTTGTTTGTCCTGGGTAAAATTCTGTAAGATCATACATTGTTTAGCAGTTGACTTTTATAAAGTCCTACTTAAGTGGTCAGGTACACTGGTATAATTCGTTCAACTAATAACCCCTTTATGTGTTGGTGGAATAGTCTTTGGTCAGAATTAACTAAGGTGAGGTATAAATGTGTATGGACTATAATACCCTCCAATAACTAACATAAATAATACGTTGACATCGGCGTTATTGGTCAAGGGACGAGTTTGGCATATAAAGCCCATTTTTTGGACCTCCGGCGATGATAATGCCCAGATTTGTCCCATCGCGAAGAGCAGTGACTAGTTTAGGGACCAACCGTGTATTTTAGTCTTGATTTTACAAACAGAGTTATGAACCCCGTTAGGTCAACTTTGCTCATTCATATAGTAAAAACTCTATAAATTAATACTCGATAAATTAATAACCTCGATAAAACTAATAATTTTTCCAGTTCCAACTTGGGACAAATACAAATTTGAACTTCAATCGATAAAATAATAAGATAATAATTTTCTTTTGAAACCCCAGTATATATATATATATATATATATATATATATATATATATATATATATATATATATATATATATATATATATATATATATATATATATAGGGTAGGGTTAAAATGAAAAGTTTTCTATAATAAAAAGAATGAGAAGGCATGTGGAGGTGACATGTGTCACCTTTGCCACATCATCATGTCATGTGACATGTGTCACCCCCACCCCCCACCCCCCCCCTGCAAAAAAAAAAAAAAAAAAATTCCCACAAAAAAAAAAATTTTTTTAGGCAAAAAAACCCTAAAAAATATTTTTTAGGCAAAAAAATTTTTTTTTCCCGCCAAAATTTATTACTGCATCACAGTTATAAAAATACTGCATCACAATTATAATTGTGATGCAGTAATTTATAACCTTAATGCACTAAAATCATGATTATGATGCAGTAAATTTATAACCGTGATGCAGTAACTTATAACCTTAATGCACTAATAAGTTTTGGTGCATCTTTATTATAAGTTACTGCATCATAGTTAATAGTTCAGTGCATCAACTATGATGCACTAAAATCAAGGTTATAACCTTAAATGCACTAAAATCATGATTGTGATGCAGTAACTTTATAACTGTGATGCAGTAATTTATAACCTTAATGCACTAAAATCATAATTGTGACGCAGTAACTTATAACCTTAATGCACTAATAAGTTTTGGTGCATCTTTATTATAAGTTACTGCATCATAGTTAATAGTTAAGTGCATCAACTATGATGCACTAAAACCAAGGTTATAACATTAATGCACTAAAATCATGATTGTGATGCAGTAACTTTATAACCTTAATGCATCACAGTTGTAAAGTTTTTTTTTTTGGGCAAAAAAAAAAAAATTTTTTTTTGGGCAAAATTTTTTTTTCCCTGCCAAATTTTTTTACTGCATCACAGTTGTAAAGTTACTGCATCACAATCATAATTTTAGTGCATTACGGTTATAAATTACTGCATCACAGTTATAAAGTTATTGCATCACAGTTATAAAGTTACTGCATCACAATCATGATTTTAGTGCATTAATGTTATAACCTTGGTTTTAGTGCATCATAGTTGATGCACTTAACTATTAATTATGATGCAGTAACTTATAATAAAGATGCACCAAAACTTATTAGTGCATCACGGTTATAAATTTACTGCATCATAATCATGATTTTAGTGCATTAAGGTTATAAATTACTGCATCACAATTATAATTGTGATGCAGTATTTTTATAACTGTGATGCAGTAATAAATTTTGGCGGGATTTTTTTTTTGCCCAAGAAAATTTTTTTTGGCGGGAATTTTTTTTTCGGGGGTGGGGGTGGGGGGTGGGGGTGACACATGTCACATGACATGACATGATGTTGTGGCAAAGGTGACACATGTCACCTCCACATGCCTTCTCATTATTTTCATTATAAGAAACTTTTCATTTTAACCCTACCATATATATATATATATATATATATATATATATATATATATATATATATATATATATATATATTGGTTTACTAAAAACTTCCATATATATAAAGACCATATGTAATTGAAACTTATACAAATTCAATTAATTTAATTAAATCATACGTAATTGGAACTTGTCTTAACGAAACTAACTTTTTATTTATTCAAAATCAATGAACTTGACAAATTCAATTAATTTGTGGATGTGATTTCACAAATGTTAATTGAAACTTATTTTTCTAATTTATTTTTCATTTCTAACTAATATACATTGTAACTAGTATATTGGAATTGAAAATTATAAAGTCATATGTAAAACCTCTCTAAATTAATAAATTATTAATTTATTAATATAATAATATCTCACTAAATTAATAAAATATCTTGATTCCAACACTATTAATTTATAAAAGTTTTAATGTATAACACAAACATTAAAATAGTCTTCCCTGACTCCCTTCCTATAATAACATCTTATAGACTATTTTGGGTTTGAGATAATTTATTTATTTATTTATTCATTTTATTAATAAACACATTTTAAACTAAAAAAAATATATGATTGTATTAAGATACAAATTACAACAAAAATAAGGGGCAATTGCATATATACCCATTAAAACTTGCACATTTGCATATATACTCAAAACATGTTTAAGTATTGTATATCACGTATTAAAAACTTGTATTATAAGAAAATATGTAAGTTTTTGAGTCTTAGTGGGTATATATGCAGTCCCCTAAAAATAAAATAGGATACGACGGATATTAAAACTAAAGCAAACTTTATACGTTTTAACAAAAACAACAAAGTAACAAACATTTACGTTAGGGACTAAATAAACTTACCAATGATGCTTTAGTCCATTGGTAAGAGCTTTGGGCTTGGGTCAATAGACCCGGGTTCAAATCTTTTTCATGGCACTAAAGATCATTTGGTACCATCCCCCACCGCAAATGCTCAGATTGACTGGTCAGCGAGGGGTCTATTGGAGAAAATGGCCAGGGTTCAAAGCCCACCTCCTGTTAAGTACAGTCACTGGGACAGGTGCTCATTGCCTGAGGCCGGGTCCTTGGGGGAGGGTCCGGTTGGCATCCTTAGGATGCATGGGACCCGGGTGATCCCACCAATTTTCACTTTTGGAGGGACTAAATAAACTTAGAGACAAAATGTAATATACGGATATACCTATTACCAAAATAATAAGAAAAGGAAAAAAAAAAGAAAAAAGAAAAACAAATGCCACCTTCTTCCACTTTGCCTGCAATTTTTTTCACACACAAAACATAAAGCACACGGAAAAAAGACGATGCAAACCTACACAAACACACACGCAAAACAAGCAACATGAAAACGAATTACAAAAAGAAAAACTTTGGCAACTCGTTATGGCCACAACGAAGAGCCTAACGCAATTAATACTCGAATCACGGTTTCGTATCACTCCACCATAGGCGTTATGGCGCGGCTATGACAAACCGACACCGTGCTTTTTTAAGTCCATAATGTTAAATTTAAGATGTTGTTCTAAAAGGCTCGCAAAGACGTAAAGCTTAGTTATACCGCCATGCTGCCTTATGTCACGTCTTTTTGTAATTTTAATATATATGAAATATGATATAAATATATAAATATTTTCATATTTTGTGCCGTCTTAAGTCACGTTTTATAAACGCAAAAGTTTTGCCTTAGCGCAAAGGCGTGAGGTTTGATCATTCGCCTCACGCTATTTATAACATTGTTTAAGATTGACTCCTTTTTTAAAAGTTTTGCATTTGACTGTGAATTCTATTAATCAGTTAAAATATAAGTTTATTTTTCACTGGTACTAAAGTTTAAAAGTAAAAAGAAAATGATCTCATAAAATCATGTGTTCATTTTAAAGAAAATATTGCCTAATAGTAACAAAGTTTGATAACTGTTTCAATTAAGTCAGTCAAACTTTAAATTAACCACAAAAATATTCAAGTTTCAATACTGTTCCATTATTAAGTAATTGGTCAAAAAACTATCTTTAAGATATTCATAGGTGAATTGTTTGGTTGTACAGTACCTTAACAATAAATACTCACCATTTGAATTTCACTAACCCAACTAACTTAATGTACTACCAACTTATGCACATGTGAAAACATATATATGTCGTAAAATAATAACCAAATTTGAAAGGTGTTTCATTTTAGTCACTCAAACATATAAAATTTACATAATAATATAATATTATTGAAAGTTTGAGTGATTAAAATGAAACACTTTTCAAATTTGATTATTATTTTATAATCAATAAAAAGTTATAGTGACTAAATTGGAACAAAACTGAAAGTTGGTTACTATTTCATGTTTTTCATTCTTTATTTTATTTATAAAAAGTACGGAGTAATTTGATTTAATATTAGCTCAAACTGGTTAACGTTTCAATTGTGATTTTTATGAATAATCTGAAGGCTAAATTTTCTAATGTGTTATACTATCTTTAGCTATAATTTTAGGGGTTGATGCTCATATCATATCTTTTAATGTATGCATCATAATTTGTGCATTACAGTATTGTACGATACAAACTGTAATGCACAAATTGTGATGCATGCATCAAAAGATGTGGTGTAAGTATCAATTCTCATAATTTTAAAACAAGTGAACTAATAGTATTTAACTTATTTAGTATATACTAGCATGTTACTCGCGTAATGTTGTAGGGATGGCAAAAAAATACATAAAATAAAATCAATTGACGTCGATATATAGTAATAGTAAAGAAGGAAAAGTCGATGGTGATTGTTGTCAGCGGTAATTGTTGATTGCAACTATGAAAAAGAGTTTTATGTGTCGTTTACGTAAAATTGAATAGATATACTTGATTGTATTATGCACTTGGCATGAAGATAGATTTATGCAATTCTTTAATAAAAAAAATATGAGAAGTAACTCCATACAAGATATATATTAAAATACAAGATACATATTAAAATCACCAACCATATTAATTATGTCTTATAAGTTACGTAAAACTTATTAATTAATAATCTTTTAGTTTAAGATTATTGTACAAATATTTAGTTATAAAATTGAATTTTAAAGATTGAATGATCATTATATATATTTGTAGGAAAAAAAATACACATTTATTACCCGTGGGTTTGCTCAGATTTCATGTTTAATCCTAAAGTCATTTTAATTACACCAGAGATACCTATTTTTTAAACCTTGCACCCATTAGTCCCTATTTTGGATGGGCCGTTAGTTTATCCGTTAATTGTTAAAATAATATGTGCCCGCTAGTTCCTCCGTTAAGATTTTTTACCCCATAAGTCCTCATTTATTAAAATGAATTAAACACTTGTTTTTATCCGTTTTCGTCTATCTTTTTTACGTTTTCGTCAATTTTTTAACGTTTCGTCCATTTTTAACGTTTTCGTATGTTTTTTACTTTTTTGTCCGTTTTTACGTTTTCGTCCGTTTTTAAATGTTTTCATATGTTTTTTTATGTTTTCGTTTGCTTTAATACGTTTTTATCCATTTTCTTAGGTTTTTTCCGTATTTTTTCCATTTTCGTCCATCTTTTTTACTTTTTTGTCCGTTTTTTTACGTTTTTGCCCGTTTTTAAACGTTTTCATCTGTTTTTTTTACGTTTTCGTCTGTTTTTTTACGTTTTCGTCTGTATTTTTTACGTTTTTATACATTTTCATCCATTTTTTATGTCTTTGTCCGTTTTTTTTACGTTTTCGTCCGTTTTTAAACGTTTTCATCTGTTTTTTATGTTTTTAAATGTAAAAAAAGGACGAAATTGTAAGAAAAAAAGGGACAAAAACGTAAAAAAATAGACGAAAACGTAAAAAACATAAAAATGGATGAAAACGTAAAAAAATGACGAAAACGTAAAAAAACCGGATGAAAACGTTTACAAATGGACGAAAACGTTTAAAAACGGACGAAACGTAAAAAATGGATGAAAATGTAAAAAACAGACGAACAAGTAAAAAATGGATGAAAATGTAAAAAAACAGACGAAAACGTAAAAAACTGACGAGAACGTAAAAAACATATTTAAAACAGGCGAAAACGTAAAAAACAGACAAAAACGTAAAAAAATAGACGAAAACGTAAAAAACGGGCGAAAACTTAAAAATGCACAAAATGTATAAAAACAAACGAAAACGTAAAAAAACATATAAAAATGTTTAAAAACGGATGAAAACCTAAAAAAAGGACAAAAACGTAAAAATACCAGACGAAAACGTAAAAAAAGGACAAAGAACGGACGAAAACGTAAAAAAGGACGAAAACGTAATAAAATAGACGAACATGTACAAAAAACGGACGAAAACGTTAAAAATATGGACGAAAACGGATAAAAACGAGTTTTAATTCATTTTAAAAAATGAGGACTAACGGTGCAAAAAATATTAACGGATGGACTAACGGGCACATATTATTTTAACACTTAACGGATAAACTAACGACCCATCCAAATATAGGGACTAAATGAGTGCAAGGTTTCAAAAATAGGTATCTCTAGTGTAATTAAAACGACTTAGGGACTAAACATGAAATCTGAACAAACCTTAGGGACCGAACGTGTAATTTTTTCTATTTGTAGTTAATAATTCAGTGGCCATTACTATAAACTTGTGTAGTTACAAATTTGCATTTATATTGTTTTAACTTAAGTTTTATTGATCAAATTAATGTGTACATTTACAAATAATTATAGTTAAAATGAATAATCATTACGTGAATTAAATTGAACTAGACGGGTATCCGTGCATAGCAACGGAAGTTTATAGCGAAAGATCATTTAGTGATAAAAAAAAGTTTATGGGTTATAAACGAAAAATAATAAAAGTTTGAAGATTTGAGATTAAACATAATGTTTTGAAACCCGGTTCGACCCGGGCAGTTCAACCGGTTGAACAGTTCTTGTCGAAAAACAGATCGATTTAAAGAGTCAACCCGATGGGTTGGGTCGAAAACGGGTTAAATTAAACTGGGTCAACCCGCTGGGTTTGAAGCGTCTCGGGTCAACCCGGTTTTCGATGTGTATTAATAGTTTTGTTTTGAAATTTATGTTTTCAGCATATTTTTTTAGTTTCAACTTTTCAATTTTTACTTTTTGATTTTTCCTTTATATATAGTATAGCAGGGTACCAGCACGTTTCGGCGGTGGGTAACCTATGATGATTAACCGGATAAATAGATCTCAATGAGACCTAATTCTACCAGTTTGTATCGTTTTTAACGGGTCATCTCTGTTCATTTTCAGATGACTTTTATTGGTTAGCCGAACCGGAGGCGACACCGGTTTCTAGTTGAACCATTTGTTAGCTTGTATGAAGCTTTGTGTGTTTTATTAATTCTTATATGTGTATAATAACATGTATTTTCATTTTATGGTGTTTTAAAAATAACATTAATTAGTGTGTTTAATTATTTTATATTTTGGATTATGTTGTAGCTTGTTTAAATTGTAGTTTGTTTAAGTTGTATTTAAAATTTTATTGTACTTTTTAATAAGGGTGTTTTAATTGGTTGTTTTTAATTTGGTAGATATATTCTTTTATTTGGTTGTACAATGTGAATAAATAATTGTACTTTTAAGTAATGGGTTGTTTTAATAAAAGTATTAATTACACTATGCATTTCTTTCACTTTTGACTTTCAAGATTTCACTTTTCAAGATTTGACTATATACTCATTATATGTAGTATAGATATATATTTTGTTATTATTTTTTTCAACAAAAAACTTCTAATAATAGCAAGTGTGTAAGCTTAAAAAATTAAATACTTTTTAAATAAAAGTTTCAAATGCTTTATCTATACTATATATAAAGGAAAAACTCATTTTCTTAAAAGTGAAAAATTAAGAAAGCTATATATGAAAACGATAAACTTTTATTATTATTTTCGTTTATAACCCATAATCTATATTATTTTCATTCACTTTAAATCATGTTTAAGTCCGAAATTCTCAAACTTTTATTATTTTTCGTTTATAACACATAAACTTTTTTTATCACTACAGTTATTTGCCGTTATAAAATCGCGTTACTATAAACGGGTACTTATATAGTATCTATACTACTTATACAGGAGGAAAACACTATATTTATTATTTTAAGACCATCATAAATAGAATTTTAAGCAAATACTACCTTATAAGCATTATTTACAAGTATTTAAAGCACACATAAAACAAAAAACGCAATACTCATACTTGCCATCATTTGCTCTTGTGAGTAGCGAACAAATTTTTTTGCTTTTGTGGGTACTATACTTTCAAATTCATCCTTTTTAGGGTACTATGTGACATTTTTGCCATTCGGGGAAAAAAAATTTCTATTAGCTACGAGGTGCAAAAATGTCCAAAAATTTCGCAAAATACCCTAAAGAGGATGAATTTGAAAGTATAGTACCCATAAAAGCAAAATTTTTTGTTCGCTACCCACAAGAGCAAATGATGTCAAGTATAATACTTTTTTTTATCATTTGCCCTAGAATTAATACACTATTAAAAACACCTTTTCATCCAAAAACACAACTTTTTAACCACAAAGTATATTATAATTAAACTTCCACACATGAATAAACTAAAAATAGACTTTTAAGCAAATATAAGTAAAATAAGCATAATTTACAATTATTTAAATCACAAATAAAACTAAAAAAATAATATTCAACACATACAATTAATACATTATTAAAAACATTCCTTAAACCAAAATATACAACTATTTAACCACAATGTACCAATCTAATTAAACTTTCAAAACATAAATTTGAAATCCAACAGTCTAAAATAAAATAATATTTGTTCGTCGAAAAATTTAGTCACAGGATACCCGCCGCCGCATCGCGCGAATACCCTGCTAGTATATAATAAAGATAAAGATCAATTTATTTTTTGGATGGCATTGATTTCTAGTTCATGGAATAATTATTGTTCTATTTATGAAAAGGCATTAATGTTATATTACATTATTACGTTACTGTATTTTATTGCATTAATTTGTATCAGATTAGATGATAAAGGCAAATATCAAACAAAAAGGGGTTTTGTGTTAAATGCTACAAATGATTAAAAAAATATTGTTGTACAAAGTGTTTGATATTTTCAGCTAGTTTTTATGCACCAAATATAAGCATTATGATGCACATAAAGTTTTACGCAAATTTTTTTCCTGGCCAAAGGTACATAAAAATTTATTTAGTTGTTTTTTCTTCATGTATCATTTGTGGCGGAACTTTTTCCCATTTTTTGACAAATCTTTTAAAATCCATCTGAATCATTCTCACGATAAAATTCTCTTCTCTCGAGCTCCCTAGTTTTAAATAAAATATCGCGTTCAGAAAAAATGCCAAGTCCCTTTGTTTTAACTCTTTTTTTAGTTGTTTAATAAAATATATACATGAAAATAAGATAATATTATTTATAATATCTTCTTTACATTATAATATTATCCTTGTATCAATATTTACGAGTATAAATATGAGCTCTTCACCACCCAACCAGACAACCCTCTCCTTAAACCTTAGGTTTCCTTAACTAACTAGCCATTTTGTTGATCATTTCAGCTTCCTTTTTCGTTTTCAATTAGTCTAGCTAGCTAGACTCATCTGAAGTTTAATGGGGAGAGATGTTAATTCCTATACTATCAAAGCCTTGAACATCATCGTCAAACGTAAATAATCTCTCTATGCATCTTCATTCTGTCTATGTGCATATGTATATGTCTTAAGTTTGTTTAACGTGTATGCCTTTGTTTATGTATGTAAGCATCTCACAGAAACACAGTTTCATGTCTGTTTAATAGCAATCAATAGTGTTTTTGTAGTCAAATACATGCGTGTTCTATAATTTATAAAAATTAAACTTTTTATACGTTGATTTTATATAAATTTGATGATGTTTGGGCTTGTTGTTACAGTCAATGATTGCGTTCTGGTTAGGTCGTCGAATCCAGACCGGCATCCACATGACGTGGCTCGAGTGGAAAGGCTAGAGATTGTTAACAAACTTAATGTTAACGTTCACATCCGATGGTATTATTGGCCAGATGATTTAGAAGAAGGCAGGCTGCTGTTTCATGGTGATAATGAGCTTTTTTTATCGGATCATTACGATGTGCAAAGTGTTCATACAATTGCCGGGATATGTCATGTGCATTCCTTGGAGGTGTATAATAATCTCAAGAATGTCAAAGAGGAAGACTTTTTCTGTCGATTCGAGTACATGGCTTCTAAACAATGTTTCGATGACGTACTTGTTGAAGTGTGAGCATTATATATTACTTGTGCTTTATTATGTCAATTTATTTTTGCAGTGATGAACTTTATCTAAGAAAATTAACTTTGGTGTTTTCTTTTTCATACATGAAGGTATTGCAAGTGTGAAATGCCCTACAATCCAGATCTTTTTATGGTGCAATGTGACGAGTGCAAGGACTGGTATATTATCTCCCTTGTTGATATATGTTTTCATTTGTCAAAAAGTAAATAATCAAGTGTAGAATATTAGAAAATTTCACTATGATCAGCAAGCAACTTTCATTACGTAAGTTTCATTTACGTAGGCATTTTGCGTAAAACAAAATTCATTTCCTTAAAGATGATACGTCTATAAAGAATAACCTAGCTAGACAAGAAGTCTTGAACCAGAATAAAAGACAAATTGTCTACTTAGAAATAAATTATATAAACAAATCATTGCCATATTTGTTCTCAGTTCTTTTCAACATAATCCTTTATTTTAAACGTATTGCTTATTTTTATCATGGGAGTTCTTTATGCAAACCAATATACATGTGCATAGGTTCCATCCAGCTTGTATCGACATGACGATTGCAGAAATACAGAAACTAAAGCACTTCTTGTGTCCTGATTGCTCCTCTGATGGTGCTGCAAAGAGATCTATGAACTTGCTCGCGGAAGCACCATCCAGATATGCAGAAATTGGAGCAGTAGTGTCTGCCACCATGGCTAATTAAGGTGAGAAGCCATTTCATTCAATTCACTGTGACACGATTGGCTTTGTTACTAACTTTGAAGGCTTTTAGAAATTTAGTAAGCCAAAAACATTTTTTTTTTTCATTTGGAACTATTACATGTTTTACAATGAATCATGAGATGCATAAGTGCGCTGATGTATACGAGTAATACATAAAAAAACAACTTTCAATTGAGTTTTTTGTAGTTATAAAACACTTGTAGTATTTGATTATTAAAACCTATCGATATCTTATTTGCAGGTGGGATCAAAGCGCAGAAAGGAGTAAGACGGCAACAAGTACTCGTGTAGTCATGAATCATTATGAATCCATCAATTCATACTTTTGAAAGCATATACCTCAGTTGTAATCTCATATCATTATAATGTATGAAATTAGTTTTCTATGGGTTCAAACATCCCTTCTTACTTCTGATATATCATACTAAAAGCTGTGTACTACAAGATATAGAACAATTGGGACTGAAATTAACTTGTTACTACTAGTATAAATCAGACTTGAATCAGTAAAGCCATCATAAGTTTGAATATCAAGGTATATAGTTCCTCACACATTTGCTTATCCATTTGGGCTAACCAGAAAAAAATGCATTTTTTTTTGTTAAATCAGCAGAATTTTAAATCAGCAAATGCTGCTAGAACCGAGAAGAGGAATTACTATATATTGTTACAAGCATTGCTATAAGCAAGTTTAGGATCCAATATCCAATCGAACCAAACCAAACGTAAATTACAGTTTCTATGTGAATTCCAATAGAAAGAAAGAGTATTGATCGCGTCTCTCAGTGTGTCTTTACGAGGGGGTTTTGATCGAATCCAACCTTGGATTAAACGGCAAGGTAAAGAATAGGTTCAATGTGATTGTTTAAACAGCATGGATATTATCTGGAGACAAGGGGATCAAATTCGCTTTGATGCAAAACCTCCTTGCAAAAACATTTTTGGAGACGAGATTAGTGTTGCACAGGTCTTGCATCTTTCCAGGATTGAATTCATCAAACAAGCATCATGTATGTACAATCACCATTCAAGAATTAACATTAAGGAAACAAAAAGATTTAGGGTTGAACCCTTTATAACTGCTATTGATTGAATAATGTTTACAGAATTGTAATCCTATATATACTCCATGAAGCGGTACCAATAGTTGAGAGAGTACCGATTCATTAAAAGTAATCGACACCTAAATTCTAACCGTTATAACCATAACCAGTTTTATGACCCAGCCCATAATCAAGTTCCAGTTAATTACATAACTTATATACATACATATACTAAACATGCTAAAAGGTCCTTCGACTTTATATAAACAAACTTCTGATTATAACATTAGTTCCAACATTCTCCCCCTTAATGATATAATCAGTAGTTCTTGAACCTTGAGAAGCTTCACTTCAAATGATGGCAAGGCCATCGTCTTCTTTCTTGACTTCACAATAATGTGGGTTCATCGTCAATTTCATAAATGAGATGTGCTTGTTCCTCCTTGTCTTTCTTTCGGCCTTTTCTATGCTTTCTTACTTGCATTCTTTCTTACTTGCATTCTTGCTCTTGTGTTTGATCAAAAGATCAAAAACTCTTACTTGCTACTGGCCAACTTGCTAACCAGGTTTTCTTGCTAAACTTGCTCAATATTGACAAACTTGCTAATCAATATTGTGTTTTCCAGACCCCACTTGCTAATCTGGCTCTCACTGCACGTATCTGACCTACATGCTAATCAGTTTGTGCCTCCTGACCCACTTGCTAATCAGGTTATTGCTTGCTTTGATCAAAATAATTGATCCTTTCTTGCTTTCTGAAACACTAGGTTTTCTCTTACTTTCTTACTTTAGACAATTTGCCGGTCACAATTGCCTCTTTCGTACTCGTACTGAACTTACTCCGTCTAGGGGTTGCCCGGTCTTTTGCAACTCCTCGGTTTCCTTACTTTGCTATTTTGTAATTTATCTCCTTAGATTACACAAACGTGCTTCCTTTTTTCTTACTTTTTTCAATTGACTTGGGACAATATCCTTTTATTTTTTTCTAATCAATAAATAAAGTATATTGAAAAGAAAAATAAATAAGTACTTAAATCTTTTCCCAAATCCTTGCTCTCTAATAATAACTTAGAAAAATTACTAACTTAGAATTAAAAGAAGTAATTTTTCTACAATTACTATCTATATATAATATATATATCCAAATATATATTATATCTATAACTTATAAGTGAAGGGTATTTTTTTCGTGGAACCTGATGGGTTTTTTGACCCGCTGCCCTTTCTCTAAGATTGGTTCGTGCGATGCCCTTTACTTTTCCAGACTATTGCCATGTCTCTGTCTCTTTAACTTGAGACAACGGTTGCTACTTCCTTGATGGTTAACCGCCGGTTCAATGGCCGGTGTAACCGTCTTCTAATCTTTCCTTCTTCTCTTTCTGTTTCGACATCTCATCTTCCCATGGCTGCCCTCTTTCTTATTCTTGATTGATAATGTAATTTGCATGGCCTCCTCTTCCCTTTGCTTGATTCTCCTTCAAAGAATTTGCTTGTGAAACCCATTATGAAATTCGGTACTGTTCACAGAAATTTGGGACAGAAACTTTGCAGCACAAAGATACAAAACAGAATTATAGGGAACTGAACATATATATTGATCGATTGTTGTTTGATTCCCTTGCTCTGATACCAATGTTGCACAGGTCTTGCATCTTTCCAGGATTGAATTCATCAAACAAGCATCATGTATGTACAATCACCATTCAAGAATTAACATTAAGGAAACAAAAAGATTTAGGGTTGAACCCTTTATAACTGCTATTGATTGAATAATGTTTACAGAATTGTAATCCTATATATACTCCATGAAGCAATACCAATAGTTGAGAGAGTACCGATTCATTAAAAGTAATCGACACCTAAATTCTAACCGTTATAACCATAACCGGTTTTATGACCCAGCCCATAATCAAGTTCCAGTTAATTACAGAACCTATATACATACATATACTAAACATGCTAAAAGGTCCTTCGACTTTATATAAACAAACTTCTGATTATAACATTAGTTCCAACAATTAGGACTTTATCGCATTCTTAGATCTTAATAAGACTATAGGAGCAAAAGATCATGCCCTAAGTGTCTTGATTGATTAATTATTCCGAAACATGAATGTACAAACTAATTGTAATATTTTTAGTCTTTTTAGTTTAGATAACATGTAACACAAGACGTATGCTGAGCTCGCTTGACATATTACACGCTAAATCAACCAAAATAGTTAAGTCGACAATTTACCAAATTGATGTAACTAGTCTGCTTTAGAGGTTTAAGCTAGTTTTAAAGTAGTAAGTGGAGTAATAAAACAAAAAAAAGTTGAAATCAGATCTTATTTATTTATGAGAACTAGGTGTAAATGAGTCGAGTTGAGCCGAGTACTGTCGAGCTCGAGCTCGACTATCAAAACTCGGGTTCGAAACTCGAATCGGGCTCATTTCAAGAAATATAAAGTTATCCTAAAACAGAAAAGTACTTTTAGGATAAATGTTGGAATTGCTTGTTTATAGATTCCAAAAAACTGTTATAGATTTCAAGAAAACTGTCATTTAGTGACATTAAAGTATAAAAATGTGTCACTAGAAGTTAATGATCGTGTTACTGAACTCTCGCGTTACTACGTTAGTGACCGAAAAAAGTGTGGGGATATATTTTAGGCCATTAAATAAAAAGTGACGATTAAACGAAAGATATAACTTTTTTACTTGCAGCCTTCCAAAGTGTCAAAACTGCCAACATGGTGACACTTCTTTGTGTCACTAAGCTCAGAGTCACTAAAGTTTACTTTTTTTGGGTTTGGTACATGATACTCCGTAAAAGGAAATAACTAATTATTATTTTTGAATAATTAATTAATGTAACAACAATAATTAAATTAAATTTTAAGAGAACAGTGTTAAATTGCAATAAATTCCAACACAATCTTAATAGCTGTATAATAGCCATTTAATTCAGTCAGAAATATATATTATATTTATTACAATACAATTATAATTATAGCTATTTTTAATAGTCTCCTTTCAAAAAAAAAAAAAAAAAGCTATTTTTAACTAAAAGAAAAAACACGATTTCATTTATTATTAATTTTCCTTGTAAAACATAAAATGTTTATTATATTTTAGTCCTCAGTTTTGTATCCACACGACACTTTATTTTTCCGACAATTAGCTAGTATAATTTAGGGTTCTAATTTCACCCCTAAATTGACTTTCATTCCAGCATTTGCATCATCCAATTGAACCTCAGATTGAGCTTAATCTCATCTTGAGTTGATGGCGAAAACAAAGCCCGTAAAGAAAGACGTTGATTCGTACACAATCATAGGAACGGAAAAGATCGTTAAAGGTATATCATCAATTCATCATATCTCTATCTATTAATCATCATGTTTATATTATTATGTATATATTTTTATCGATATGTATATGTTTTTTCTAGCTGTTGTGTGTGTGTGTGTTGACTAAAACTTTGAAAAATAGACGTGATCATGTATATGCACTCATATATGCTCATTTGGTGATAGTACGTGTATAGGGGCTTCTGTTAATTATACGTGCTGTGTTTGTGAGTGTTGTGATCGATCTCATGCAACCACTTGAAATCTTCAATAATAACTGAAGTGACCTGAAAAGTTAAAATTTTGGAATGTATTTGTGTAGTGATACATGTTCATATTAGTTCCACTTTAAAAAGAGTCGCTTCTGTTAACTAACAAATAGTACTTTGGACTTGTTTTTTACTTATTTACAGCGGGTGATTATGTGCTGTTGAGGCCGGTTGATCCGAAGAGGCTTCCGTATGTGGCCAGAGTAGAGAAGCTAGAGGCTGGTAGTAAGAATAATGTCAAGGTTAGGGTTAGGTGGTATTACCGGCCGGAGGAGTCGTTGGGAGGGAGGCGGACATTTTATGGTGCAAAGGAGCTTTTTTTGATCATTATGATTGGCAGAGCGCGTATACGATTGGAGGGAAGTGTATTGTGCATTCCTTCAAGAATTATATGAAGCTGAAGAATGCGGGCGACGAGGACTATTTTGTCGGTTTGAGTATAAGGCTGCTACTGGTGGTTTCACTCTTGATCGTGTTGCCGTGTGAGTGCTATATTGATCTCTTATGGTATATTCTGAACCTTACAGTAAGAACTAAAAATGTTTTTTTCTATGATATGTGAAGGTACTGCAAGTGTGAAATGCCTTATAATCCAGATGATTTCATGGTGAAATGTGAAGGATGCAGGGACTGGTATATATATCTTGTTTAAATGTGTATTATATTTGTCATAAATCTACATGTTACATAGCTTCGTATTGCATCAAGCTTGCAGAAAAATTCTGGTATGATGAAGGAAAAAATACATACCTAGGTCTTGGGTAAAAAATGGTGGTTTACATTGTTGTTGTGATATCATTTCCGTAAGAACAAAATAACCTAGCTAGTAATAATAGTATCACGTACTTAATATGCATGTACGACAAAGTTGTTACATGATAAAAAAAGGAAACAATTTCATTTCCTTAATGGTGACGTCAATTTGACCTAGCTAGTATATGCTAAGGTGATTCTACTTGGCACAAATACATGACATTGAAATCTAGAACCATTTTCAACCCTCTATTCTTTTCTTACATAAAAAGTACTGCCCAAAATGCTTCTCAATTTCTCTGTTTTGGGCTTCTGGTTAGCAGCTTCAGTGACTACCACTCATGTAACTGGATAGCTCATAGTTGTTTTTACATTGTCATATTCTGTTGGTCCCAAATATGAGTAGAGTCGATATATGAAATTGCAAAGTAAAACTAGATAACTTATTAATCGTAAAAAACTAGTTTACATGATACATATTGTGATGTATATATAGGCATCGAATAGACATAAGCCAAACGACACAATGGTCCGGTTTTTTCAACCGCCATAACTAACTACCAGAAATAACTAACTAACTAACATAACCGCTATTCGGTTATTAAGTTTACAACGAGCAACTTTGGTCCTTTATGTTTCTGTGTCTTCGAAATGGAGCAATGAATCGAGATTACATGCTCACATTCTCCTCCTTAATCTTGATCGTTGCTTCGTCCTAAGTCTTGAACTCCGAGCATTTGTCGCATAGTCACGAACTTGAGTCTTGGTAAGGCTTTTGTTAAAATATCTGCTCTTTGAAGTTCTCCACTTACGTGTTCCACATTGATATGACCATTCTCTACACATTCCCGAATGAAATGATAGCGAATGTCTATGTGCTTGCTCCTTCCATGAAAAACTGGGTTCTTTACAAGTGTTATAGCTGATACGTTGTCAACTCTAAGCGTTATCTTCTTTTATTCTAATCCAGTTAATTCACTGAGTAATCGCTTTAGCCATAAGGCTTGACATGCTGCTGCAGTAGCCGCCATGAATTCTGATTCACATGATGAGAGCGCTACTGTCGGTTGCTTCTGAGTACACGAGGTAATAGGTGACTCTCCAAAGTAGAATACTATTCCAGTAGTTCCTTTTCCTTGATCTGTATTGATTCCATAACTACTGTCGCTGTATCCTGTAATCTTGCAGCTTCCTTCTTTCTTGTATATTACTCCATGGTCTTTCGTTCCTTTGATGTATCGGATTACTTGTTTCACTGCCTTCAGGTGATGATCTTTTGGGTATTGCATAAATCTGCTGAGTAGTCCGACTGAATAACTAAGATTTGGTCTTGTATGCAGTAAGTATCTGAGACTTCCAATTAAGCTTCGGTAATATGTTGCGTCAGCTGGGTTTCCATCTTCCGCCTTGACCAACTTAGTTCTGGGATCCATCGGTGTCTTCGTGTCATTACTGTCTGTCATGCTTGTCTCTTTTAAGATCTTGTTAATGTATCTAATTTTCTTGATCGTAATCTCTCCTCCTGTCTGTGTAAATTCTATCCCAAGGTAATATGCTAGCAACCCTAAGTCGCTCATTTTAAATTTATCTTCCATCTGGGATTTGAACAAGTCTACTTCCTTCTTTGGAGTGCCCGTGATTATCAAATCATCTACATATACTCCAACGATAAGTGTAGAAGTCTTGCTTCTCTTTGTATAGACTGCTTGTTCGAGATTACATTTCTTAAAGTCTAATGACTTTAATGTTTGGTCAAGCTTCACGTTCCAAGCTCTAGGTGCTTGTCTTAAGCCATACAAAGCTTTAGTTAGCTTGTAGACTTTTCCTAGGTTTCCTTGTTGAATAAAACCTTCAGGTTGTGTAACATAGACTTCTTCCTTCAATTCTCCATGTAAAAATGCTGATTTTACATCTAAGTGGTATACTTGCCATCCATGATATGTTGCTAGCACTAATATCAATCGAACTGTCTCTATCCTATAAACTGGTGCAAACACCTCATCGAAGTCTATTCCTTGTTCTTGTACATAACCTTTTGCTACTAATCTTGCTTTATACTTTATGATCCTTCCTTGTGCATCTCTCTTGGTTTTATAAACCCATTTGAGTCCTATTGCCTTCTGATTTTCGGGCAATGTGGTAAGGGTCCATGTGTTATTTTTGTTGATTGAATCTAATTCAATTTCCATGGCCTCAATCCACTTCTCATCTTTTGATGCTTCCTTGTAATTACGGGGTTTTTCTTTTGTGAAAAATAAGCTTGGTGCTTCTACTTCACGTGCAGTTTGGTAGATTTCCGTAATATTCTTTAAACCTTGTATAGTCCTATGATCAAATCTAGGATCTGAGCTTTCGAATGAACTTATAGTAGCTCCTTCTTCATCTTCTGAGTTAGGGTTATAAGTGTATGATGGTGGTGTGATTGGTGAGGGTGGGTCTGGTATAGGTTCTTGTTCTTGATACGTGTTATCAGTGTTTTCTATGTTGACTGGTGTAGGATTATCATAGTCAACTTCATCTATTACAAAGCTAGTCTAAAACGTATCCTCAGTACTTGTATTCTCTTCATTATTATTCCAATCCCACGGTTTTGTTTCCATAAACTTTACATCCCTACCAACATGTTTCTTATTTCCTACTGGATCATATAGCCTACATGCTTTTGATCCTTCTTCAACTCCTAAGTAAATCATTGGAATGCTTCTATCATCCAGCTTCTTCAAGTGAGGTATCGTTACCTTAGCATAAGCTGTGCATCCGAATATTCTTAGGTATTCTAGATTTGGTTTTCTGTTGTAGAGGGCTTCATAAGGTGTTTTATCTTCCAGGGCTTTCGTTGGTACCCTGTTGAGTATGTAAATGGCGTGCCTGACTGCTTCCGCCCAAAAAGTTAAGGGTAACTTCATTGCTTTCATCATACTCCTAGTTGTTGATAACACTGTTCTATTTCTCCTCTCTACTACACCATTATGCTGCGGTAAGTATGGTGCTGTCAATTGTCTCTCTATTCCATTTTCCTTACAGTATTTGGTGAATTCATGTGATGTAAATTCACCTCCTCTATCAGTTCTTAGCATTTTTATTTTCAACTTTAACTTTGATTCAATCTGCTGTCTAAATTCCTTGAATGTGCTAAATGCTTGATCTTTCGAGTTTAAAAAGTAAGCCCACATGAAACGTGTGCAATAATCTACTAATGTAACACCCCGACCCGACAAGGGTAAAGATATCACAATACGGTTTCATATCAGAACTTTAAATACTATACAATAGTGGAAGCCTTTACAAAATATTCAAAAAGAAAACATAAATAGCTAAAACTTCAAAATAAATCTAAGATCTCTATGGTAAAGTCTTGCTCTCAGCTCTACTCTCAAACCCAGATCAGCTATCCCATAAGCTCATCTTGAATGCTAAATACCTGCCGCAGGAAAAGAAAAGTGCGGCTGAGCTTACAAAGCCCAGTGAACGGATATAACGAAACAAAAGCTAAAACAGAATAAATATACAAATACTAAATCAAAATGAAATAATGACGAAGGATCTTTAGGATTCTGCGGAAGCACAAATATACAGAAGTCCAAACAACCACATAACAGTTCAGACATCATATAGCACATTAATGACACAAACACGAACATATCAGAACAACCAAACACATATCATACCAAGGTAACAGATTACGTATAATCCAAACGGAAAGTCTAAAAGCTAACAGAAACTGTTCCAGAAAAATAAACATGGCATTCACACACATCAACTAATCAACATTTAAAGCACTTAATTCAATATTATAGCAGCGGAAATGACAGACAATAATAGCTAAACCAGTTCTCATATCAAATCTTATCCTTAGCAGAGTTTTAATATGGCAGGTCACATATACAGACAGATAATTAACCTTCAAAACACTCAATCATATACTAGCACATTCATCTCGCAGATCAACGTATTCACGTAACAATAACAAATCATAATATCAGATATACGAATCATATTTTAACGTATTAGTCTTATCCTAGCATGGCAACTAATAATCACTTAAACAAATACGTCATAAGCACACTCACAACCATATCATATCAGAAATATCTTTCTTCTTCAAAAGTAACTTCATAAAATAAATGTACATATATGGAGTAGCTAGCTCCCAGAATTTTGTGAAGATGCGTATTGCACACGACATCATTCACCAGATAACATATCGGATAACAGATCAGATCTAGGATGCATCCATACGCCCCTTCCTACATATTCACAAATATGCTTCACCATCCAGAGACGTGGCAGAACATCACTCTACTGCCCTAGAGTTATATCAGAGGTGCATCACTGATACGGACATGGAACCCCCATGACTAGTTAATATTTGGTTATAGTCAACCAACTTAAGTCAAACAGATTTCAAATGTAACACAGATCATAGTCACACACAAGGTCACAGAATCATACCAGATAGTTCATATCATAAGATTCATATTCATATAGTCAGAAATCATAAATTCTTATCATAGTGGCATGTCATATATTCATAAACAGAAGTTCATAACCAGAGATTCATAATCATAAGTTCATAACCCAGATGTAGCAGGGTTCAACAAATGTATATATCAAAGTCTTCCTAACATAAGTTCACATCAGATATAGCATAGTTCACTAGAACATCCATTCAGATAAGTAACAGATCAAACACTCAGAAAAGGTTCATAGCAATGGCATTGGGAATCCTAATAAACATAATAGGAATGGCAAAGGAGGAAAACATGAGGGACCTTTTCTGAGAAGGTCAGAATATTTGTACGATAACACAAGTGTCTTAAAGTAAGACAGAATATCCGTACCTTAAAGCAATTGAGAGAAAAGCAACAAATGAACGAATACGAAGATGTAACGTCGCGTCTCCTTCAACGAATCTACACGGATTATGATTATTTAATACTTATTAGTATAACGGATTAATCTCATTAATACTTTTAGGGTTGTCAGATTATTTCCATTTTTAGTGACAGACGGAATTCCAATGTTTTAGAGTATAATTCATTACTTAGCCAACTTATGGGTTTAATATGATAATCATCTTATTTAAGAGCTTATATGATCATTATTCATAGCATAGGGTTTACAAATGTCAAAGACGGATTTTAAGACTCTCTTTCAAAATAGTTTACAAAATCTTTAACTTACATGAAATAACGAATTTACACATTTAGCTTTTAACCCTAATCCACTTCCTATTTAGGTTCTAGGGTTTCCATACTTTTAACATCATTTATTACGCATTCAATTAACATGTTACTTCCTTTAATGATTTCCACTTTGACCTAGAACGTACGAAAACTCAAACGGAAATTAACTCTAACTCACGCATGTCCTTACGTAATTCATTTACACACGTTGACCCATAATTACCCAAATTACATGTTGCACCTTTAACATCTTTAATTATACGATCTAACCTTCTATTATCAGATTTTACACTTTTAACCCAAAGGTTTTAGAATTTACAAAACATACCCTTTTAGTTAAATAAAATTCGAATAGCCCTCTAAATATCCAAAATCACACGTTTAACCCCCACACTTATTTTATATGTTTAGTACATGTCTTTTACTGTTTTTCAAAAATAACCTTTAAGTTTCAATATTTACAAAATCAACCCAAACCTTTTTATTTAGAACCGATTAGGGCATAATTCAAAAGCAAGCCCTAAACCTAAGTTACACCAATCATTAGCTCCTCATTACTACTTCATTAATTACCTTCCATGATTATAAGGAAACCCTAGTTTATACAAAACCCTAATCGCCCCTTTTAAATCTTTTCCTTTTTATATACGTTACCAAGTAATAAACCCCAAACATTTTACACAAGCTTCGAATCCTTGGACATGTATTTTATTCAGGTTGTATATCATATAAGAACTTCTAGAAAAATAGTTTCATGATCTCTAAAAATATTATAAGCTCATTCGTTAATTATATACGCTTTTAGGGTTTTAGGTTTCAAATAATTTCATACGACTTATAAATCATGCATGGCTAATTTTTATGTGTTATAAACGACTTATAGGACTGAATTCAACATTAGAAACATACCCTTGATGAGCTTGAATCGATAGAACAAGAAAACACAAAAACCTCCTTCTCGCCGAAACCCTAATTTCTCCAAAACTAACCACGATCAATACAGTAGCTTAGGAACTCGAACACTATTTTTCCCACCTTCTATACCTTGAATCTCGTCCAAGAAAAATGGTCTCAAGCTCTGGAAACTAGAAGTCGAATTGTTTAGGGTTTTTAGGTCGGTTTGGTGAAAATCGGTATTTAGGGATTATGTGAGCCGAATATATGTATATATACTTGAGTTTCTATTTTTCTTGTGGGCTTTATAATGCATTGGACTTAAATTAAATGGTCTTTTAATAATATAAATTATATTGGGCTTTTATTTAGATTTATTTCTTTTATAAAGTTAATTAAATATATTCGGCTAATATGTAAAATACAAAACTAATTTTTTTATAAAATCATAAACTATAAAAACTACCTTTACAAAGTGTTTACTATTTATTTAGGTCATGTGGGATATTTCTTAAAATTCTCTGAATTTACATAGCTTACTTGGTATTCTTTTGAATTAATTATTCATACTTTTGATTGTAGGGGTATTTTGGTCTTTTTGTGAACTTTAGAAATTCAGGTATTACAACTAATAAGAAGATGAGCTTCTTTCCGGAGTGTGTTGTTGGACTTATGGGACCACAAAGATCTCCATATACTAAGTCCAACGGGTTCTTTGATCTGAATTTAGCTTGGTATGGAAATGGTGTTCTGATGTGTTTTCCTAATAAACATGCATCACAGATTTGTCCTGCATGTTTTATTCTCGGTATTCCATCCACTAGACCTTTCCTTGTCATTTTGTCTATTGCGTCAAAGTTCAGGTGACCTAATCTAGCATGCCATAACCATGCTTGGTCATCTACGTTTGCTAAAAGACATATAGGTGCTACTATATGTAATCTAATACTGTAAAGTCGATTCTTAGATCGTTCTACTTTCATCAAGAACTTCTTGTTCTTATCATACAAAGTCAGTAAATTTCCATCCATGATGATCTTGCAACCTATTTCTGTAAGTTGTCCTAGACTAAGTATGTTACTCTTGAGGTTTGGAATGTAGTAAACATCCGAAATCATCTTCTGTTGTAGGTTTCTACATCCTAATAATATTGAACCTCTACCATTTATCTCTACATACGATCCATCTCCAAAACGAACACGTCCAGTGATGTTTTCGTTAATATCCTTAAAATGGCCTTTGATGCCCGACATATGGTTACTTGCACCATTATCTAAATACCATATGCTAGCATCTGTCGTAGCATATTTTCGGGGGTGTACTTGTTCTTCATTTAACAAGATTTCTTCAGTTTCGTGTGTAGCCATTAGTAATGATGGTTCATCGTCTTCTAAGATAAGGTTTGATTGTTCCTGAGTTGTTGATGGTTTTCTACATTCATTCTTTACATGTCCTAGTTTTCCGCAGTTATAACATGTAACTTTACTCTTATCCCATCCTCGTTTTCCATTATTTGATTTATCTATGTGGGATGAGTTTCCTCCATTCGAGTTGTTTCTATTTCCCTTATTTTGCCAATTTCCTCGTGAATAGTTTGATCTACCTCTATATTTGGTAAATCGTTTCTTATTTCTAGAGTGTTCGCCTTGTGCGAATAACAGGTTATCTTGGCTTTCTACTTGTCCTCCCTTTCGGAGTTTTATTCTCTCCTCGAATGCCTTAAGTTTTCCAGCCATCTCATCTAACGTAATGTCATCGAGATCATTCGTCTGTTATATGGATGCTACTATTTGAATGAACCTATCTGGTGTGGAATCTAATAGTTTTCGTACTAAAAGTGATTCATCCAATGCTTTTCCTAATTCTTTAGCCTTCGTGGCGTAGCCATTCAGTTTGGCTGTAAATGCATCCACCGTTTCATCCTCCTTCATCTGAAGGGTCTGAAATCCAATCATCAGTGATTGTAACCTTGCTTGTTGCACTTTTTCTTCTCCAACGTGTCTCTTTTTCAATGAATCCCATAATTCCTTTGCTGTTTTGCAACTTGCTACTTGTAAGATCACATCTTCGGTTAATGCTTGATATAAGAAGGCGGTTGTTGCTTTATCCTTCTTATCATCTACTTGCGTGTTTTTCTTAGGTTCTATTGCTTCCCATAATCTTTGTTCTTCTAGTATCACCTTAATTTGAATAGTCCAAACTGTGTAGTTTGTGGTTTTAAGTTTAGGGCATTGATACTGTGTCATAGGGGTTGCGGGTTTTGGTGCAGTGTTACTGCCACTCGCATCGTCACCGGGCATTTTGATAGTGCTTATGATCTTCACTTTCTAATTCGTATGGGAATTTCTAACTAGTGGTATCACTTAATACTACGGGAACATAAATAGTTATCCGGGAATCCTAATATGGAACTATGGATTTCTAATAGTATAAACTAAGTATCTATACTGTAAATATGAAAGGAAATCCAAAAGTTTGAGAGTTTGTGACCTTGTGTGTTTGTCACGCGCGTGTTCCCTTCTTGTCGGTACTAGAATATACCAACTATGTTTTTCCCTCGTTCTTGTTTCCAAAACAATCGGTACACCCTTATTGATGTTGTCGACTTGCTTTCTTCAAAATATACCACTCCACGTACCACGTTGTCCTTTCTTTTGTGTCGGTAATTTATAAAAGAAACAAACAAATTGCTTGACTTCTTTTTCTTTGTTGTCGATTTGAAACCGATTAATCCTTAGACAAGTTGATTTGTCTCGGATTTATTTTAAAAAGGAACTCGCAAGTTCTTTGCAAACAACAAGTTGTTGTCCTTGTTATTTTCTAGTTTCCAAATCTATGTGGACTCTCAAGCCCTACAAAATACCCTCGGTATTTTCTTTCAAAAAAGACCAAGCGAATTGCTTGTCTTTGTTCTACTACTCGACGGTAGTATGTCAACAAGTGAAATCGTATGCTTATGTCCTTGTTGCCCTCGTTGCTTGTCTACGTCCCACAATACCACTTCTTCTTTGTACCACACCGTATCTACAACAACCTACAGAAATACCCACGGTATCCTTGCGAGCAAGGGATCAAAATGCTCCTGTTGTTGTCCTTTTTGTATTGCGAGCGTTGTTCCAAACAATCTTCGATTATTTTCTTATTCGGTATACCCTTCTCTTTAATCCAAGCAACGTCCCTTTTTTGTCCAACGTATGTCTTCTTCTCCACCTTTGTCCGCGACAAAGAGGTCTTGGTTTCGCTGTATGATATTGAATGCCAACAAGTTTGTAACAAAGTTTTCTTTGTTCTGTTCTTGTCGCGTTCAGGATCAAGCCAACACAAACCTTCAAGTCACCACTTCGGTTGGTGCCTTGTCGAATGCAATTTCTACACAAGTACGGTCGTGCACTACTTTCCTTGCGTCTAAAGTTATCCAGGCAAGGTATATCTGATATATATGTCGCGTTCTTTTCTTCTGAAACAAGAGTTTCAGTGTGTTGTTTTTCGTCTTTGGTTTCTTTTGGTCTCGCTAAAATGAAAGTTTCTGGAAATGAATTGATGTTATGTTGTAGCGAGCGTGAGGCTCTTGATACCAAATGTTGGTCCCAAATATGAGTAGAGTCGATATATGAAATTGCAAAGTAAAACTAGATAACTTATTAATCATAAAAAACTAGTTTACATGATACATATTGTCATGTATATATAGGCATCGAATGGACATAAGCCAAACGACACAATGGTTCGGTTTTTTCAACCGCCATAACTAACTACCAGAAATAACTAACTAACTAACATAACCGCTATTCGGTTATTAAGTTTACAACGAGCAACTTTGGTCCTTTATGTTTCTGTGTCTTCGAAATGGAGCAATGAATCGAGATTACGTGCTCACATATTCTTCTTTTAGTCAAGATTTTAGGTTTAATCTGAGCCTTGAATATCTCAGTTATGTTTTCTAGACAGTCTGGCTTGATGATCAAGACACTCTGTATGTAACTATTGATGGGTCGGGAATTGTATATGACCAACACATCGCGAGTTGAATAATTTATAAATATGTGAATCCTAAATGCATATCCATTGTGTTGTAGGTACCATCCATCTTGTATGGATATGACAATTGAAGATGCGAAGAATTTGGAACAGTTCTTGTGCTCAGACTGTGCTTCTAATGATGATGCATAAGGTAAGGACCATTGAACTCATTCGAGTAGCACCAATTGCTGAAGTTAAGGTGAGAGGTCATTGCATTGAATGTGACACAATTGGCTTTGTTAATTGACATTTGTTTCCCATATCTTCTACACAAAATTTGTTCATTCGGTACACTACACCACGAGTTATGATACATAAACCTAATAATACGTCGATCTCAAAAGTACATTATGATTTAATCATTTTTCTTACATGACTTACAATGCATGATTCATGATGAGATGTATATCTGTATTGACTTAATCATTTTTCTACATAAAATTTGTTCACTACCTGACAATTCAGTTCAGGTCTAATCATTTGCCTCTGGTAGTGTTCTACGGACAACAATTTGAGGGTGTTTGGGATTGTGCCTGGGGGAGATTATTTCATTCTTGATAATTATACAGTAGTGTTTTACAAACCATTTCAAAAAGTTTGCAATTATTTGTAATCACCATTGTCTTGAATCACATATATCGATCTAATTTCTCGATGCAAATTAATCCCGTTAAGGTTTCCAGGATCAATCGTGCTTGTTTCAACATCAAAGTTGAGGATGTACATGTTTTAGAACAAATAATTAGTATCATTGAGAAGTCGTTTTATTTGTTACAGATCGAATTGACTTTGTTACTTGTCTTTCGTTTTTCTTATTATGTAGGGTTAATAACCTTTTAAAGCACTATACTTGTCAAAAATGCTAGTTCTGCGTAGCGAATTAAAAAGATAACTCTTTTAAACATTAAAGTTGACATTTTTGTCTTTCTTTAAGTATTATGACCATATTATGACCATTTTACCCTTTCTAAATTTTTTTCAAAATACTTTTTTTTTCGAAATTTTTTTTCCAAATTTTTTTTTTTGATTTTTTTTTCGAAATACTTTTTTTTTTTAAATTTCTGAATTTTTTTTCGAATTTCTTTTTTTTTTGAAATTTTTTTAAGGGTAAAATGGTCATAATACTTAAAGAAATACAAAAATGTCAACTTTAATGTCTAAAAGAGTTATTTTTTTAGTTCGCTAAGCTGACATTATTGACAAGTATAGTGATTTAAAAGGTTATTAGCCCTATTATGTATTTTGCCATTTTATGGGCTTTAGCAAGGTGAATTATCAAATACTATGATCTTAGTTAGACCTGTCATATCAATTATCCCAAACAACATATTTTGCTCGGTTAGTACAATGCATGATGATATATATATGTCCACTTTTTTTTAGGGTAAACTACAAATTTCTTTCCTGAACATCCGATTTTTGCACTCTAGCAACTCCCAAACTAAAAGTGCTAAATCCCTTAAGTGGACATTTTGTAACAAATCGTGCCACTTTCACTAGCAGTCGTTAAGTTTTTCCGTTAACTGCCTTCACGTGTCATTCACGTGAGGGCTATTTAGTCTTTTCCCCTTTCCTGCCCAACTCAAGTCGGTACGCCTACATCTACTTGCATAAAATTTCCCAAGAAACCCTGATTTTTAGGGACTAAATTTGCAATGAAACTTTGATATATATATATATATATATATATATATATATTTGCCACCACATATTATAGTCAAACGTCACATTCCGATAAAACATACACACATACACACACATAACAAACTCTACCAACATGGTGATCCGTGAATGTGGGAAAACAGCCAAAATCAAAACTTCTTGGACCGAAAGGAACCCTGGGAGAAGGTTCTATTCTTGTCCTACACCAATAAGCCTCCTTTTTTAATTTTCGTAGTTTTGCTATTGTTTTGCTTACACTATATATGTGACTCAATGTGTGTTGTCTATATGATCTAGGGTTCAAGCTGTGACTTTATTGGGTGGGTTGAACCCCACCCCACACATGTGCTACAAAGATATTGATGTGATTTCTGGCCCATTGAGGGCCATGAATGAGTTGGAAAAAGACATGAAGGAGTAGGTTTTGATGTTGACAGAGAAGGAGGTTTTAGTGAAGAAGCTTAAGACGCAACTGGTTTTAGCTTTGATTTGATTTTCATTGTGTTTATGCTTTTTTAGTTTGGGTAGGAGCTGTGGTGTTTAAGGTCATTGTCTTTTGGGTATCTCTACCATGTGGGATTAAGGTTATTCCTATTTTGTGATGACCTTTTTAAGTTAATAAAAATATGTTAATGCTTTAATAGTGCTAGTTGGATCAATTTTCTTGATTATTGTGACTTTAAATTGACAATATCAAACATCACTACGGGTATGGACTATTGTTGGTATTAAACCTGAACCGGTTTGACTTTTAAAAGTAAAAATTTGTGTAAAAAAGATCAATAACCACTCGTATGGACCGGTTCTTGTTATAAAACCATAACCACTTTGACTTTAAAAGTTAACAATTCATACAAATTGGATCACAAGTTGTCCATGTTTGACTTTTTACAGTCAACTCTTATTCCATTTGTATCCTGTACGGCCCTTTATCTACTAAGTCTGCAATTGTCAAACCACAAATGCATACAACTACCCTGTCAAACCACAAATGATTACAAAGGCCAAAAAATTTCCCAACTAGTAGGCTTTCATATCTTCTACTGCTGCAATTGTCTTACAACCATTACTAAATTGTCTTCAACACACAAACAAGCATAAAATAAATTGTCTTAAAATACAAGATACATGACCATAACATAAGGTAATTATCTTTGTAATACGAATGGAAACCTCCTCGGTGTGATATGTGTAAGCTTTTTGGTCATACGCTGCTTGATTGTCCTAAACCTCCTACTTAGCATAAATAGAGTGTTAATGATGGTTTTCAAACTGTCAATAACAAGAATAAGGGTGTGAATGGTGGTCAAAGTGTTCCAGGTAAGGGAGGTTTTACTAAGTTGATGTGGGTCCTAAGTTTAGGTATCAACCTAAAGCGCCTCCTACTGAACCCAAAAAGGTAGATAATACAAGAAAAAGCCACTGAAGTGGCTAGTACGAGTGGGACGAAGATTGCTACATCTAATCCTTTTGTTGTACTTAATATGATCGATACTGATGAATGCGGCACTCCTACTGATGTAATGGATTCTGGTAGTACAATGGAAGCAAAGGAGGTTGGGTCTCTTAAGACCGGTAATGTATCACAGGAACCGCTTGTGAGTGATTCAATGGAAGCTAACGAGGTTGGTCCTACCCCTATTATTGAGAAAATTGGGGAGTTTGAAAAGCTTCTTATTGATGGGAAAGCTACTCTTGTTGATGATGATGGTAATCCTATTAAAAGGTTAATTATCCATGTAATAAAAAGGATTTTTCGTCTACTTCTTCTACTAGGAAGGTTAACCCATTATCTAAGGTGGGTGAGATTGTTGACTCCGATTGTGATGAAGAGGAGGTTGTGAACACTTTTGATGAGTCAATGAACATATTTGGTGGTGGTCATGATCGTGAAGATGATTATGATGACTATGATTATGATGACTATGCGGATCAGGTCTAAGATCTTCCAGGGAATTTGGATGCTTATTATGACACGTATGGTATCCAGCTCCAAGGCCTTGGTAGGAAGTAATTTTGTTTTCATATGAGTCTAATGTTATCTTTTGAGTAGTGGTTTATTTTCTTGTATAGAGAATAGGAAGTATCTTGTTATGTAAGCTTTCCACCTATGTAACGGGCTGAGATATGGGATTCACCCATATCCTTTGTACTTAAACATTTTTTGGAGTAATATATTTACCGGGTCTTTGACCTTTTACCCAAAAAGACTCCTGCCATCCTTTTTTGCTTGTAAATCCATTGGCTGACTTGTTCTTCCACATACTTTACTAGCTTCCGCATCTGCTACACCTTCCTTTGTTGCTACCTTCTTCTCGTTTCCACTAACTTGCTTCTCTTTTGGACCCATACAAGCTCTCTTATTATGGCCCTTTCCACCACATTTACCACAAAAGACTGTATTGCCCTTCTTTGACAGATTCCCATCCTTCACCGTTATCTTCATAACTTTCTCAGCCCTCTCATCCTTGTGCACTATTCTCCTCTTCCTTGGTCTACCAATGGGTGGTTTCGGGGTAATAACAAGCCAGAGATCCTGCATTTTGCCCAAAAAATGCTACCACTTTCAGGTTCAACCTTATATTTATACATCTCCCTACATGTGTTTAATCAATAACATTGATCCACCCAATCCTTTAGTATCCTAACCTCTTTTTCATGAGCTGGCATGTTGTAAAGTGTGGCAACAACATCTTTATATGGCATGCCAGTTAGCTCCGACCTCCTATATGTACACCACATTGGTCCATCAAAGGTCCCTTACACTTGTATGTGTCACCCCCATTCCATATAACTTATTAATCATTTTCCTATTGCATAATAACTTTAAAACTTAATGTTGCAGTTGGGGTTAAAGGTCCATCACGCCTATCTATCACCTCATGTATATTCACAATCCTCTTTATAAGGTACTTCCTAATGAAATCCAAACAACTAATGATTGGTTGATATTTTCCATCTACCAACTTACTATTAAAAGCTTCACACAAGCTGTTAAGTAGAATGTCACACTTAGCTCTATCTGTTTATTACATAATGAACTAGTATAAGTTTAATCCTTCAAAAAATACCTATGAAACACATGGTATGAAAATAATATACCTGAAAAATGAGACCTAAACCATGATGATTGTGGTATTTTTTGTAACCACTTATAAGCTTTAGGGTTGGCTGTTTTGAGTTCCTCCATTCTTTAATTAAACTGAACAACTGTTGTTGTTATTGTTGTTGCACACTTCCACAGAAGATCCTTAAAGATTCTTCCTTTGTATAACTGCTTCATGTTTTCATAGATATTTCTAACACATAATATGTGTTTAAACAGGAGGAAACTATTCTGAAATGGCTGGTCGAATCCCCTGAAATAAGAAAGAAAGTGTGAATTAATGTGTAGTTTGTAGAATGTAATAAAATAAGATGATTATACCTTCTGTTTGTCTGAGATGAAGGTGCAATTTGAATTAGGTTGTAAATCAAGGTCATCTCGTAGATTGGAAAAGGAACCACAACCATGAACTCTTCACTTAGCCTCAACAGTTGCATATGTAATTAGATACACCCCATTATTTCTATCCACACCAACAACCGTCAAAATTTGAACAATATATGGTCCTTCATGAAAACACATCCAATCCTAGTATTTTCCTTCTTCCAGCTCTGTAACCAGCTTTTAGTGGACCAAGACAAATATAAATCCTTTTGAAAACCATTGAATTTAGGGTCAGATCAGTTTTTGTTTCAGCTTGAATCTTGACTGTTGTGTCCTTATTTCTTTCCTTCAACTCTATCGCATAATCCCTTAGCATGACATTTTGTTGATGATAGCCACCCCTGATATGCTTCATTGCTATTTCCTTTGCTTTGTATGCCTTCATCTTTGAGATGTTGATATGAAATTTCTTCTATAATTTGATCTTGGAGAGCTCTGATTGGGATGTTTGGGTTTGAAAAAAGCGTGTTGCTAACCTCCTTGAAAGAAATCTAGATGTTGCAATCTTAACATCTCTTGTTTGGAGGCATTTATAGACATCCGTTAATGTTTTGACTGTCCAAGACACATCCTCCCTAAACTTTGAGACATGTAGGGTCCATAGGCATATGGGCTTGTCACGCTTGACTTTTACTCCCTTGACCTTCACACCTTTCCTTTTTTTCCCTTAAAGGATTTGGATGTCCCAACCTTGCCCTTTAGGTTTGATGTGAATAGAATGTCAGTTGATCTGCTATGGGATGACATGAATTCTTTAGATCCAAATTTCCTCTTCACATAACCAACCACATTGCCAAAACATTTGGCTCTCACCCTTTCCCTAACACACATCAAAACCTTAATAGCTCTCTTAGATTATACTTCTAACACCCTTACAGTATCAGTCACTTGCTTTCTTGTTCCAAACTCTTGATTGTGAAAAAAATCACCTTCTCTAATGTTACCTTTGGCCTCGTATTATCTTCTTACTTGATTCAACCTTTTGTTTCTTCGGGTCAAATTCTAGTCAACATCACCATCTTCTTCACTGTCAAATTCATCAAAGTCAATAACATCCATACCACATTCCTTCTACATATTACCAGCTGCTGTCCTAATATGGTCAATGTGGGTATCAACTTCACAAATGTAAATCATTTATGTCCACCTCTGGTTCAGTTAGTGGTATCTTAGTCTCTTCATCATGAAAATCACTTTCATCACCTTCATTCACAACTTTTGCTTCCTCCTCAGTTTCCTACACAACATGATCTTCCTTGTCCACAACCTCTTCATCAACATCTTGAACCACAAATGACTCCACAACAAGCTCTTTTATTGATCATTTTTTTCTCCAAAAACTACATCCTCATTTCCTTGTTGTAGCTCATCAAAAATGTCTGCAATTTCTTGATCTTGATCCATTTGATGGTATGGATTGTGTTCCCGATAAACTGCATTATCTTGTTGGAACAAGTCATCTTCTACTTCCATAAATGTCTCTTTCTCAACTTCTAGACCAGTTACACTTGCTCCTGTAAATCATCTTGCCTAAACTTCTCTGTAACCTTGTCCTCTAACATTGCATTAAAGTCACTCATTACCTCTTCTTGGCTAAAGTTTCTTGAAAAACCTTCTCTTTGACTATATCACCACCATGCTCTAATTCAAAATCTATTTTTTCCAACAGTTTGCTCCAACTAAAGGCATCAGGTATCCTTGTAGCCATCTTTTCTTTGAGAGTTTCATAAAAGACTGGTGGTAACTGACCAACAAAATCTGGTAGAGCTACATCCTCAGCATTACTCATGTCATGCAATGGACATATTTTACTTGTCGAAGCTTGAGTTTTAGTGTCAACGTAATTTCCATCATTTCCAACTTCTTTGAAACCATGCCATTCTCACAACAATAATTTCCCCCATTTCCACTATCAATAGCAACCTCATTTCCAGTAGCATCATTAACCTTATTATCATCCACAATAACTTCTATGACCACATCCTCGCCATGACTCATCATTCCCTCCATAATGTGCATTTCAACCAATTAAACACCAGTTTCAATATAAACCTCTATTTCTATAAATCCGGGGACATACTTCAATAAAGTGATCACATCTTGGTTAGACATTAATGGTGTCAAACCTTCATCCAAGGACTCCCCAAGTATCCTAAAATGAGTAAAAAATTTCTACCATCTTTGTAACCTAAATCCTTTAACATTCATCTAATACATTCATTGAAAAATGGCCACATTCAACTAAGTCAAACAATCTACATTTGCAAAATGATATCGTCTTTCTGGTGGTTTGGTAAAATCAATATTGTGATGAATTTTTAATATAAACAGGTTGTCATATGAATCTGTGTAACACATAAACATCACTAAACAAAAAAACAACAAAATAAAACATTCATTTCTTGAAATAAAACATAAACTCGTTTTTAAACATAATATGCATGCTCTTAACTACCTATTGGACAAAATAATCTAAAAAAATTTAAAGGAAAATAAGCTTACCATAATTGAGACCTAAGTCAGAGAGAGGAGGCATTGTGTGCACGATTTTGCCAAAATGTAGGTCCAACCATTTGAAGATTTTGTGATTTTGGTTGTGATTTTGAAATTTTGAGGATGAAAGTGAAATGCGAATGTTGGGATCAAAATGAAATGAGAGGGTTTTTTTTGTAATAGTTGGCAGGAGTAGTCACTTATGGGCAGATTTTTTAATTTCAGATATTATCATACAAGAAAGAAACATGCTACTTTTTGTTAAGCAAAGTAAAGTTTATGCTTAGTGTCATTTAAATGAGTAAAGCTTTAGCAAGTAGAAATATTAGAAATGTAGTAGCATATACCAACGAAATTTATTTATATGGAGAACCACAAATGCTAAGTTGTTTTCTATTCCTTTGTAATGTTTTTGATGGTCCAAAACTTTGAGTACAATATGAATATGTTACAAAGATAAGAACAAGTTTTAATCAATACCCATTTGACAACTAATAACATAATTTGCACTTTTCAATGTTTAATTCTTATTAGATATATATTAAAGAATTATACCCAACTGTTTGCGCAATAACAGTTGAGATTGAACGATAAATAAAACTCTCCAAATATGAACAACATAAGCATTTTAGCTTAGCTTAGTGTGTTCTTGGAGAGGAAGATCCTATCAGCTATACATTCGTATCATTTACATTAGTATAGAGTCAATGACTATCTCTATTACATACATTGTCTTTATATAAGAGGGTAAAAGTGAATTTACATATGTACACTAGGTTAGGTGTCAAGCAACTAGTGAAAGGGTACATCTTTTCACATTGTCTTCCAATATGTAGCTTTACATCAAAGTACTTACGTAGAATAGTTAAATTAACTATTCACCTTTTTACCAACCATTATTGTACTTGTTTCACTTCCTTTTTGATTTTTTCATTTAGAAATTTCCGCCCATATTTTATGTCTTCATTCACATATAGTATTTAGGGAGTGAGTAAGTTATTGTCATCACTCACTGACTCCATCATCCTTATCCTGGTTCTTGTCTTCACTCTCTGTTATTCACCTCAGGTTGTGATGAGCATTTCTTTCAGACTCTGAAAAACTTCTTGAGGATGTCTCCCCAAATGTTTTCTAATATTCACGAACTTGTTTTATACTTAGGATATTTTTCATTCAAATCCTATACAAAGGATTATTGGGCACTAAGTTGGCACAACAACTTTCCTTAGCTTTTTGCTAATAGGTTAGTCAAAATGTTGCTCGTAAAACTAGTACCATAAAAATGTAATTTTGTGTTATGCAAAATCTACTAAAGTGAAACTAAAATTGTTGGGTAATAAACAATGCCTAACACCACAAAAAAGCATACATAGATAGACAGAGGCTAACAGAGCCTTATAGTGCCTTACATAGCCTACCAGAACGAAAACATAAGAACACAAATGCAGTAACAAAACACACACGAATTTATAGTGGTTCTCACGATTTAGGCAATCGTGGTCAGTTTACTCTTGAACTAAATATATTATTATTATCTTTGATGATACAGTTTACAATTCACTGGTAAATTGAGGGAAAAACCATGTATGATTTTTCCCTAGTGAACTCATCTCAACCAGAGCCTGCTCCTACAGTATGAATACTCTAATTTGGCACTCGCAGATCGCGACCACATGAGAAAATTATTGTTCATTATAACCGATCAGATTCAAACACCTTGTCATTGGAAAGTATACATACGAAGGCTAAACACAAGTATTTATGAAGCTAGAACTCCCTGTAACCAAAGCTCCCACTAGTTTCAACACTTCCCTCGGTTCCCGAACCATTACAAGTTCCCAAACTCTCAACAATATACGAAAGCACACAAGGACTTACTAAGTCTAACACTTAAAGTTCCAATGTTGAATTTTCAGGTATTCCTGCTCGTAGAGCATACATGTGCTCACAGAGCCTCTGACACCACTTTTTGTTTTTTTAATACGGAGCCTGATCTCTGATACCACTTTTTTGGACAATAAACAATGCCTAACAAAACAACAAAGCACACAGAGGCTTCCAGAGGCTAACAGAGCCTTACAATGCCTACCAGAACGAAAAAAATAAGAACACAAATGCGAAAGTAGAACACACATGAATTTATAGTGGTTCCCACGATTAAACTAGAGAGAATATTATTATTATTGATGATGAAATTTACAATAACAATAAGAGATCTATATATATGGGTGGGAAACTAAACCCTAACTTGCTCCGCAAGATAGGAATCTCGGGCTTCAACTTCCATATGGACCCAAACCCATAATGGTCATATCCCAATAGGTGCTGCTATAGACCCACGAGCAGAGTCTTCCCTCTGTCGCTCTCATGTGGAAGCCCAATAGAGGCTTCATCAAAGTCTTTTCGGGTTCGATTAGCCTCCACAACTGAACAAAAACGAGTGTCATAAAAAGTTGCTAGAGGAAAAACACAACAATTACAATATTCTTGAGCAAGTAGTTTTAAGTCACAAGACCACTTGAACCAAGAAGTTATAATTTCTATTTTTATTCGAATTCTAGCATGTCGCCACTGATCTTAAGGTTAGAATGGCTTTGTTCTATGTCGTGAGAGGATCCAATGAGACATTTGTGTGACAACTTATTATACGTTGGTGTATTATTTATTAGTGATGTTGTATATCATGTGCGTAAAATAAATATTTAAGCATATATATAAATCTATTCTAGTGGTTTCGTTCTATGCCGTCATAGGATCAGAAGAGCCACTTGTGTGGCAATTTATTTGATGTTGGTGTATTACTTACTCGTGATGTTTTTTGCGTAAAATAAATCCTTACGTGAATATATCTATTGTACGATAAATATAGAATATGAATTTGTATATTATATTAATAATATTACATTGTATCATATTACATGATAATAAATATTCATATTAACATATTACTAAATACAATATATTATAGTAATCATATTATTGTGTTATATTACATTATATCAAGTATTGTATCTTGGATATTAATTCATCTACTACTTTTCACTAATATTTATGTTTTATTGCATATAATGTTATAATATTCATTAGTATTTATTATATTGAAATTAAAGATTCAGCAATAATATATATGTTATAATATCATAAAATTAATTTCGTGTATCTCAGCTTCCGATATAAATATGCATATGACCATCTTAGACCAGAACTCATCTCCAATTTCAACAATTTTTGTAGCTAAATTAGGGTTTTCAAAACTCCCTACCTTTTTCCAAGTTCTTCTTTACAAGCTCAATCCTTCGTCACTTTAAGCTTCTATTGATTTCATCAAAATTAATTTAGATAATTTAGTCTCTCAAACTTTTATTTAAAAAAAAAAAAAAAAAAAAAAAAAAAAGTTGTTTTCAAATTTGCATCTATCAATCAGTCTATAACTACCGATAATTTAGATGGCAAGATCTGTGGAATCGTATGTAATAAACAACACAGATGTAACAATCAAAAGTATATGATCTTCTCTCAATATTTCTTGATTTTTTTAAGTCTGTATATGTTACAAGTGTTGTATGCATGTGTGTGGAGTGTATGTGAAGTCATGCATATTAATTCTAGGTTTTAAAAAATTTGATATGTCATGAAGTGCTTAAGTTGACAATATATGTGTACTTTGTACAGGCGGGAATTGTGCGCTATTTAGGTCTGATGACCTAAACCAGCAGCCTCCACATGTAGGTCGAGTGGAGAGCCTTGAGCGTGATGAGAATAATAATGTGACTGTTAAGGTTACGTGGTATTACCGGCCTGAAGAAACATCCGAAGGCAGAAAGTCATATTACGGTGACAAGGAAGTGATTTTGTCAGACCATCAAGAGCTGCACAATGCAAATACAATCGTAGGAAAGTGTGACGTCCATTCTTTCGCTGAGTATATAAAGCTTAAAAATGTGGAGGACAAGGATTATTTCAGTCGATTTGAATACATGGCTACGAAAGAACGTTTAAAAAATAAGAAAGTTGCTACGTGAGTTCTCTTTAGATTTCTGTCAAATTATTGGTGCTAACATTTTTCTCTTTATTTAGTCTGGTATAGTTATGAACTAACTTTTATTAGGAATTACTAATTGGGTTTTTTTACATGGTATATGAAGATATTGCAAGTGTAAAATGCCTCTAAACCCTGATGTGTTGATGGTGGGATGTGACGGATGTGACGAATGGTAATTGAAATTTTATGTCTTTGGTTCTTAGTCTATTTGTCAAAAAATACATGCTATATATAAGTCGGTAAACTAAATTAAGCATGTATAAAAAATCATGCTAGACACACCTATTCGTTTATATTTATTATGGATGGTCGACAAAAATTATCGTGGTGATAAGATACACTTTTACATACGGATATACCTATAAATTTCTAATTAACCATGGTTATAGAAAAAAAAATACATCCTTTGAAAATAAAATGGCGAGGTTCTTTTCACATGGTTGTATGTTAATCAATACATAAACTTGATATGGTTGACATAATAATGAAAACCCTCTTACTTGCTTACTTACGTATCTTAATCTTTTATTGTTTTATGTATATGTACGTACTTTGTTGTGGTTACTTGATAAGAAATACACAAATACCATTTCTTAAATGCTACAAGACTAATGTCTAAATACATTTATACGTGTTGCCTTGCATATATATCTAAGTGAGCTTTTTTATCTATAATATATGTGTATGTTATAGGTTTCATCCGGCTTGTATGAAATTGACGATTGAAGATGTGCAGAAATTAAAGCACTTCTTTTGCCCTAGTTGCTCAACTAGTCGTGGTAATACAAACATGTTGTTTAGCTCACCACCGGTACCACCATCTAGCGAGGTTGAGGTGAGACCGTGAGAATTTCATTTATCATGACACAATTCACTTCGTTGTTTGTCACTTTTTCTTGATGTGTATGCGTTTATTTTTTTAGGTACAAAAGATAAAAGATGATATGGAACATATACGACAAAGGATAGAGTTGCTAAGAAATCGAACTGAACAACATCGACAGGCTATGAAAGAGAACAATCGGGAAATGCGAGAATTAGATGCACGAATAAAAGAAATGCAGAAACGGATAAAAGTGTTTGAACGGATGTATTAAACGAATATTGTACAACCCGCGATTTGCAGCGGGTCCTTAGTTTCCGTTTATTTGATTGCAAAGTCACAAAAATACTAAAAGACTCTAGCAATGTTTTTAAATAACGTCTAATTACTAATTATTTTCAATATTTCTTGGTATACACGTAACTTCTTATTTTATGAATCAACAAAAAACGCTTTTGAAGCATATATATAAATCAATGCATGTCATGTTGAATTGATATAATCTTGTTAGCCTTTGAACTGTAGACCTTTCTTGATAACGGTATTAAAAAAGATTGTATTAAATAAAAGTTATGTAAAACTAATAAGGATTGTTTAATAATAAAATAAAAATAATTGTAATCTTTAGTCAAATTTGTTATTTATCTTGGAACCCTTTTAAACAATAGACTTTTTATAAATTAAAATTTTATTTATATTTATATCAATGTGATGTGAAAATAATGCCTGAATAAAAATCATTTTTGATAGATAAAGGGTCACTAAAGAAAATAAAAAGGACAAAGAGGAAAAAACTTATAAAACCCTGTTGAATAACTTTTATATACTTTTGTGTTGTTAAAAAAAATAAAAAATAATTTTTATTCAAGTATAATAATAAAGAATAAGAAAGCTAGGTTTATTTATCTTATTTGAAGATAAGTTTTGAGAAGACGGAAATTAGACTAGATTAAAACCGCACTAGGTAAAAACAAAACACGTATAACAATTGCATCTTGTTTGAACAAGTGGTTTTGGGTTACAAGAGCATTAAAATTAAAGGGTAAATGGTCTAAAACTGTATAAAACTTGTCACTTTTTTTTTTTTTTTTTGTATGCTACAAACTTTTAATTTTTTTATTGTAGCATTCAATTTTCTTAATTTTTCTATTGTAGCATCTAAATACTTAATCATCCTATTATATGCATCCAACTTCCTTAATCTTTATATTCGTAGGCATCTAACATCCTTAAATTTTCTATTGTCACCTCACTTTTTTTGCGCTACATGCCTACAATAGGATAATTAAAAATGTTGGATGCTACAATAAGAAAATTAAAAATTTGTAGCATACAAAATGTTTTTTAAGTTTTATGCATTTTTAGATCATTTGCCCAAAATTAAACTAGCAAGTTGGAAGTGGTTTCTTTCATTGCGGTCACTAGAGAAGAATAAAGATATTGTATATAATCATATTGCTTTTACATTGATATATTTATGTATTGTCAACTAATTTTATAGATTTGATATCATTGACATACAACAAGAGGAAAAAGAACCCTATGACTACTACGTAAAATTCATGTGCTTATTTCACGTATTACGTAAAATTCATGTGCTTGCATACAAGTAAATTGATAAATAAGGAAACAAAATCATTTCCTCAATGGTGATGCCGTACGTCTATAATGAAGCCTACTACTATTTTATTGTAAATGTGGTTGGGTATGCATGTTAATTTCATATCTTTGTAAACATTTGGGCTGTTCCCTTACCGTTGTCACCAGCAACGGAACTAGGGTGTGCTGCAATGTCACAAGATCTTGTTAAAATTATGTTTCGTAGTGTTATTTTCTTATAAGAAATTGTGATTTTTTCAAATTTCACTCGGTCCATAAAAATGTGTGTGCGCCCTTATATTAAAGCTGATTTTTTTTACCACCTGATAATTTTAAAACCTGGTTTTGCCACTAGCTGTCACAATTTTATTTTTTATTTTATTTTTATTTTTTATTTTTTTTAATTGGTAAGTCGCCAAGTCAAGGTTTTGATTTTAATACGTAGGTAATCATTTGTTCCATCTTATTTTTCTTGAATTAAATAAGAGAATAGACTTTTTTTAATACAATTTCTCATAGCCGCCGCTCTGATAATACTTATAAGTTAACATAGTATGTACCTTTTGTTGGTTTGTGGGAGTCTAAAACACATGTAAACGACTAAGAGTGTGTGAGCCGATTGAGGCACACACGATAAACACGAGAGTACGTGTTGAACGTATATTAATACTTGAATATATATTACCCGATATGCATTAACTTGACCCGATCATAGTACGACCCATGGGCTGTTCTTGGACATGGACTTGGGTCAAATTTGGTTGGCAGCCTTGGGCCTTGAGATCCATCAGATCGGGCATGTGAGGGAGTGGGATTGCTTGGGCTTGTTTGCTTGTTGATCAAGCTAAAACCCAAGATAAAGGGACGTGTGTTTTTGCTATAAAACCATACCTCAATATGATGAAACAGTCGATTCATGATATCCCTAATATACAATATATATATACAAGGGCAAATAACTTATTAAAGCATCATACTTGTCATAAATGTCAGTTCGACGTAGCGAACAAAAAAAATAGCCCTTTTGGTCACTTATCTTGTCTATTTTGTCTCTATGATACATTTAGTAACTTGTAGAACCGGTATCCGGTTTTTTTAACCTCATGTTATCCTAGTTGGAAGTACACGTCATCATTTCTCCATCAGATTTTTGTCTATTTTCTCTAGCACCCATGTTTGACCATTTCTCCATCAGATTTTTGTTTTTCCCTTCCATTTAGATCCAAGGTAGTTCCTCTTATATATGTTTCTAACATAGATCCTAAAATCTCTGTGTACATCACTTTCTTCTTTTTCATAAGCAACTAACCATTTCACCATATTCGTTGACCATCTACAGTAGCCTTAGGTCCGCCCCCTGGATTTACCCAGAGTAAGAATCACCAGATCTGACAATGTTTGTTCGCGATGGTGATGGTGGTGCGATTGTAAAAGCAACAACGCCAGTTGTGGTTTTTAACTACCATAAAAAGAAAGAGAGTTATGGTGGTTGGTGGTGGTAGACGCGTCGTATGGTGGCGTAGGTGCAGACACAAGTTGGTTGAGGTGTCTAATACTCCGATCTATGTCAATGGGAGAAATAGAATAATACTCCGAGATGTGTGAAGGAGAAGAAGGAAAAGAAAATGGGAGGGTGAAAGAGAAGGTGTAGTTTACCTGCTCGTGGGTGAGAAAAAAAAAATGGTTGAGGGTGATGTGGAGTTGTAACCGGCTAGGTGTAGTTTACCTGCTATTGTGGGTACTCAATGTTTACAGACAAAATAGACAAGATAAGTGACCAAAAGGGTTATTTTTTTTGTTCGCTACGTCGAACTGACATTTGTGACAAGTATGATGCTTTAATAGGTTATTTGCCCTATATACAATCCCTAAAAGTCAATCGGCATAATATATTACAATGTATAGAGTACATATGCATGTGATTCCACTAGATGCAATGACAGTACATGATATTTATCATGCATGTGTGCATGATATTTTATGCATGCATGGCATGTATGATAAATCAAATCCATGCAAAGTTTTATTCTTTTCATTATTGTCAATGATTAGTGTTATATCCCTTTGAGGCATTTGATTGTATAAACCCAATATAAGTGCTTTTTTGGTTCTTATTTTTGGTATGATCTCTGACAACAAGGAGACTTGGTCTTAGGGTTTTCTTGTTCGAGTTATTCAAATGGTTTATCAAAGAGTTGATTGTGTATACGTTCTCGACTAGCTCATATCGAACATGCTCGTTTTACGTGTTGTGTCTGATACTCATTGAGGCATCTATTTTAGGTGCTTAGTTTCGTATTGGTTTTATTGTCCGTTACACTTGCGTTCAAATAGCCACGAACGGTTAGGTTTTCTTTTATCCCTTTTATTAATTAATTGTTTATTAATTACGTGTTTAACCTAATTGCAATTACTAGATCCTTATCCGCTGAGTACTCGTAGAGGTTAATGGTTAACTTGTTCTAAAATCCCAACAGTGGCATCACTAGCCATCTCGTTTTTGCGATTATGGGTTACACGTTTCTTATTAATAAACATGTTTAAAAGGCTGCATGAAACCTAATTAAGTTATTTGTTTTATTTTGTTTTGACAACTATAAGCAATACTTGTCAATTTTTAATAAAAATAACTAGTCACACACAAATTAAATTATATTGATAATTAGAATTAATTTGTTAATTTTAATTACATGTTAATTAGAATTACTTGCTAATTAGAATTAAATGTTAATTAGAATTAATTAATTGTTAATTAGAATTATAATGATAATTAGAATTGCATATTGTTTATATTTAAATACATAAAATTGTTGATAACATCAAATAGTCCTCAATATTAAGTGTCAATTTCCCCCGATAATGCTTGTAATTTATATCATTTATATGGATTTACCCTTGTTTTCCATTGTTTTCCACTTTCAGGTAAATTACGAGCATTGGAGCTAAAGAGACGCGGAACTGGAGAAATATCTATAGATTTATCACAGTATGCTATTTTGAAGAAGTTACGGCGTAACTCATCTCTCACATTACGCCGTAACTATTGCGTGACTCAGAAAGCCAACTTATCAGAAGGTTACGGCGTAACGCTTCCCAAAGGTTACGACGTAACTACATTAGGTCAAAAGAGGTTCCACGCCGCTGATACTTACGCCGTAACTACTGCATCAACTACGACGTAACCGAGCTTATTGAAGACTACGGCGTAACCACTCATTAGGTTACGCCGTAACCAGCAGATCTAGTGCATTATTCGAAGATATAGAAGGTTACAGCGTAACTCCTATATTGGTTACGCCGTAACCCAGATGTGGCCTATAAATACCCCACGAATTCCAGCATATCTATTCATTACATTCCACACACAACACTCTGAGAACGTGGGAAAAAGCTCAAGGCAGGTCTAGAGGAGCATACGGAGCTGTCTCCAAGGGAGAAATCACTTTACTACAATAAGCATTAGCGTTTTATATTTCTTTTACTTTCAATTCATGTATTTCGCACCTTTAAATATTGAATTGGTTTGCATGATTAATATGAGTGGCTAAGCACCTTTTGGTGCTAGCCTAGTTATGATTATTTAATTATTTTGTTTGCGTTTACTTTACTTCCTTACAATTATTTCTAAGTGTATGCATGCATAGTTTATTGGTAGCCACCGTTAGTTCGGTAGTTTTGAATGGCGATAGAGGCCAATTGCCTAGGGGATATGACCAACTGACCCTAGGTGAGCGGACTGAGACGGGAAGGGTAAGATATGACCAACTGACGACCCTTTCTACTTGTGCGATTTGACTAACTGATCACCTATTGTTTGGATAAACTTAAGAATTAGGGGGTGCGTGTCTAAGTTCCTAACGGCCGGGCATTCACTATTATAAATCTAGCATGTAGCGGTACTTAATGACTTGGCTTAGGGGACCAGGAACAACAGGACTTATGACGGTGCGCCTGATTTCTCCTGTTGTGGCATCTTTGCTGATAGGTTAGGGCGAATTGACCAGATGATGTCCTCTCGAATTTGACTCCACCTGAAGTAATTGGAAGTAAGTAGACGTAGATATAACTAGCTAGGAGGATTAATTAGGTTAGCACCACTCACCTCTATTGATTTCCCTTTATCCATTTATTTGCTTTTATCTGCTTTTATTTGCTTTAGTAGTTTAATTAATTAAATCCCTATCGAAACCTTTATTAATCTGTGACACTAGACTTAGTAATAATCCAACACACATAGCTCTTGGGACGACCTCAGCTTTACCGATTACTACACTACACGCGACCGGGTACACTGACTGTTAGTGCACTAGGGTAGACCATAGGTATAACGAGACACTATAAATTTAAGACCTAGTCAGTAAAACCTGCATCAAGTTTTTGGCGCCGTTGCCGGGGAGCTATTTTAGGATTTCATATTAAGTCTGTTTTAAATTTTCTCTCTTAAATGTCAGGTTACAAGACTCGCAGCTCAAGGCCTTTTCTGGCCGTCCCTTTCGACGATCCGGAGAAGCAATTTCGGACTAGGAAAGTTTACTCTCCGATTCCGATTCACAACATCTTCTCATTTTACGAATCAGACCAATCTGACGTGGAACCAGAGGTCATCAATGAAAACGATATCGATGACTTAACTATGGAACAGTATTTGGAGCGACCTAATGAAAACTGCCAACGAAGCTTCACACAGGATTCTAACACTGAAAAATACTCTATTCCTGATCATATTATTCGAGAATTACACAAACTTAAGTTTTCCGGAGATGAAGATGAGGATGTTCAGGATCACGTAGAAGAAGTTCTCCACTTATCCTCTCTCCTCAACGTTAGAGGTACTCCTAGCTATTCAGTCACTGCAAGAATTTTTTCTATGACTCTCACTGGAACAGCAAAAAGGTGGTATAACAAACTCCCTAGTGAAAGTAAAGAAGCATGGGGAAAACTAAGAAAGGAGTTCATCCAGCAATTTTGCCCTCCTTCAAAAATGGCTAAGCTTCTTGGGAAAATCTATTAATTCGTTCAGGTTGGAGAAGAAACACTGTACCAAGCATGGGAAAGATTTAATGAGCTACTCTATCGATGCCCTACCCATGATTTAAACAAACATCAGATCGTCTACGTTTTCTATCGTGGGATTAATGCGCTTACACGGGAACTTCCTGATTCCCCGAGACCTATTCCTAGCATGACTCCTGACCAAGCCTTAGAATATATTCAACGGGTTTCTGAACAGTGCTACAAGTGGCACATGGACACAGGATACGGACCGAGAGACAATTTCAATCATAAGGTAATGAAGACGAAGGTTGGAAAGAGAAGCTGAAGCATGCAAGGTCGAGAAAGTTAAGAGCGTGTTTAGGACCAAAACTGGGAGAAATCTTGAGAGAAAAATTCTTGACCACATCAGGGAAGCAAGAGAATGAGATGATAGGATTGAAAAATTGATGAGGACATTCGTGGATAATACAGTCTCTTCTCTCAAACTTCACGATGATAGGATTAAGAGATTGGAGAAGAGTGTTAGTTCATGTTCAGAAGCCATCTCTGATTATCTAGCAGCACGGGAGGAGGAAGTTGTCCACACTGTAGAAACTATCCTCGAGGAACCTTTGACCTTTTCAGAAAAAGTTAAGCGACGATCAGCATGGAAAGACAGTCACTTCTGGACCAAACTTTGCCGGTAAACTTACCTTTCAATAATTCTATTAAAACTAATTATGATGATATTACGCAGGAATTAAGCATTGATGAGACAATTTACCTCAAGGAAAGATGTTCAACGGTTTTGAGGAACGAGCTACCACAAAAGGAAAAAGATCCAGGATGTTTCACTCTCCCTTGCTTGATTGGGAGTCTAAACATGTGTAATGCCCTTGCCGATCTTGGAGCCAGTATTATCATAATGCCTCGTTCGATGTTTTTTCGTATGGGGATTGGTAACTTAAAGCCGGACAAGATGAAAATTGAAATGGCTGATCAATCTATTCAATCACAATTGGGCATCGTTGAAAATGTGTTAGTAAAGATTAAGAAATTCCTTTTCCCAGTGGATTTTGTAATTCTTGACATTCCGGAAGACAACATGATACCAGTCATATTAGGTAGGCCTATGCTTGTCACTGCCCATACTAAGGTGGATGTCTTTGCTGGAAAGTTGACTCTTGAAGCTAATGGAGAAATTGCTACTTTCAGATCTAATGAACATTTGTCTACCTCGGAAAAGGTATGTGCAGTTGACCCTGTGGGCGGTTTTGGTGAAGCTTTAGAAAAATTTCTTAGTGACCCCCTGATCCTGGAGAGGTTGACTCGGGGAGAGATTTTGATGTTTTCGTCAATTTTGAGGAAGAGGATAACTTAGGATTAAGTGCTGAAGATCTCTCAAGTGACGTCGAGATGACCCATTGGCAAGATAACTCTGTTAAGACTTTCTCGCAACCCAATCAACCTAGATTTCATGAGGTAGGAACCCGGATACATCATAGAAACCCCTATTATCTCAAGATCTCGTGCAAAATCGGGCTCATCGACTTCCACCCATTTATTGACACTACTTCCCCAGTCAACATCATGTCAAAAGAATGCTACAACTAAGTGATGAAGAAAGATTTAGAATATAAGGGGAATAACTTTCTTGGGTTGCAACTAACATACATGTCTTCGTTGGAACTCATTCATTTTTGGTGGACTTTATGGTTCTAGACGGCTTAAGTGAATTTGTGGAGGATGGACTTACGGGAGTAATTTTATGGAGACCTTTTCAGGAAATGTCGGGTTTAGATAAAAATGAAAAAGAAGGGTTAGTTTGGTTGAAGATTAACAATGATAAGACTATTTTCAAAATGCCGAGAACGATAAAGAACTTTAAAAATTAAGAGGCAGTTGAGCCAAGCTCAACCATTGCTCAATACCAGTGAGGAGGACAAAGAAAAAGGCATTGAGCACCCTTATCAGAAAATCAAGAGTTTCTACTCGGGCTGTTTAGAATTGGGAAATGACTACAAACGGGATGAGAATTTGGTAAGTTGGATCCAGCGTGGAGATTGCCATATCCACGAAATGACCAACAAGCAATGGTAGCCCCGCGGCTCTGAGTGTAACTTAAAGACTCGTAAATAAAGAAAAGTGCTCTTTCGGGAGACAACCCGAATTATCCCTTTCTTTTGTTTTATTTCCATTTCTGTAGGGTTTTGTGTTTTCTAACTATTTTTGCAGGAAACGAGGAACTAATTACTGCTGCAGTTGCTGATCTGAACAGAGTTACGGCGTAACTCATCTTGGTGATTACGTCGTAACCAACCTTTTAGCAGCAGAATTCTTGACGCATTACCAATTACGGCATAATACCATCTCAGTGGTTACGCCGTAACCACTCGCTTTGCAGCTTATGTCAGGTTTTGCTAGTTACGGCGTAACTCCCTCAAAAGAGTTACGACGTAACTTTCCTCTGCTTTAATTCTTTCATTTTAAAACACAATAACCTTGTATTAGTATTTTAAATGAACTTTGTGGGTGTGTTCCCTGTAAACCCTCACGAGACTTCACTCGTCCACTTGGGACACCAAGTGGTTTAAAAGGCTTGTTGCATTCGCTAAATGCAACCGTGATTCCTACGAAAGTGAGTTAGGTTTGTTTTTCATTTTTTATTTTTAGAATTATGCTTTTCGGTATTGTGATTTCAGGGATTGAAGTTTGTTCATGATGCTTATACGAAGGCACGTCTCTTTTTCGTAGGCCTTCCTTCTTTATGGAGCAAATTTCAGTTAAGTTCTCGCTCTAATTCTACCTTTCTCTTCACCTTTATTTAATGCCTAGTACAAAAGGGACTTTGTACAATTCAAGTGGGGGGACGGGAGTAGAATTATCTCTTGAACTTTATTTCGCCCTCATTTTTCTAGTTTATTTTGAAAAAATTATGCCATTTTTAAATTTTTGACATGTTTTTCTTAACCTAACTAGATTAGACCTTAGCCGAGCACATACAACCCTTGATATTATATGGTGAGATTAGCCTTATCCGTTTCCAATATTTTACCCCAAATCCACCAAATTATGAGTGTGCCGGTAGCTTGTAAACTTTAGAACTTGGCCCTTGCATCATTTCGAGACCATAGACGAGGTATGTTGAGTTAGCTCGATGTATTTGGACTTTTCAGTTTTAGAAGGCAATATTATAGGATTATCACCCAAACAGCCTACCATTGTGAGTCCATCGATTAGTCACCTCGAATTTTCGACCCTCATGTGAAACCCTTTTGTTGCACTCATCTTTAGTGCAAGATACCCCTAGATACACCCTTCTGAGCCATTCCTTTCATTTTGTTTACCCAATATATTGTTTCGATACACCTTAGCCTACCCTGTAGTATTTATTTGTAATTGGGAAGTCATCATTTGCCTAAGTTCAAGGTTCGAGTGGAAAGGTTTGGAAATCACGCTTTCATCGACAACATTTCTGAAGATCATTGAAGACCCCCTGAATTCCCATTGTTCATCTCAAGTGCGGGGATATTTTGTTATGTTATTGTTATGTTGAAAAAAAATGATGATTCGAAAAAAATAAATAAATAAAAATATATAGTTGTTATGTTATTATAAAGTGCGATGTTATAAGCACTGTAGTATGAGCTTTATTGTTTTAGTATCGAGGAGGCCACCTCGTTCACATTTGAAGATTGGAGTTGGTAGTTATGCCAACAGTTGGAAAAAAGGTAGTGTGCCCATCACGACGTCCTCTAATGACACATCTACCTTGCATTTCATGATCCGGTTTCTTGACTTCAAAAATTGAACTTTGGGTGGACGGTAAGTGGTGATGACTTGGTTATAGATTTAGACTACATGCTTGTTTTTTTTTTTTTTTTTTTTTTTTTTTTACACTAATTATATATCCCATGTCTTATCCTACCCTTTAGTCATGAAGCGTGTCTAGGTGATGCAGCGAGCAGTCTTTGGTGTCTTGGCCATGGATTTGGTCATGTATCATTGATTTTGTCCACTTCGCCGTGACATGTTAGTAATGATGAGTCACCCCTTAACCTTTGTCGTGTCTACCCATATTGCCTTCGAGAATTATTTGGCTCTTAACTCTAGTGGTGGAGATTTGTGTAACCACCAAGCTTATGGTAGAATACATGCTATGACTGTGCAATTGAGTGATCACCCCGAAATTGACACTTAGAATAGTTGAGATATTTGAGTGTTTTGTTCCCCTTTCGTGAGGTGTTCGGCTTTGTTTTATTCTAGCATAAGGGATTGGTAAACTCATATTTTCCAGGTTATGGGAGATATCTTTTTAGGAATCTTTCTAATAAGGTCTACTTGAGGGCAAATAGAGTTCAAGTGGGGAGATATTTGATAACATCAAATAGTCCTGAATATTAAGTGTCAATTTTCTCCGATAATGCTTGTAATTTATATCATTTATATGGATTTACGCTTGTTTTCCATTGTTTTCCACTTTCAGGTAAATTACGAGCATTGGAGCTAAAGAGACGCGAAACTGGAGAAATATCTATAGATTTATCACAGTATGCTATTTTGAAGAAGTTACGGCGTAACTCATCTCTCACATTACGCCGTAACTATTGCGTGACTCAGAAAGCCAACTTATCAGAATGTTACGGCGTAACTCTTCCCAAAGGTTACGACGTTACTACATTAGGTCAAAAGAGGTTCCAAGCCGCTGATACTTACGCCGTAACTACTGCATCAACTACGACGTAACCGAGCTTATTGAAGACTACGGCGTAACCACTCATTAGGTTACGCCGTAACCATCAGATCTAGTGCATTATTCGAAAATATAGAAGGTTACGGCGTAACTCCTATATTGGTTACGCCGTAACCCAGATCTGGCCTATAAATACCCCATGAATTCCAGCATTTCTATTTATTCCATTCCACACACAACACTCTGAGAACGTGGGAAAAAGCTCAAGGCAGGTCTAGAGGATCATACGGAGCTGTCTCCAAGCGAGAAATCACTCCACTACGATAAGCATTAGCGTTTTATATTTTTTTTACTTTCAATTCATGTATTTCGCACTTTTTAATATTGAATTGGTTTGCATGATTAATATGAGCGGCTAAGCACCTTTTGGTGCTAGCATAGTTATGATTCCTTGATTGTTTTGTTTGCGTTTACTTTACTTCCTTACAATTATTTCTAAGTGTATGCATGCATAGTTTATTGGTAGCCACCCTTGGTTCGGTAGTTTTGAATGGCGATAGAGGCCAATTGCCTAGGAGATATGACCAACTGACCCTAGGTGAGCGGACTGAGACGAGAAGGGTAAGATATGACCAACTGACGACCCTTTCTACTTGTGCGATTTGACCAACTAATCACCTATCGTTTGGATGAACTTAAGAATTAGGGGGTGCGCGTCTAAGTTCCTAACGGCCGGGCATTCACTATTATAAATCTAGCATGTAGCGGTACTTAATGACTTGGCTTAGGGGACCAGGAACAACAGGACTTATGACGGTGCGCCTGATTTCTCCTGTTGTGGCATCTTTGCTGATAGGTTAGGGCGAATTGACCAAATGCTGTCCTCTCGAATTTGACCCCACCTGAAGTAATTGGAAGTAAGTAGACGTAGAAATAACTAGCTAGGAGGATTAATTAGATTAGCACCACTCTCCTCTATTGATTTCCCTTTATCCATTTATTTGCTTTTATTCGCTTTAGTAGTTTAATTAATTAAATCCCTATCGAAACCTTTATTAATCTGTGACACTAGACTTAGTAATAATCCAACACACATAGCTCTTGGGACGACCTCGGCTTTACCGATTACTACACTATACGCGACCGGGTACACTGCCCGTTAGTGCACTAGGGTAGACCATAGGTATAACGAGACACTATAAATTTAAGACCTGGTCATTAAAACCTGCGTCAATTGCGTAATTACTTGTTAATTGAGATTGCCATGCATTTTTTATGTGTTTTCCGGCCACAAGACCCACTCAATTGTTTTTGCGATGTATGGGGCGATCTAGGTATTGTATCCTAGTGACGGTCTTATGGTTCTCCGTTTGGGGAAGACTCGCAAGAGAACTCGGAACAATATGTGGTTATATATTGATGTTTATGTTTATATGTTTGTGATTCCTATATGTGCATTATTACTTGCTTTGACACCTAACTGTATGCAATATGGAATAATACATATCGTAACCATAACATTAATATTGATCTTTATTTACACGCCTAAATAACATGCTCATTGTGACCTGCTATTTGATTCGTGGAAAATCGTTTTTGTAAAATAAAGTGACCTAATATATGAAACACGTTTTCAAGAATTTAAAGACTAGACGCTATGGACACTTGGGATGTACGGCTCACCCACTAGAACAAACTCAAAAGGGGGTTCAAAGAGGTGCGCACAGTCGCACCGAAAGGATGTCAAGGTTATGCTTCAGCGCTTACCTGGTCCTCTGCCTCCCTATGTGTTCGATTGGAGCTACCGTGAACCATGATGATCACTACAGTGTCATTACCAAAAGTTTTTAAATTAGTGCTACAAAGTTGTTTTGCATGCTTCTTTGTACACGACTTTCACCACATTTATATGTGCATACCTATTTGTTTATTTTAAGTCTATGCCATCCAACTATGAACACGTGCATTTGGATTGACTTCTCTGGTCAGACCTAAGGGCCTTTCCAACCGATGGTAATTATTTCTCACTGGTCAGACCTCTGGTTATTTTTATACGTTCATACTTGGTCGACTTATTTCGAGTTGGCTTGGTCAAACCTTGAACCCGAGGCATAAGATGAGAACTAAACATGCTCATGACATTATTACTTGTCTACTAATGTCTTGATCAGTCTCATAAATTTAAGAGTTGCATTATGCAATTAACGCTCGTCGCTTACCTCTTGTCCTATTTTTTTATGCACTGGTCAGACCTATGGTAATTAAGTGGGGTTGCAAGATGGATCTTAGTCTTATTAGTAATTAATTGGGTAGTTAATTCTTTTAAGAATGTAATTATCGAAAATACTAGAATTGAACTTTTTATGTTCTAATTAATTGTGTTATTGCAACATAATTCGTAACACAAAGTTGTTTTTTCTTTGAAAGACAAACTTAATCTCTTTTTCTAGTAAGAAGAGTGAGACTTATACCTATCTTTTCTCCTTAGTTGACAAACTAAGATAGGATTACAAATTGATAAACTCATTTTTGATCTTTCATTACCATTTTGTGGTCTAGAGTTAATTGAAAGATAGAATATTTTGTGTAACCGGAAACATTGTGTTTAGAGCTACCAAAATAAATAACATCCTGCACTTGTCACGATGTATGAGTTTAAACCGCAAAGAGTAAAGGCATTACTAGCATATTTCCTAGGTAATCTTCTTGGACTCTTATTATTCCTAAAGTGCTAATTACCCTTGGGGCTATGTAGACGATAAAGGAGGAACTGCATGCTAAAGTTTCAAGTTAGTTGAATGAAAGAATGGCTAGTCCATTGTCTACATAAGTAGAACTTCATATACTCTGTTCAATACCTAAGTACATGCTACTCGTAGGCATTTGAAGAGAATAGGAAAATATATATAACTGCTATATGCTTTCTACTGGAAATGTAACACTTGTAATGTTGACTGAAAATGTAACACTTGTAATGTTGACAAATCCAGTGGGAGCAATTGCATTTTATTACTGAAATATCATTCATGTAATGTTGTCAATTTTAGTTGGAGCTACCGGATTCCTTTTCCTTGTTAGTCACCCATATCATTTCAAACTTGCTTTGAAATAATTCATTACTTTCCGAATATGAACAACCATTGCTTAAAGGAAAATTGCATTTTATTTTACAAGATAACACGTTGCTTTCCTGTTGTCGCTTCCTGAAGTGTTATATATAGAATAATAATCCACAATTCCTTATTAAAGGTTATGGTTCTAAAACTACTTATGATATCTATGACATTATCATATCGTTTGAACAATCAATCACGTGTTGTTTGTTTTCATAATATGACGTTGTACCTTTCACAAGTGGGAGAAATCTCAAAGTGTGTGCAAGGAACAACAATATTATTGGTATCTCTTGACCGCAAGGTAAAGGAAACTAATAATTCTACTAGGACTTAAACACGTTAGATGTTTAATGCCCGACTACATGTAAATAAGAATTCTACTAGGACTTAAACACATGAGATGTTTATTGCCCTACTACATTCTAATAATGATTCTACTAGGACTTGAACACGCTAGATGTTTGTTGCCCTACTACATTCTAATGTCATGATATAGTGTTAAGATACTTCAACATTTGACTACATGTTTTAGTCAACATAATTATGGTTATATGATAATGAACATAATTCTGAAGTATATAATTAACTTGAAATTACTATAGAACTCAATAGTTTGCGTTCATGATTACTTTTGTTAGTATAATTATGCTTACATGTTAAGACATAATTATAAAGTCCTTGTATTAATCAATGACTTATAACATAAAGTATATATAGTAAATGTGTTATGTCTTCTCGTTAACACATAAACATGAGGCTTTGAATTATTCAAAGACTGATAATGTATTATTGAAATGTTCTGTTTTCTTGTTAACACATGAACATATAATCCTTGAACAGTTCTGTCTTCTTGTGAACACGTGAACATAAGGTTCTTGTATTGTTCAATGAATATACATTACTGCATGCACTTGGTTCGTAAATACTTTATATTCAATTTGGCTTGACCCAATTGACAAGTATTTGGTCCAAAGAGAATTAAGTTATCTATAGAATTCTGATATAGTTTCACAATTCTAATAACTCATAGGATACCATTTCATTATGGTGTGTCTAATGTGTTGGATCAAACCTTATTCATATTGTTTGGTTCATGATAGCTTTAATTGCTCTACCTCTAAAACATATCAAGGTTAGAAATTGCGTGTGTCATGGATACACTCAATATAGTTCAAACCTAGAAGGTATTCAAGACAACCCATAACTGAAAACCCTAATTCATTAGGGATTTGAGGTTTTACCACTTGATGACGTATACTCTACATCCGGGTTACGAACCCGCCCCAAAGCCCAATATTGATAAAGCCCAACACGATGTGGGCTACGCTGATAAGCGTTTAGGCCCACGAAGGCCCAAGTACGAATCTATTTACGGAATAGATACGAGATATCTTCTAATCAAGGAGATAATCATTTTCAACCGATTAAGGCGGGATGCGCCGAAGGTTGAGGAACACGGAACCAACAAGGATTCCGTGCGTATATAAAGGGGATCACACCCCTCGTTTAAGGTACGATCTACAAACCCTAACTCTCCTTAAACCCTAAACCGATTACTTACTCTCACGCCGGAGGATAATCGTGGGAAACAATCCCACGGTAAGCCTAACGGTGTCTTTTGTCTTTTAGTGTGCAGGTTCCAAGCAACAATCCTCAATTGGTGTAAGATCCGGAGCTCCAAACAAGGAACGTCCAACTTTTGCATCAACAAGTGGCGCCATCCGTGGGACCATTCACTAAGAACCAAGAACTAGGATGACAAAGCGATCACAATCAGATTTCACTGGAAAGAAGGTGCACAACGGGGCAACCCCCAAGCAGATCTCTGGAACAACCAGCGCTGCTAAGAATCAGGGATCAGGCCAGGATTCGGCCTTCCCACTGGTGGAACCACTCTCGGTGACAACCCAGACAACAACGACTACCACCAGTACCAGAGACCCGCCGCGCACTCCTTTTACTCCACTCCAATCGGTGCTAGAAGCTAACTTCACAAAAGCACCCGACGCACCCGACAGGAACAAGGGCGTGTTGATAGAAACAGATACCCCTGTTCTAGAGGGAGTCGTTCCGGAATTAGAGCCAAGTAGTTTTGTCTCTCAAAATTACGAAGCCTTAGCTATCCTCATGCAAGAGGAAGCAAAGAAAAGACCAAGTCGGAGCATGCATGCTCGACTAGACTTTGGCCCAGAGTTTGAGATATCTCCACCGCGTCGTCATAAGGAGAAACGCGGGAAGGGTAATCGCCGACCCCCAGTATTCAATAGAATTGGGAGGAGAGTTGAGGAAGATAATACGTCTGACTCACAACCTATGACGGAAAGTGAGGAAGATGGGAAGCGCACCAGTGTCCACACTAGACTCGGTGGCCGCAGAGTACAAGATAGATTGGGGGAGCGATATTCCCCAAGTGAAAGCCCCCCAAGCACGAATTCTGAGGATAACCGGCGTAAACGCCGAAGGGGAGAGGAATTATCCTCTAGTAATTCCTCAAACAACGAGGACAGTGAGACTGGACATTGGAAATCCAGAAGGAAAAACCGTGACCAAGAAGAGGAGGATATGTCTCTCCCATGGCGCCGTCAGAAGGTAGATGCGTTCACTAGACGTATCAGTGATTTTTCGGAGAACAAAAAGAGGCGCATGCCTACTAATGTTAAAACCTATGATGGAGCAGGTGATCCTGATGATCACCTAAAAATTTTCGAATCAGCAGCAACCATTGAAAACTGGCCACAACCTGTATGGTGCCACATGTTCAATTCCACACTGGTGGGAAATGCGCGGAACTGGTTCAACAAGCTTCCTCGCAGAAGCATCAATGGCTTTGAAGAGTTGAGGAAGGCATTCCGCCTAAACTTTACTCAACGAAAAAAGTGTGCTAAAAATCCCATTGAACTTGCTAGAGTCAAACAGCGCCAAGGGGAATCCACAAGCGCTTTCATGGAGCGCTTCAAGGATGAGTGCATGCAAGTCAAAGCATGTCCCGAAGTACTCAAAATTTCAGGGTTCATGAATGGAATCAACAACCCGGAACTTATTAAAAGGTTGAATGACAGGATTCCCCAATCCTTCGATGAGGTTATGAAGCGTACACGGTCCTTCGTGCAAGGAGAAGCTGCTGCAGCGGATAGCAAAAGAAGCTACTCCAACTACCGGTCACAGGAACAACCTGGGAGACAATCCACAGACCGGAATAATAACCGTAACAGGAACTATCGCAACCAAGGGAATGGACGCGACAATGACAAATATACTCCGCTTACCAAATCACCAAAGGAAATACTCGCAACAGAGGGCGCTAACTTCCCAAGACCACCACAAATGCGCACTCCAGAGGATAGGCGTGTCGGCAGTGGATACTGTGATTACCACGCGCAGAAGGGCAACACTACTAACGAATGTGTCCAATTGCGTCAACTCATTGACAAGATGGTCAAAGAGGGTAGATTGGACCATCTGGTCAAGAATATCAAGGAAGGGAAGGACAAGCAAAAGAGTAGCAATAAGAAAGAAACGCCTAAAGATAAGCCCGACACCATTTACATGATACAATCATGGCAGCGGGTCACAAAGCAGAAGGTAAGCCAGGATTTTTCGCGAGGAAAAGAAATCTCATTCCCCACCTTAACCGCGAACAACGCGGTGGTAGAACCACTTACTATAGAGATAAGCGCGGGGGGTCACGATATCCACCGCATGTATGTTGATGGTGGAGCTTCTGCTGACATCATGTATGAGCACTGTTTTAAGCGACTGCGTCCCGAAATACGCAACCAGTTAACCCCAGTCGGAACAGCGTTGACCGGTTTTACAGGGGAGAAGATATGGCCTATGGGACAAATAAGATTACCTGTCAGCATTGGAAACGAAGAACACTCCGCTACGGCATGGATGGAATTTATGGTGATTAAATCTCCCTCGCCATACAATGGCATTATTGGGAGACCAGGAATTTCAGCTATGCGTGCAGTGCCATCAACAGCGCATGGGATGCTCCAGTTCCCAGTGGAAGGTGGTATTGTTACTCTTTACAATGCCACTATACCACATGGAGAATGCAACACGATTGCATGCGAGACCGCACCAACCCCAGCACAGCGAACTACCAGAATTCCACATCTGAAAGTAGCAATCCACCCAGAATACCCAGAACAGGAAATCGCCATCGGAGGGTCACTATCAGACAACGGCAAATCAGCTGTATGTGCGCTCCTGCAAAAGAACTTAGACATTTTTGCATGGGAGCCAAAACACATGACTGGAGTACCGCGCTCAATCACAGAGCATAACCTGCGAATCCAACAAGGATATTTGCCTGTTCGCCAGAAGAAACGCGGCCAAGCCCCAGAGCGCGCACAAGCGATCCTGGCAGAAGTACACAAGTTGGTAGATGCGGGAATTATGCGTGAAGTCTACTACCACGACTGGCTTTCGAATCCAGTAATGGTCAAAAAGAGCGACGGTAGCTGGCGAATGTGTGTTGACTTTACAGATCTTAACAAAGCGTGCCCACAGGACTGCTACCCATTACCAGAGATAGACTGGAAAATAGAGTCTCTGTGCGGGTATCCATTGAAGTGTTTCCTAGATGCGTACAAGGGGTACCACCAAATTCAGATGGCTAAAGAGGATGAAGAAAAGACGGCCTTCCACACAGGCCAAGGTGTTTACTGTTACACAAAAATGCCCTTCGGCTTGAAAAACGCGGGGGCCACCTATCAGCGGTTGGTGGACAACGTTTTCGAAAAACAGGTGGGCCGCAACCTCGAAGTCTATGTCGATGATCTAGTCATCAAGAGCCATACTGAAGATGAGCTAATACGAGACATTGAGGAGACGTTCAAAACTCTACGAGAGATAAACATGAAGCTGAATCCCAAAAAGTGCACATTCGGCGCTACTGAGGGCATGTTCCTTGGATACCTGATTGAACCTAATGGCATAAAACCATGTCCAGAAAAGAAAAAATCGGTCATCGAGCTTCCTTCACCACGCACGTTGAAGGAAGTCCAATCTCTTAACGGAAAGTTGGCTGGCCTGAACAGGTTCCTATCCAAGTCAGCAGAAAAATCGTTACCACTTTTCAAAACACTCAAGAAGTGCATAAAGAAGGGTGATTTTAAGTGGACTACGGAGGCAGAGGAAGCCTTCACCCAGCTTAAACAGCATCTGGCAACACTCCCAACGCTTGTTGCACCCCGACCAGGGGAAGAACTGATCATGTATTTGTCCGCAACGGATGGAGCAGTCAGTGCAGTACTACTAACAGATAGGGATTCAGTGCAAACTCCTATCTACTTTGTAAGCAAAGCGCTAAAGAAGACAGAGGTGAACTACACGGCCATGGAAAAGCTGGTTCTTGCATTGGTGTTTGCTGCTAAACGGCTACGCAGGTATTTCCAGGCGCACCCGATTGCAGTCATCACCGATCAACAAATCAAACAGATCATCTCTAAACCAGATGCATCAGGCCGACTCCAGAAGTGGAGTGTGTTGCTGGGCGAACACAATATTTCATACAGACCACGCACGGCAATTAAAGGACAGATTCTGGCAGATTTCATAATTGAGAAGCCAGACACCAATGAGGCACCTATACCAAATAAGACGGAACAACATGATCCATGGATCTTGTTTACAGATGGATCCTCTTGCATTGATGGTTCAGGAGCAGGCCTTATCCTTACAAATCCAGAAGGTATGGAATTCACCTATGCACTGCGCTTTGAATTTACAGCGACAAACAACGAGGCAGAGTATGAAGCTCTACTTGCTGGACTACGCATTGCAGCTCGAATGGGTGTACAGAACCTAGAAGCAAACGTGGATTCCAGGCTAGTAGCCAACCACGTGTTGGGCGAATACGTGGCTAAGGAGGATAACATGATCCAGTATCTGGCCAAGACCAAGATGCTAATCAAAGGTTTTGACAGGTTCACTATCAAACAGGTTCCTAGAGGGGAAAACCGTAAGGCGGATGCCCTGAGCAAGATTGCCTCGACAAGTTTTGCGCACCTATCAAAGCAAGTTCTGGTAGAAACTTTGAAAAGCAAGTCTATCTCAGAGATGGAAGTCTCCACAATCATAGAGGATGACGGCCCTACGTGGATGACACCGATAATGGACTTCCTGAACAAGGGAATGCTACCCCAGGAGCAGAAGGAAGCTCGCAGGATACGGCGCATGGCGCAGCGATTCGAAATCCGAGACAAAATCTTGTACCGACGCTCCTTCCTACAACCATGGCTCCGCTGCGTGGGCCCATTACAGGCAAATTATGTGCTGCGCGAAATCCATGAAGGTTCATGCAGTATGCATTCCGGACCACGATCCGTTGTAGCACGCGCCATGCAATCAGGATACTACTGGCCTACCATGCACCGAGATGCGCGGGATTTAATACGGAAGTGTAACGATTGCCAGGTGCATAGGCCCGTCCCACGCCAACCACAACACGAGCTAACGCCAATAACATCACCATGGCCATTCTACAAATGGGGTATTGACATCGCAGGCCCTTTTCCCGTCGCAGCGGGGGGATTAAAATTCCTCATAGTCGCTGTAGACTACTTCACCAAGTGGATTGAAGCAAAGGCGGTGGTAACAATCACTGGCAACCAGGTGAAGCGCTTCGTATGGGATAACATCGTATGCCGTTTTGGCCTTCCTGGAGAAATCATCTCAGATAATGGAAAACAATTCTGTGACAACCCCTTTAGGGACTGGTGTGAAAAGCTAAAGGCCTAGTGGAACGGGCAGTCCCTAAACATGCGTAGCTTTTCACAATCACTACCCACAAACCAATGGCCTAGTGGAACGGGCAAATAGTGGCTTAGGCGAAGGAATTAAGACACGCCTGGAAAAGCACAAAGGGAGATGGGTGGAAGAACTATCGCATGTTTTGTGGGCGCATCGCACCTCGATCAAAACCAGTACAGGAGACACCCCCTTCTCTTTAGTCTACGGGACCGAAGCCGTCATACCAGCGGAAATTGGTATGCCAACCATCCGCACTGCCGAGATTAATGTGGCAACTAATGACGAAGACCGGCGTCTTGACCTAGACCTACTAGAAGAAAGACGTGAACGCGCAGCTATACGTGAAGAAAAATCGAAGTCAAGAATGAAGGGATACTATGACGCTAAGGTAAAAGGTGTCTCCTTCAGACCAGGTGACTTCGTCTACCGCGCTAATGAAGCGAGCCACGCAGAAGACACAGGTAAGCTTGGACCAAAGTGGGAAGGACCCTATGAGGTTACTGAAGCACTAGGAACCGGCGCGTACAAGCTACGGGGCTTGGATGGTCGTGAACTGCCACGCACATGGAACATCTGCAATCTCAAAAGATGCTACCTATAGGATTGGCTATGGCCAAGCGCACAGACGCTCAGGCATTTTACTAAAGTACTCGATAGATGACTATGTTTTTTTTTTAATTTCCCTAGTATCATGTTTTTTATTTTTTCCATAAACACTTGCAAGTATCAATAAAACGTTGCGGTTTCTAGCTAACTCCGTAACACCCTTTAATTTGTTACTTCCATATACTATATGTCTTAACAATTTTTTCATATTTTTTGCCTACATGGCGTGCATGCAATATATACACCCACGACGGTCAAAAGGATAAGTTAACCTAATAAACAACTTGTTGAGTAAGAGGGTTGCAAACCCATCGATGATGGATTACGTATCCTTGTTAAACACCTTGTTCTCAAGACGTTGGAATAAGCTTTGTGCGCACCCCACGACGGATGCGCAACTATGCACATGTGCACGTTTAACAACTTTGGAACCAAGACACTTGATTCCTCAATTTGGTATTTACAGTACGCTGCATACCGTTAATATACATGATTATACTTAACATTTTCTTTCGGATCTTCATAAATGATTATGAAATCCTTGTATTGTTCACACTTGGTTATACAGATAACAACGCATACTTCTTTTACGCAAAGATTCACAATATAAGGGTGTACATCATAGATAAAACAACGTATATTTCTTTTACGCAGAGATAAATACGACAAAGGTGTACATCACAAAAAGAACAATATACTTACACACACCCTTCACAAAAGGAAATCCATTCATGACCTACGAGTTATTTCTTACAGATATCACCAGAAATAAACTAAAAGCTATGACTACGTTTCAAGGAGGAACTACCCACACGGTTAGTATCATCCCCAATCCTATTTAGCTCCTGTAACAAATCAGCATCTCGACGAGCTACGGTGGCAACACTCACAGGCACCCCATCAGACCGAGGGAGGTGCGCCGCGCCAATACCACACATTACAGCCTTGCCCTTAATACCTTTCCTTTCAGCAAGTCTCGCTGCATGCGCCTCCAACACTTGTTTCAGGGGGACTTCCCTATCAATGACAAACGGATCCAGGATTGATGCATTCGCAGCCGGAACTTCCGGATGTACCGCGCTAGGGATATAGTAATCGGATGCAAACTGTTGTAGTTCTTCTTCCGTTATGTCGGATGAAAAATCAGATAATTCTTTCACCATGGTATTGTTATAATCAAACACAAAGGCGCAGACGTGGTTACCTTAGGGGTATTTCAGTCTGAGGGCTTGGTTAAGTTGGAAGCTTTGCTAATGGCGGATTATTTTTACTATGTGTGGAGACGGTGAAAATGAAGTGAAGGAGTTATATAACCTTCTTCCTCCTCACGATGGCTGACACGTGGACTCCACTAATTATAACTGTGTGGTTGAGATTGTTTGATGGGACACACGGGCAGTAACTTTCCCCCGGTTTACGAGGCGCTCATTTTCTATTATTACGGCTGGATACAATGTATCCAGCACCTTTACTTTGGCTTCTTTGTTACGTTTGGTATATTTTTCCGTACCTATGGTTATTAGTCTAGCATCCGCAGCTAAGCACTGCGCATACTAGACTGGGGGGACATGATGACGTATACTCTACATCCGGGTTACGAACCCGCCCCAAAGCCCAATATTGATAAAGCCCAACACGATGTGGGCTACGCTGATAAGCGTTTAGGCCCACGAAGGCCCAAGTACGAATCTATTTACGGAATAGATACGAGATATCTTCTAATCAAGGAGATAATCATTTTCAACCGATTAAGGCGGGATGCGCCGAAGGTTGAGGAACACGGAACCAACAAGGATTCCGTGCGTATATAAAGGGGATCACACCCCTCGTTTAAGGTACGATCTACAAACCCTAACTCTCCTTAAACCCTAAACCGATTACTTACTCTCACGCCGGAGGATAATCGTGGGAAACAATCCCACGGTAAGCCTAACGGTGTCTTTTGTCTTTTAGTGTGCAGGTTCCAAGCAACAATCCTCAATTGGTGTAAGATCCGGAGCTCCAAACAAGGAACGTCCAACTTTTGCATCAACACCACTCAAACCAATTGAATCATAAACCCTTTTGGATTTTTGATTTTTCTACACTTCCTAGCTTGAAGATTGTAGTTTTGGTGTTCTTCCTGGCTTGACGAAACACAAAAACAGCTGCTAGAACTTTTGGTTATAGAGTGATACTAATTTAGAGTTTTTCTATAAACCCTAATTTGAGTTGATGGAAGGAATTCCATTATGTCTTGATTTAAGTTCTGAATTTGTTAAAATCTTACGAAGTATTTTATTAACAAATCTTGAGATGAGAACTTAAAGTGTATTTTGTGGTTCTCCATAAAGAACAATTTATTGTTGCTTAAATACTTAGTATTTTGAGAATTGTCTCTACTTACAAAAGTAAGTGGGAGCATATACAAATCTCAAAGTTTTTGAGAACAAAATACTTAACCTTCTAAAATCTACTTATTAATGTCATACTAAGGTTAAACATGAAAATGTTGACCGAAGTATAATGATTACTCTCATTCGTAAATCCGAAAGGATGCCTCATCACTTGAGTGATATTTTATATCAATGATGAGAAATATAAGTTAGAAGATTGTTATAAATCAACTAACTACTAAAATATATTATCACATCTTGAATCTGATAAAATGTTTTAGAACTATGAATGATAAGATGCAGTCCTTAAAAGGCAAATTGAGATTTGAGCTTGATTGTAATTTCGCCTAACAGTTAACCTATGAGGTTGGAATGAGTTTCTTTTGAAGAAAGACCCACAAGGACAAATTTGTATAGATATTAATGCATGGCATTCTATGAGAAGTTTTTAATCATACTTAAACAATTGACTGTGATTAAAATTTCTTATATATGCACGCATTAATTATATAAAGATATTGAATTGTCATAAATGTTCCTTGTATGAAGAATATGACAATTAAGATTTTATAACTCTTTCTTTATGATTACCTTTTGCGAGGACGGTGTTTAATCAAAAGGGTTATGAATCTATACATAATCTTTATGTAATATACAAATTTTAGCAATCCAAGTTTGGATTGTATCGTGCATCTAAGAGCTGAGATCTTGAATTTAATTACAGTATGATTCTAATTGAATTAAGATATCTCTTGAGTACATCTGACATTGAGTGAGAGCAATGTGTTTATCCTTAAAATTTATATGTTGAAGATATCATTCTATTTAAGCTAGATATTGATCCATAAGCTTGGAATGAAACTTCACTTGGAATTTAGGGAATAAAACAAACAACCTTGAAATAAATATTTATCTGGAATAAACAAATGCGAAAAATTAAGTCTGACACAAATGCAATATATCATTAGAGCAAGTCTTAAAATGGTATATTTCACTTAGAATAATTTACATGGATGGAAACCTTATGTTTTTAAACCAATGGTTTATCATGTATATATTATATTGTGTATAAGACTAGTTGTTGCTCTTGTATAAGAACAAGATGAGCTGACAACAAACAAAATCTAATTGAGAGTGTTTAGATTATTGTTAATATATATGTTTACGAATTATAAAGCATAGTGTTGTATAAGTACAAATGATGCTAGAGGATTATTTATACTAGTTGTAGTAGAATTTTATCTTTTATGATAAATCTGCTAACTAGTTATGCTCAACATAGAGCATTGTTGCATTACACATTAATGAATGAGAATACTTTACACTTTTATTACTGTTGAGATACCGTTACTTGATGGGTCGGGTTCGACTATTGAGAAAATACGGGTTGAATATGAGTGGAAACCACCTCACTGTGATAAATGTATGATTTTTGGTCATACTCCTATTGAATGTCCTAAAGTTGTTGAACCTCCTGCTCAGCCTACTAAGCGTGTTAATGATGGTTTCAAGACGGTTAATAACAAGAAGAAGAGTAAGCAAGGTGGGTCTACTCTTCCGGGTCAAGGAGGGTTTTCTAAACCTGTTGTGGGTAAGCAATTTCAATATCAACCCAAAAAGACTCATCCTGAACCTAAGAAAGTGGAAGTCACTAAGAAGATTGCTTCTGATGTGGCTAGTTCGAGTGGTACTAAGATCTCTACATCCAACCAGTTTGTTGCTCTTTCTACGGATGCGTCTGGTCTTCCTTCAAATGACACAAACAAGGATGTGGATTCTGGTCATACAATGGAAGTTACTGATGATAAGTCTACTAAGACAGGTACTGCATCACAAGAACCTCTTGTGAGTGATTTGAAAGAGATGGAATCGGGTGTGGTTCCTGAAACTAGTGATTCTTATATTCCGCCCGCCACTTCTACTAAGAGAGTTAACCCGTTTTCTAAAGTGGGAGAGATCGTGGATTCTGATTCTGAAGATGAGGTAGTTGCTAACCCATTTGATGAGTCTGCTAATCTATTTGGTGGTGGCCAAGAGTTTGAAGATGAGTATGATGACTATGACTACGATGACTATGCGAAACAGGTTCAAGATCTTCCAGGGAATTTGGATGCCTTTAATGCCATGTATGGCACCAAGCTTCAAGGTCCTAGGAAGTAATTTTCTTTCGTTATGTCCTATGTTATCTTTTGAGTAGTGGTTTGTTTTCTTGTTTAGAAAATAGGAAGTATCTTGTTATGTAAGCTTTATGCCTATGTAACGGGCTGAGATATGGGATTTCACTCATATCCATTGTACTTAAACGTTTTTTGGTTAATATATTTACCAGGGTGCAGGATTACTCCCCTTTACCCAAAAATACTTTACACTTTTAGAAACTGTAAAGATGACTGTCAGTGTGTCGTTGATTTCTAATACCTCATGCAAGGTAAGACGACATCTCCATACTATAACTCTTGCAATAGTATGAGCATATGAGATAAGACACTCATCTTATATTTCAAATCACTCACTATATGTGATATTTGAAACAAGTATTCGGAAAGTTTACTCAGATGACTATTTAGTTTTTCTTGTAAAAGAAAGGTTGATAATGTTAGAAACATTAGGCTTCAACTTACTAAATGAGTTTCATGCATATCTGTTTTAGTATTTGGATAATTGAGATTGATAGACAATTTTTACTTTATGATGAATAAAGATACTTGATATTTGTTATTCATTCATATAATAATTTTTATCCTATATTTGCATGTTTAATCCTTTAATGATTTTATTGTTCTAAATATGTCCATTGTCGGTTAACAATATGGGAATATTGTTATGTAAGGCAAATGTGAGTGTTGGTTATATTCTAACGAGAATTCGGATTGTTCCCGCCAAACTCATATGTATTCACTAGAGATGCATATTGGATTCCCCAACTTTCAAACATTTACTTTTGGATCCGTGTCATAAGTAAAATATTAAAAATGGTTTGTTAAAATCGTCCTTAGACTTGAGATACAAGCAAGTTCTGCTATGTGTGGATATTACTTTTTGTAAGTATACGCAAAACGCTATCTGAACAAGGTAGTTATAAAAGCTATATTTTGGAGTGATGTGAAGCAGCATCCACAACCCTTGTAGTCAATAAAGGATTTGTTACTCCACTTGATATGTGCAGAAAGATACCATAGGCCCTCTCCAAAATTAATCAGATAATTGTTTGTCCAAACCCAAAGGGTATGCAAGATAATACTTGATTACATTTGGTATATCTAATTAAATTCTATAACGAGAATCTAAATGGTTAAACTATATGGAATGAGTTCGGATCCATATCCATGGTTTAACGGTATCTATAACAAAGGATGATTAAAAGCAAGACATTAATAACCATGCTACTGAGAAACTTTTATGAACTATTCTCTCAGAATCTTTTAGTTAAAAAGCGAGTGAGAGCGTTGCTAGGCGTTTCCGTCGTTAGTTTTGTGTGTCATTCGACACTCCAACTCCCAAATGGGAGCTGTTGGTTTGTGGGAGTTTAAAACACATGTAAAAGACTAAGAGTGTGTGAGCCGATGATGGCACACACGATAAACACGAGAGTACGTGTCGAACGTATATTAATACTTGAATATATATTACCCGATATGTAATAACTTGACCCGATCATAGTACGACCCATGGGCTGTTCCTGGACATGGACTTGGGTCAAATTTGGTTGGCAGCCTTGGGCCTTGAGATCCATCAGATCGGGCATGTGAGGGAGTGGGATTGCTTGGGCTTGTTTGCCTGTCGATCAAGCTAAAACCCAAGATAAAGGGACGTGTGTTTTTGCTATAAAACCATACCTCAATATGATGAAACAGTCGATTCATGATATCCCTAATATACGATATATATATATATACAATCACTAAAAGTCAATCGACATAATATATTACAATATATAGAGTACATATGCATGTGATTCCACTAGATGCTATGACAGTACATGATATTTATCATGCATGTGCGCATGATATTTTATGCATGCATGGCATGTATGATAAATCAAATCCATGCAAAGTTTTATTCTTTTCATTATTGTCAATGATCAGTGTTATATCCCTTTGAGGCATTTGATCGTATAAACCCAATATAAGTGCTTTTTTGGTTCTTATTTTTGGTATGATCTCTGACAACAAGGAGACTTGGTCTTAGGGTTTTCTTGTTTGAGTTATTCAAGTGGTTTATCAAAGGGTTGATTGTGTATACGTTCTCGACTAGCTCATATCGAACGTGCTCGTTTTACGTGTTGTGTGTGATACTCATTGAGGCATCTATTTTAGGTGCTTAGTTTCGTATTGGTTTTATTGTCCGTTACACTTGAGTTCAAATAGCCACAAAATGTTAGGTTTTCTTTTATCCCTTTTATTAATTAATTGTTTATTAATTAATTGTTTATTAATTACGTGTTTAACCTAATTGCAATTACTAGATCCTTATCCGCTGCGTACTCGTAGAGGTTAATGGTTAACTTGTTCTAAAATCCCAACACCTTTTGCCTATCCTTACAAATTACAACTCACATTTTCTATTTCAGTTTTACCACGATATAAACAAATTGTGCATAAGATATGGATTGGGCTACAAATCATAATGTGTAGGGTATCAGATCTTGTTTAGTTGGTCTGATACATGCAAAATAAAATGGTACACGATTAAAAAACTTTTGTTCAAATGGTACATTATTATTGTTGTGCGAAAACACCACAACTATTTTGTTATGGATTCAAATCCTACTTATTACACGTGAGATGATTATGTTGTTTGGTTTTACGTGTTAAACGGTAAGGACTCGATGAGTTGATAAAGATCAAGAAGCTCGAGTAACACTTAAATTAACCATGTGTAGACTGCGTGTGAGGCAGTATTTGTCCAATTGTATGAAACTTGTGAAGTTTGTGTGTGAAGCCTTCTATTTATTTTTTTTGGGTAAAAGGGGATCACTCTGGTAAATATATTACACTAAAAAACGTTTAAGTACAATGGATGAGAGTGATTCTCTCATCTCGACCCGTTACATAGGCATTGAACAAGCACCAAATGTGCAACAATCAAAATCACTACATAAGAAAGACATGTCAATCTTATGACCTACCAACTGTAAAATTACTTTCTACCACGACCTTGAAGCTTGACATCATAAAGGTCACAAAAAGTATCCAATTGCCCTGGTAAATTGTTGACCTAAGCAACATAATCATCATCAAAATAATCTTAACCACCGGACGATGCAAGAAACTTTGTCATATCATTATCCGGCTCAAGTACCTCGTCCTCATCACTGTCAGTAACAACTACTTCATCCACTTTAAAGTATTGGTTGTCCACCTTATTCGAGGACGTACACGGAGAAGAAGAAGAACTAGGCTTAGTAAAACCGCACCTTCTAAATAGGCTTACCATCATCATCCACAAGAGTAGCTTTCCCATAAATAATAAGCTTTTCAAGCTTCCAAATTTTCTCAACAATAGGAGTAGTTCAAGGAATACCATTTGCATCAGTATCGTCCATATCAAGAGCATCAAATGGGTTTGATGTAGCAATATTCGTCCCCATACTTACCTCCTTACTAGCATCCGACTTCTTTGAGATAGAAACATACTTTTGCTTAGGGTTTGAAGGGCTAAATTTAGTCCCTTTACCAACATCAATACCACACAATGGCTTTTTATGAGGCGCATGAACCCCAACCTTTTTACCTTTATCTTTTCGGTTCTTAACCTCAATAAAACCCTCTTCGTCCGTGTCCACAGTAGACGAAGTACCCTAAACAGCCACATTAACATCACTACGATCATCCTCCTTAACACATTTTGGGCAATTGATACGATCAGGACTAAAAACTTTACACATGTCACAATGAGGAGGCGTCCATTCATATTCAACTTTAATGATCGTCATAGTATAAACACTATCATCGTCATTAGGAAGCCTTCTATTTATAGAAAAGGCAGGGTTTAAAGATAAACCTTTAAGGAATGATCAACAGATGTGGGGAGGTCACATGTTAATCATCTGATGAGAAGACAAGGAGGACATATGGTCTCTCTTCCTTGGCTCGACAAGATGGTACTTTCCGTGCATCCTTGCTGTCATATGTCAGATTGTACATCTTAGACATTAGTGACGGTTGAAGAGCAGTAGTATTATGCGTTCAACATCCTGATGGGATTCACCAGGCCAAGTGTGGTATGGATTTCTAATCGGGTCTGCTGTTTATTGACAGACCTTTAGTAATGAGTTTAATTCGTGCATAAATTTAGTGAGACCGGGTCGCTAAAATTTATACGTTATTACACAACATATATAAGCTACGCTGATTTGATATATACACACTAAACCAACTGAAGTAATATCAACGATTTACCAAATTGTAGTGGTTCTAGTTAAACATCTAATAGTTAAAATGTGTCACTAAAAGTTAAAACATGTACATGTGTTAGTGAATTTTTGAAGTGTTTCTCCTAGCTACTCTTAAAAAATGAAAGCAAAAGTGTCATCATTAAGCATCTCAATTTTAGTGACAGAAAAACGTGGAAATGTATTTTGGGCTTTTTGGAACGTAATTTGTTAATATAAAGTGACGTTAAAATTCGAAAAAAGAATATGATGTTATACTTAAAGCATCCGCAATGCAAAGGTTTTTCAATAGCTTTTTACTATTTCAACAAGTCTTTGAAAGACTTGTTACTATTGCAATTGTGTGCTTTTCCAAAAGCTTTTTCAAATAACTTGTAATTCATCAAGCGTTTGAAGCTTTGTACTAAATTAATATTTTAATCAAAATATACTGATTTACTCACTTGCTATCTCACTTTCTCTTTCCAAAGCTTTTGTAAAAAGCTTTTACCATTGAAGAGATTTATAGTAAAAGCTTTTTGATATGTAAATATTAATGCAAAGTATGAGATATTAATTGTAAAAAGCTATTAGAGGAGTTTAGCATTGCAGATGCTCTTACACAACTCCAAAAATGTCATCTGCATTGCGAAACTTTTGTGTGTCACTAAACTCTATGTCACTATATGTCACTTTTGTTTTAGGGGGAGAGGGTTGGGGACACTAAATAGAGATGGTTTTTCTAATCGGTGAGTGATCCTCATTGGTTTTGATCATTAAAACTTTTTAAACTTAAATTAAGAAATACCAATAATAAAATATGTTGTACAAACTATTCAAACACAAAAACAATAATTTAAAATTAAAAATAATAAAGCCAAAGTTACAACATCTATACAACACCTATATATAATTAATGTTAGCCTTAAAATACCCGTTCATTCAAAATTACAATTAATAAACCACAAGTTACAAACTAAACAAGCTACTAATGTGGTCATCAAAACCCAGACACTTAAAATCGATTAAAAGGAATCGTACATATGCCAAAATACAAAATATATCAGGTGGTTTATAAGATATGAAAAATGTATAGCTTTTGAATACCGTAATTGATATTTTGTTAAACAATGTCATATATAGATGTACTATCATATATTTGCAAAAACTAATGTATACTACTCTATGTTTAATTACATGTTATATAATATTGTGACGAATATGCACAACATTTATTGACAAGCAAGTACCTTTCACCGTCAATCGTTACAACTTTATAATACTACTAACTACCATTTTCGTATAGCCATTGCACCGCGATGCACGGATACTCTACTGTATTTATATGAGATACCGTGCGATAAGTTATTCCCTAGCTAAAATTCTCGCTATGCGTAAAGTTAGTATCACGAAAAATATATAATCGAATTATATTGTTCGCCACAAGTTTTGATTATAAAATACCCGCTATTGCAACCCGCGGGTACCCTACTAGTGCTTATTAAATTAAAAATCTCAACTAATTAAGGTAATTTATAATTTTAACGAATGCATATTAGATATATTTTTTAATTTAAAATTAAAAGAAATTTCGGAATAAATCAATGCATTTTAACCGATGCCCTGACAACACTTGTTATACAAATCTCAATAAAAAGACAGTTGATTTGCATACTTTATTTTTGATTAACACACTTTAATACAATAAGCATTTTGTGATGCATATACAACTATTTATAGCATGAAATGAAATATGTCAGTTAAAACTTGTAATACTCTCCAATAAAAATAGCTAGATAAAATCTAAGGGCCCGTTTGGTTTGCATTAATGGGAATGGGACTATGACTTTCAAAGTCATAGTCGGTGTTTGTTTTGTTTTGTTTTGTGGGCCTGGTAATGAAATGGGTATATCATAGTTATAGATTCATTACACACCAATTTGGTGTCTATGAAATCCATTCCCGTGGACCCCTCTTTTTTCCACTACAAAATTAAAATATCTATACACTTTTTCATACCATATTTTATCAACCAAACATAAACAATCGTAATGATACACTTTTTCATACCCATTATAATTCCACCTCATTCCAAATCCGATACCCATTGTCATTCCTAGCGACAAACCAAACGAGCCCTAAAACAATAAAATTAATTTACGTAACAACAATAAAGTATACTACTAGAAAAAAAAACTTGCAATAACTTCCAACACAATCTCAAAAGCCATGTAATAGCCATTTAATTCAGTCAAATTATTAATTATTTTCACCCAAAGTAATTAAATCTATTTATTACTGCATTAAACTCATAACTAGTAGTTATATACTAAAAAACAAAAACAAAAATCAAAACTTTTGTTTTTTGTTTTTTTGTCTTTTTATTAATTGATTTTCTCTCATAAAATGTTTATTTTTATTTTAGTCCTCAATTTAGTCTCCACAACAGACACTTAAGTTTTTCAGACAATTAGCTAGAATTTAGGGTTTTTATTTTACCCCTAAATTGACCCTGAATCCATCATTTTCATCGTCAATTTAACCTTTGTTTGAACTTAAATTCATTTAATTACCGTAATTTCATCTTCAGTTTTAATGGCGAAAACAAATCCTGGAAAGAAAGATGCTGATTCGTACACAATCAAACGAACTAAGAAGATCGTTCGACGTATATCATCATCTCTCCATTTATACATCTTTATATTTATATTATTATGTATATATGTTTCTGTAATGTGTTTGTCTATTTATTAATCTTCAAGTGTTTATGGATATCACGGATGTAACTTTTTGATTAGTAGATGTGATCGTGTTTATGTAGTCATATATGCTCATTTTAGGTTAGAAAGTTTTAATTTTTTTTTATAAAGATTAGTGCTTTGAACTTGGTGATAATTCTGTTATGTGTGTTGTGTTTGTGAGTGTTTTGATATCACGCTAACACTTGAATCTTAATTAATAGATTTGTTTAATAGATGTGGTCATGTGGAATGTGTTTGTGTAGTGATACATGTTCATGCAAATTATAGGATGAAAAGATCGAGTTGATTTTGTTAACTAAAAATTAGTACTTTGGACTTGTTTTTTATTTACTTACAGCGGGTGATTGTGTGTTAATGAGGCCGGATGATCCAAAGAAACTTCCTTACGTGGCTAGAGTGGAGGAGCTAGAAGCTGACAGTAAGAACAATGTGAAGGTAAGGGTTAGGTGGTATTACCGGCCTGAGGAGGCGTTGGGAGGGAGGCGGACGTTTCATGGTGCTAAGGAGCTTTTTTTATCGGATCATTTTGATTGGCAGAGTGCGCGTACAATTGAAGGGAAGTGTATTGTGCATTCTTTTAAGGATTATAAGAAGTTGGAAAATGCGGGTGATGAGGACTATTTCTGTCGGTTTGAGTACACGGCTGCTACTGGTGATTTCAAACCCGATCGTGTTGCTGTGTGAGTACTATATCGAGTTTTTTATGGATCATTGGTATTTTCCGAATCTTACGGTAAGATAACTGTGTTTTTTTCTCTGATATGTGAAGGTACTGCACGTGTGAAATGCCTTATAATCCAGATGATTTCATGGTGAAGTGTGAAGGATGCAGGGACTGGTATATATATACATATCTTGTTGAAATATGTATTTTTGTCATGACTCTACATGTTGTATACCCTTATAGTTCATCATGCTGCAATGTAGGGAAAAAAAGAAGCATACATAGGTCTTGGATAAAAATGGTGGTTTATATGGTTGTGATATCATTGCCGTAATTAGAAATTACCCATGTAATATGCATGTACGACTTTAGTAAGTTGTTGCGTGATTAAAAAAAAGAAACAAATTCATTTCCTTAATGGTGACGTCAGTTAACCCTAATATTTTGCAAAGGTGGTTCTACTTGCCAAAAAAACCTAATAAACTTTGAAATTGTGAACCATTTTAATGCCCTGTTCTTTTCTTAGATACAAAAAATATAAAGAATGCATGAACCTTACTGGCCAACATGCTTCTCAATTCCATCTGTTTTGGGCTTTTGTTTCAGTGACCACCACTTATCTATAATGGATTTAATACAAAGTGGTTCTTATATATTGTCATATGCTTGTTTCAATCAAGCTTTTAGGTTACTTATCTGAACCTTGAATATCTCAGTTATCTTTGCTAGCTAGATTGTCAATGGTTTGATGATCAAGACCTTCGGCCTGTATGTAACTATTGATGGGATGGGAATCGAAAACAACCAACACACCACGAGTTATATAATTATGTACGTGATTCCTAAATGTTTGTCCATTTTGTTGTAGGTACCATCCATCTTGTATGAAGATGACAATTGAAGATGCGAAGAATTTGGAACAGTTTCTGTGCTCTGACTGTGCTTTGGATGATGATGCATAAGGATGCATTGAAGTCATTCACAGTGTAGCGTTACTGCTGCGATTAAGGTGAGAGGCCATTTCATTGAATGTGTGACACTGTTGGCTTTGCTAGTTGAGAATTTTTCTCATATCATCTGTAGTGAATTCTTTCAGATGAGTTATGATAACGAAACCTAATTAATCAATCTAAAAATATTTCAACTATTGAAAGTCTATTACTCATTTTTTTTACCTGATTTATAATGCATGATTCTGACATACTCAGATGTTACTACTTGACAATTCAGTTCAGGTCTACCCATTACCAGAATTATAATTTTCCTTCAGTTGTGTTAGGGACAATAAATTGAGGGTATTTGGGATGATTGAATTTTTTTGAACGGCAAGTGTTACATAGATAATAGTGTTAAGCGCAAAGCATTTTAAGAAATTGCCAATTTTCTGTAATCAGCATCGCCTTGACTCACATATATACCTAATTAATCCTGTTATATTTTGCAGGTTCAAAATTCAGTTGTGCTTGTCTGGACATCAAAGTTAGGGATATACATGTTTTGAAGTAAATGGTTATCATTATATTGAGAAGCCATATTATTCAGTACTGTTACAGAATTGGCTATGTTACTTTTCTTTTGTTTTGTTCTTGTTGTGTGTTTTGCTACTTTATGTTTTGCTACTTTATGGGCTTTAACAAAGTGATTTATCAAATATATCATCTTAGTTATACCTTTCATATTAGTAATTATTTGGGAATATAATTCATTAAGCTTACATTACACCAAACAACATATTTTGCTCAGTTAGAGCAAAAGGTATCGTGGTGAAGAGAGAGAGCTCTTCATTTGGGCCCCTCCGGTGCCACCTCATTTTAACACTCCCATTTCAAAAAACCCGATCACTCACACAAAACAAACTCTTCATTTGAGCCCCACCCACCCACACAAAAGAACCTCTTCAACGGATATATCTGCAAAAGTGGCTTGTCTTTTGTGCTTCACTTCCCCGGCGAAAGTTCAAACGGCAACAACTTGGCAATTTAGAAAAACTGTAAGCAATAACCAAAATTGTGTGATGTGTGCTGCGCTAACACCATTTCACTAAATGCTACATACTCTTCAGCCTTCAGCATACACTATGCTTTAGATTATTACGGACCTTTTTCCCTGAACAGATATCGTGTATATATGCTTTAAATAACTGGTGTATTGTTAATTTGCCTCCATAGATGATAAATACAGACATATACATGGAGTGAACAAATGGGTTCTTTTCACCGTAGTTTGTTATTGGATCAATAGTTGTGTAATTATATTAGGGGTATGTGTATGTAACGAACCTAGCTTGTTGATGATTAGAATTATAAACTAATTTATATTCTTGATTACATTATCTGGCTGCACTTCTTTGCGGGATTGTAGTGTTTGTTTACGTAGTTGTCAAATACAGTAATACTTAACAATATGATTTGATTAGACGATTAGTTAAGTGTAAATTTAACACGATTAGTCGATAGAATGTTTCATTTGTTCTTTTCATGCTTATCGTTGAATACAGAGATCTTAAAAACTTAGTGGTCGTTTAGTTGGTAAAAAATTTCCCGTTTCTTCATTTCTGAATTCCTAAAAAAGGGAATGGTTTTTCTTTCTCCAGAGAAGAGTTGAGAATTTTAAAAATCCGTTAAAATTCAATTATATTTTTCGTTTTAAAAAAAATAAAAAGATGTTTAGGTGAAGCTCTTTTCAAACATTTTTTTAATCAATTTTTTTTTTCTTTTTTTTTTTTTTTTTTTTTTTTTTTAGATCTTCATGCATCCGAACCGTCCAATGAAGAATAAGAGGAGAGCAAAGCGCCAATATCAAGTTTTATACGTCTTTGTACGGTTTTATACGTTTTCGTCCGTTTTTTTTCTTTTCGTTTTTATACGTTTTCATCCGTTTTCATTTGTTTTTATCCATTTATATACGTTTTTATCCGTTTTAACGTTTTTATGCTTTTTCATCTGTTCTCGTCCAGTTTCATCCGTTTTATACCTTTTGTATGCTTTGGTATGTTTTCATCCGTTTTTACCGTCTTTATACGTTTTTTACCGTTTTCATCCATTTTTGTCCTTTTTATACGTTTTTGTCTATTTTATATGTTATTAGATGTTTGTTTTGCATTTTTATACGTTTTCGTCCGTTTTCATTCGTTTTTATCCATTTTTATAAGTTTCAACCGTTTTTATATGCTTTTAGATGTTTTATACGTTTTTATACGTTTTCATCCGTTTTCGTCCGCTTTTATACATTTTTTTTCGTTTTCATCGGTTTCATTCGTTTTTATCCATTTTATACGTTTCAACCGTTTTTATACTTTTCATCTGTTCTCTTCTGGTTTCATCATTTTTATCCGTTTGCAATTTTTCGTCCGTTTTCATCTATTTTTTATCGTTTTTATATGATTTCGTATGTTTTCAGTACGTTATTATACGTTTTTATACGTTTTCATGTATTTTCGTCCGTTTTTGTATGTATTTGTTCTTTTTGTCCATTTTTTTTTAATTCTGTGTACGTTTTTGTACATTCTTGTATGTTTCATATGTTTTTGGACAGATAAAAACCGAATAAATTTAATAAAATGTATAAAACCATATAAAAACATATGAAAACGTACAAAACCGTATGAAAACGTCAAAAAAACGTATAAAAATGTAGAAACACGCGTAAAAATGGGATAAAACGTATTAAAACATACAAAAACTTATAAACGTATAAAAAAGTAAAAGACAAAAAAGGGACGAAACGGATGTAAACCGTTAAAAAACGGATAAAATGGATGAAACCGTATAAAAACGGACGAAAACGTATTAAATTCTATTAAAACGGACGAAAATGCATAATAAATGACGAAAACGCATAAAATGGACGAAAAGATATGTAAACGGATGAAAACGTATAAAAACCGACGAAAACATGTAAAAACGAATGAAAACTATTAAAAACAGACGAAAACGTGTAAAAACGGATGAAACGTATAAAAATGGACGAAAATGGCTGAAAACGTATAAAAACGGATGAAAACGTTTAAAAACGAACAAAAATGTGTAAAAACGGATAAAAACGTATAAAAATAGACGAAACCGAAGGAAAATGTACCTAACGGACGAAAACAGATGTAAACGGATAAAAGCGTATAAAAAGGTCAAAAATGTATAGAATAGACGAAAACGGATGAAAACAGACGAAAACGGGTGAAAACGTATAAAAACGGACGTAAACGTGTTAGAATTGATGAAAACGTACAAAACGATCGCAAACGGATGAAAACGTATAAAAATGAACGAAAACGGATGAAAAAGTATAAAAACCTATTAAAACGGACGAAAACGTATTAAAACGGACGAAAATGTATAAATACGAACAAAAATGTATAAAGCGGATGAAAACGTATAAAAACGGACGAAAGCATGTAAAAACGGACGAAAACGTATAAAGATGGACGAGAATGGATTTAAACGGTTAAAAACGGATGAAAATGTATAAAAACAGATGAAAATATTTAAAAACGGATAAAAGCGAATGAAAACGTATAAAAACGGATGAAACGATTAAAATATATAAAAACAGATAAAAACGAACGGAAATAGTCGAATAAAAAAATGAGAATGAAAAAAGTGAGAAGAATATAATGGGCTTTTAAAATCTTTAGTTAAAATTTAGATAATGAGAACTTTACATTTTTTTTAAATTGTTGGAATAATGTGCAACTAAACGAATTTTTATTTTTTTCTCTTTTTATATGAAAATTTTACTAAAAAAAAAAAAAATAAAAAAAAAAAATAATAATAATAAATCACCAACTAAACGGCCCCTTACATTTCGTGTTAGGTTACATTGTTTATCTATTATATACTACTTATAATGGGTTTAAGGCCTTCTCTCCTATTAATTATTTTAAGAGAACCATAAATAGATTTTTAAGAAAATAATACTTTATAAGCATCTTTTACTAATATTTAAAGCACACATAAAACTAAAAAAACAATACTCATCTAATACAATTAATACACTATTAAAAACACCACTTCACCCAAAATTACAGCTATTTAACCACAATGTACAATCTGATTAAGCTTCCAAAAAACACTATTTAATTCACCTTTTCATCAAAATATACAACAATTTTACCACAATGTACAATCTAATCAAGTTATTTAGTCAAGCAAATAAAGCTATTAGGTTGCCCGCAGTGGTCGGTCGCCGCCATTGCAGCATGAGGTTCGAAGTGGGTCGGTCGGCTTCAAAATTGACGAAGGGGTCGTCCCATTGACCGATATCTCACTAGACTAAAAAACAAAAAAGTGAACCGTTACATTATTAAAAAAGTATGGCCACATAACATCACATTGCCATAAAATATGATCACATAACATCACATTGCCAGAAAATATAATCACAGCGTACCCGTCAACGTTGCTGGTATATGTAATTCTTGCAAGGTCAGTTACATTCCTTTGATGATTTTCCTATATTGTTATACAACATCATAAGAAACAAAAAGTTATCACAATTCTAAATTTATGTTCGTCTTATAATCAAAACTATAAACATTGCATGAATCAAATTATTGTTCAGTAAAAGGAAAACTGAGAAAGAATTCACATTTATAAAACGGTTTTCTCTCTTCTGTGTGGGCGACTCACGCTCTCCCTGCATCTCCATGATCTTCCACATTTGGTTCTTCGTTTCTCCCTGTATCTTCATGATCTACCACGCATGAATCTTCGCTCTATCTTCTTGTACAGGTTTGTATTTGGGGTTATTTTTCTAGGGTTCGTTTTCTTCCATCTGTACAGTTTCTTTTTAGGGTTTCGATTCGAGACCCGATTTCAGTTGGTGGTTGTTATGTTCGTTTTGCTTCTCCAAAACAGTTAGTTTCCTTATCTAGTTCAGGTTGTGGTCTTCTCTGTTAGGAATTAGAAAATTCAGTCGTTAAAGAGTCGGTCACCTCAAGTATATGCATTCGATAGAAAGCTCGTAGTCGTAGTCAGGATTTGTTAGTAAGCAGTTTGTTATGTAACATCGTGGAGGACGGACGGGTCTTTACCTACTGTATGCCTGATCCACAGCCCGTAGGTGGCGCTTATTTGTAAGACACTATAAATACCCTCTACCTCCCAAGGTAGAGGGTTGGAGCTTGAATACCATTTTTCTTTGTTTCACATAGTTTCCAACTCTCTTCCCTTTCTCTCTCTAGAACTTTCTCTCTCTAAACATCTTGAACGCCACTTGTGATTATGGTTTAATGTGTTTGTGAAATACTATATCCTACAATTGGTATCAAGAACCATGGTTTGATCACTTATCTTTCATGCTCTTTGTTTTGGTAGATTTCATAAGCTAGGTTTTTGGGGTTATAAGTGTTTAGGAGAGTTTGAATCATTTGGACAAATTTCTAGTGTTAAAGTTTGAATTTTGATTGTACTTTTATGTTTAGGATCATCATATGTGTTTAAGTTTTGAATTGGAAGGCTTAAATCATTATGGTTTGGTTGTTTTTGATTGATAAAGTGGTTGTTTGTGAAAGTTGTACGAAGCGAGTTGAGTCTCGGAGTTCTGTTTCTTCGAAGCGAGTTGCTTTGTTATTGGAAGCGAGTTGGTATATGCGACTTGGCTATTTAGCGAGTTGACTCCTTGTGCGACTTGGGTTCTAAGCGAGTTGTTTCTTTAAGAAACTTGAGTTCTAAAGCGACTTGGCTATTAAGCGAGTTGTACAGCTAGCGAGTTACCTCAAGCGACTTGTTTCTTTAAGCGAGTTGTCTCTGTTTGCGACTTGGCTATTAAGCGAGTTGTCTCTATATGCGACTTGGCTATTAAGCGAGTTGGTTCTTTAAGCGACTTGTTTCTTTAAGCGAGTTGTCCGTTTAGCGAGTTGATAACTAAGCGAGTTGACTGTTTAGCTACTTGTCTATTGAGACTTGTTACTTCTTCGTACTACATCTTTACGGTTGTTCTTTTGGTTTAGTAAAATCCCGTGAAAGAATCAATTTCCTGGTTTAATCAAAGAATAGTAAAATCACGTAGAACTTGTAATCATGTCTACCAACGTACCTACAATTATATCCACTGTTGCTGAGGATGTTCAAGCAGCTGGTTCTGATACTCGTCCACCTATGCTTGACAGAACTGACTACGACTCTTGGGCTCAACGAATCAGATTGTACTGTCTTGGAAAGGAAATGGGGTCAACATTCTCAAATCCATTGATGAAGGACCTTATCAGATTGAGACTACAAGAGACTTAATTGATACAGCTGCAGATGGACCAATGATCTATGGATTAGACATACCAAAGACATATGATGAGCTCAATGATAAGGAGAAAAAGAGATTCGATGCTGACATCAGGGCCTCTAACATTATACTTCAGGGTCTTCCAAAAGACATTTACAAGCTCATCAATCACAACACTGAAGCCAAGGCAGTTTGGGATAATGTGATTGGTCCCAAACGGTCAGGTTTATTACACAAGTCAACCACTTGTGAATGGTCAACCGTAATAAAAGTCAAACAGTCTAAAACCAAAGCAATTAAGTCCAGAGGAGTATAGTGTTTCCCCAGGTCGTTAAGTCCCAACGAGCTGTGCGACTGAATAACTAAACGTGTAGTGATCGGGTGATATTGAACAGGAAAAGGGGTCAATGATAATACTAGATGACAAAGGAAAAATCTGAGAAAATTCCTAAAAATACTTTAATATGACAGAAACTTAAGAAAAATATAAAAAACATATAAGTGTTTAATAATAAGCTGAAAAGAAAATTAAAAAGCTAAATTATATTAAATAAACGCTATCACTATTTTTAAAGTTGGATTTTCTTGATTTTTCTTTTATAAATTTGAATTAAAAACTAATTTTAAACTTTAAAACTAAATTAAAATACTAAAAATTATGAAATTAAAGAGGAAAATTGTGAAACTATTTTTTAAAAATCTAAAATAACTAAACAAACTTTTGAAAATTGAATTTGTATTTTTCTGATTTATATTCTAATTTCTATGATTTAAAAACTATTTAAAACTAATTAAATTGCTAAAAATTACTATTTAAACTAGGAAAATTATGGAAAAATATTTTTTTGGCTTTTTATATTTATCTTAATCTATGAAAATTGAAAACTTATTTTTTTGAAGCTTTTCTGATTTATTTGTATTAAAAGCTATTTAAAAAGTCTTAAAAACTGATTTAAAATAAGAAAAATAGCAAACAGTGATGAAAAATTATGAAAAATTCAGGAAAAGTCTAAAATTATATTATAAATCTATAAAAAATATAAAAACTATGCTTATGTGTAAGAAAATGAAACTGTAGTGCAAACTGTTTGAGAATAAGCACTTGAAATAAGCTAATAAGCACTAGAAAGCACAAAATGAACACAGAAGCTAAACTAGGCTATAACTACTCTAAAACCACTCATTGCAACTACTCCTAACCTCAAATAAGCAAATCACTAAGGATTTGAGCTAATTACCACTTAAGCCAAACAACCTATCTGTCTACTTTTAAGCTAAAGTACCAGCTTATTTAATAAGCTAATGTGAAAACCAAAACTGTAGACCTCAAGTCCACCATCTGAACTATCTCAAGACCAAGTTTCAGCCACTAGTGATCAAAAACAAGACCTGCACAAGGTCTGGAAGTTGCCTGATTCACACTCAGTATTGGCTGAGTGTGAACAGGGCAAATCAGCTCTAAAGGAGAGCTGATTAAGAGCTTATAAAGGCTTGAGGAAATTCAACAAAAATCAGATTTCAAAAATAGACCAACTGAAGTTATTTTTCCCAAAATATCAATGATTTTGACTCAAAATTGAATTCATGAAAAATCAACAAAGCTTGGCTGAAACTGACTTTTTCAACTTTTGACTTTTGATCAGATTTAGAAATTTTGACCAAAATGAAACTTGAGCTTAATTTGTTAACTGATTATGATATTTTAAGCTAAAACAAAGTTATAACAAGCTAAATTACTAAATTATAAACCTAAATCTAGCTTGTGATTTCTAAAATCCTTAACAGAGATGAACCTAGGACAGATTTAAATTGATTTTGACTTATAGTGGAATAGAGTGCAAATAGTGAATTGTTTTGAGTCTATTACACCTAGATAAGGCTTAAGCAACTGAACTTATACCTAATCTATCCTCAAACACAGATGTGAACACCTGATCCAAACATACTTTTCAAAACAGATTTGCAATAAACTTTATCAAATCCTTAATACCAATCTAAAGCATCTTAAACCTATGATCTAATGATAATAATAGAGCTAATGAATGAAACAGTATCAATAAAAACCAACAGATTATGACTAAGCTAAATATGCAATCAACACAGTTAAAAATCAACAAATAGAGAATAGATTAAAGGTGCTTACAAAAGTCCAGCTTATTTGCAGCTTATACCATAACCAAACTACCCTATTTTTAACCAAATCCAACCCAAAACCAGCTCTGCATCAACCAAAATCCATTTCCATAACTGCTTAACCCAAAATTCCCCACAGTTTGACTTTCGTTGACCAGGTACCAAGTTTGTTTGAACTTGAGTTATGAGCTTACCAGAAGCTATTAGTAGCTTGAATAAGCTTATATAAGATGTAAACAAGCTATTTGAAGCCTGGTACTTAACAATTTTAAAACAGATTTGATTATAGAAAATGGAAAAACAGAAAACTTAACCAAACTTTAATTTATCACTTAAAATAAGTTACAATAGATTGAACAGGTTTAGACTGATACAAATAAGATGAAAATTACAAACTTTGAGCTAATTTAAGATTTTTAAGATAAAAACGACATGAAAGAAATTAAAAACTAAGAACTACTACTCTCTCCTCCTTCTCTTCTTCTATTTATTCAACAAAAGTGCTCCCACGTGTCTTCTGAGCATTTCCCACTTCTTATCTGGGCCATTGGATTATTGGAGTTGATATTAGCCGTGGATTCGATTTTGGCGCCAAAAAGGGTATAGCAACTGGGGGAGGATTGAGTGCAAAGAAGAAGAAGCAATTAATGCTCCTTGTTGGTTTGTGGAGGTGGAGTGATAAGGGTGGTGGTATGTGAGCTGGAGGAATGGTTGAGGTGAGTGGTTTGCAGGCAGTTGGTGAAGAAGGTGGAAAAATGAGGGAAAAAGGGTGAGCGGGAGTTGACCGAGTTTGACCGGGGGAATATTAATAGGGAGGGGGTTCAAGTTGGGGGTTCAAGGGTTGTTTTGGCCTGGCTCAAGGGTCAAGGGTTGTTTTTGGGTTAATAATACAAAAGGACCAAAACTGCAATTCCACCAAACTTGAGGGACCAAATCTGTAATTTTCCAAAGTTTATTATAAGGACCATTTTTGACAAGTTTAATTTTCCCAAGGACCAAAAATAATAATTTTCGAATTAAAAACGTCCAGGGGTAAATTCTGTCAATCTTTGAAACTTCAAGGACTAAAGTTGCCATTTTGCAAAACTAAACTTTATAAGGGTAATTTTGACAACTTGAAAATCCCTGAGGGCCTTTTATGAAAAATTAACTTGTTTTGAATAACCAGGGACTAGATTTGACAATTTTTGCATAAAATACAGTCTAAATATTTTTTCTGTCTTTTTGAGAATTTTCAAAGTGTTTTTGACTGTTTTTGCAGTGCAGAAGGAACAAAAATGATGAGTATTTAGACACTCATCAATCCCCCACACTAAACTATTGCTAGTCCCTAGCAATCTTTTGAGAAAACTTAATGGATTTGAATCTCTTTACCAAAAGCCATTACTTCTGGAGTAGCCAATTGTTTCAGTTCAAGTAAGAACCTTGGTACAATGATAACCAAATGATTTTGAGGAAATCACCAGCTTTCAACGGTTTTGATTTGTCTTTACCAGAAGCCGTTTGCTTCTGGACTAGCCAACTCTTAGATAAAATATCTTTGGTGAGTCGATTACCAATTATGGTTTTCCAACTGCCTTTACCACAAGCCATAAACTTGCGGGCTAGCCAACTCTTCACTAATTAAAGATATGGTGAGCTGAACACCATACAATTTTGGGCAAATTGCAAGCCGTCAACGGATTTGAGATATCTTTACCAAGAGCCGTTTGCTCCTGGATTAGCCAATCCTTTTGTTTATTAGACATGACGGACTGATAACCATAAGCTGAGTAAGTGCAAAACACTTACTCCAAAAAACATTTTGGCCAAAAATGGGGGAATAGGGTGGTATAATTACATGATAAAATTCGTGAGAATTCCCCCCCCCCCCACACTAGAAATGAATATTGCCCTCAATATTCAAAGTACCGGCTGTTATGCCGAAACTTAAAACGTAAAAGGGAAATACTACGGCCATTATTTTTGTGATGATTTTTTTTTTTTTTTTTTTTTTTTTTTTGAAACTTTATATACAACAGCGGGGGGCAACTCCCCCACACTAGGGTGGTAGAAAGTAGAAAGAAGTCAGAAATATGGGTGAAAACCCATATGGTGTGCTATTGTTTTTGATTTCCGAGTCGCTAGCTTGACTCGATCCCCGCATTCATTTGTTCATGGGGAAAGTTTGTAGATCCGGGACAACCACAGGTGGAATGTCCTCTCCAAAATAGTGCTTCAATCGATGACCATTCACTTTAAAATTTGGACCATCGGGTTGAGATAACTCAATGGTTCCATAAGGAAATACTTTAGTGATGGTGAATGGTCCAGACCAGTGGGATTTTAGTTTTCCTGAGAAAATCTTCAATCTTGAATTGAAAAGAAGGACTCGATCACCGACGTTGAAAACGCGGTTCTTGATTTTGGCGTCATGAATCTTCTTTGTCTTTTCTTTGTAGATCAAAGAGTTCTCGTATGCTTGATCACGGAGTTCATTTAATTCATTCATTTGAACTTTCCGGTGATCACCAGCTGTCTGAATATCGAAGTTGGCATGTTTCAAAGCCCAGTATGCTTTGTGCTCAAGCTCAATTGGCAGATGACACGCCTTTCCGTACACTAGCTTGTATGGAGTACACCCGATGGGTGTTTTATAAGCTGTACGGAAGGCCCAGAGTGCGTCATCTAGCTTATCCGACCAAGAGGCACGGTTTTCGCCTACTGTCCTCTCCAGAATTCTTTTAATCCCTCGGTTAGAAACTTCCACTTGCCCACTTGTTTGGGGGTGGTACGCAGTAGAGAGACGGTGAGTTACACCATACTTTTGCATGACTCTATCAAACTGGTCATTGCAGAAATGCGTACCACGATCACTGATTATAGCTCGTGGAGTTCCAAACCTAGCAAAAAGAGATTTTAAGAATTTCACAACAACTCGGGCATCATTGGTAGGCAAAGCTTTCGCTTCAACCCATTTTGACAAATAGTCAACGGCCACGAGTATGTATTTATTTCCTCGAGATGAAGGAAATGACCCCATAAAGTCAATGCCCCAGATGTCAAAAATCTCACACACTTGAATGGCGTTTTGCGGCATTTCATTTCTTTGTGAGATATTTCCGTGACGTTGACAAGCGTCACAGGTTTTGACAAATTCGTGGGCATCCTTGTAAATCGTGGGCCAATAAAATCCGGAATCAAACACCTTCTTGGCAGTGTAGTTGGGACTATGATGTCCCCCAGTAGGTCCAGAATGGCAAGCCTTGAGAATGTCATTGGCTTCCTGACCATACACACATCGCCTGATGACTTGATCCGCGCAAATTTTGAATAAGTAGGGGTCGTCCCAGAAGTAATGTTTTACATCTTTAAAGAATTTGTTTTTTTGTTGGGACGACATTCCTTTCACCACAAAGTTACCCGCATGGTAATTTGCAAAGTCAGCAAACCATGGGGTAGAAGAGTCTCCACGAAAAGAAACCACATTGAGTGTTTCGAGAGGAAATGTTTCGTTTATTTCCTTTTTCTCGAACACATCCTGGTGAGGGTTTTCTAGACGGGACAGATGATCAGCAGCCAGGTTCTCAGCTCCTTTTTTATCACGTATAATGATATCAAATTCTTGCAGGAGGAGAACCCAACGGAGCAATCTCGGCTTTGCATCTTGTTTTGCAAAGAGATATTTGAGAGCCGAGTGATCCGTATACACCATGCATTTGGTCAAGATTAGGTATGGTCGAAACTTCTCAAACGCATACACCACATCTAATAATTCTTTTTCTGTAGTGGTGTAATGGGTTTGAGCTTCAGTCATAGTCTTACTCGCGTAGTGGATAGGCTGAAAATGCTTGGTTTTTCGTTGCCCCAGAACTGCACCGATAGCAAAATCACTTGCATCGCACATGAGTTCAAAGGGTAAATCCCAGTCGGGGGCAACGAGAATGGGTGCTTCCGTAAGCTTTTTCTTTAATGTTTCAAAAGCTTCGATGCACTCAGGTGAGAAGATAAAAGGAGCATCCTTCTTAAGGAGATGAGTCATAGGCCGAGCGATTTTAGAAAAATCTTGTATGAATATGCGATAAAAACCGGCATGACCTAAAAAACTCCTAATACCTTTGACGGTAGTAGGATGAGGCAATTTGGCAATGGCATCCACTTTCGCTTTGTCAACCTCAATCCCGTTTTTTGAAATCTTATGGCCTAGGACAATTCCTTCCTTGACCATAAAATGGCTCTTCTCCCAATTTATACAAAGATTGGTGTCTTCACACCGTTTTAGCATTTTTTCTAAATGGGAGAGACATGTTTGAAATGAGTCCCCAATGACCGAGAAGTCATCCATAAACACTTCCATTGTTTCCCCGATCATGTCGTGGAAAATTGCCATCATACAACGTTGGAACGTGCCAGGAGCGTTACATAGGCCAAAAGGCATACGTCTGTAGGCAAAAGTTCCGTATGGGCAGGTGAATGTGGTCTTTTCTTGATCCTGTGGATCAATGGGGATCTGAAAATACCCCGAGAAACCATCTAGGAAACAATAGTATTCGTTTCCTGCTAGTCTCTCAAGCATCTGATCCATGAAGGGTAGAGGAAAATGGTCTTTACGGGTGGCTTCGTTTAACTTGCGATAGTCAATACACACACGCCATCCCGTAACCAATCGAGTTGGAATTAACTCGTTTTCTTCATTTGTGACAACAGTTATGCCACCCTTTTTCGGAACACAGTGGATGGGCTGACCCAAGGACTATCAGAGATCGGGTAAATTAGACCGGCATCAAGAAGTTTGAGAACCTCCTGTTTGATAAACTCATGAATCTTAGGATTCACCCTCCTCTGATGTTGGACTGCTGGTTTGAAATCATCCTCCAATAAAATCTTGTGCGTACAAAATTCAGGGTTAATACCCTTGATGTCGGAGAGTCTCCAAGCAATTGCTTGCTTGTGCAACTTCAAAACCTTTATGAGAGCAGTCTTCTCCTCCTCAGTTAAGTTCTTAGCAATTATGACGGGTAACTTATCATCACCCTCCAAGAATGCATACTCGAGATGAGGAGGTAGGTCCTTAAGTTCAACCTCAGGAAATTCTTCAGTAGATGTTTGTACGGATTTGATTTCTTCAATCGTGATCTCCTTCGGAGGGAGTGACGGTAATGGATCTTCATTTAACAATTGCTCAAGATAAAGGATATCTCCCTCCGAATCATAAACACCATCATCAATTCCCGGCGGAATCGATTCATCATTAGCAAGAAACTCATCGATCTCTTCTAAAAAGAAGTCACCTCCCTCAAACGGAGTAAGAGAGGGGGAAGAATCGGCAATAATTGGTTGAGAAGATGTGGTGGGATCCCCACTCACAGAATTATGAAAATAACCAAGAAACTCTTGAGAGTACTCCTCTGAAGCAATATCAATTACATCGATTCGATTAACCGATTCAGCATCATAGTTTGCGGAGTACCTCGAAGTTTGATCAAGGTTAAAGGTGACAGCTTCATTACCCACACGTAATGTGATTTCTTGGTCAAATACATCAATGAGAGCACAGCCCGTTCTCAGGAATCCTCGTCCAACAATGAGGGGAACCCGATGATCGGCATCGAAGTCAACAACCACAAAGTCAGCTGGAAAATGGAACTTTCCTACTTTCATGAATACATCCTCGGCGATGCCAAGAGGACGCGATATAGAACGATCTGCAAGCTCAAGAGTCATGCAGGTAGGAATAAGTTCTGGAAGAGAAAGTTTCTTCCATACTGAATAAGGCATCAGATTGATGCTTGCACCAAGATCGGCGAGAGCAAACCATTCAATCATTCCTGGAAAAACACAAGGTAGAAGAAATTTTCCAGGATCTCCAAGCTTCTCGGGAAGCTTCTTTAACAGAACTGCTGAGCAGTTCTCGTTCAGAGGAGTTTTAGCCATTTCAAACAATTTTTCCTTGTTGCTTAACATGTGTTTGAGAGTTGATGCAAACTTGGGCATCAGCATGATATCATCCGCAAAGCTTATGTCAAAATGTAGTTCTTGGAAAATTTGAAAAAAAAATTCCATTTGATGACTGGCTTTTTCGCGGAGCTTTTGCTCATTTAAACGTGATGGGTAAGGAATAGAAGTTTTGGATTTGGGGTTTTCAACTGGAGGTTCAAAAACAACTCCTGGTTTGGATTTGGGTTTTGGGACAACTTGAGGATGGACATGTGATGTGCTCTGCGAGCTAGTGGGTTGCACTTGGTCCTTTGTCGCCTCAGGTTCACTTTCCACTACCTTCGGGAGAGAAGAAGAAGAGGTAGTAGGAATAGCGGGTCCATCATATGAAGCACCACTTCTGGTTGTGATCGCCTTTGCATCGCCCCTCGGATTAGCGATCGTGTTGCTAGGTAAAGTACCTGAGCCCGAGGGTCGATCATTTAAAGACTTCTTAATGTCAGAAATCTGGCTTACCAACAACCTATTCATTTCCTCTTGGGATTTCATGAATTGCTTCAACAACTCATCAGATGATGGTCCAGTTGGAACAATGGCTTGATTTTGTGTAGGAAAATTCTGGCCTCTATTGTTTGGATTAGGGCCTTGATTTTGGAAATTTCCTTGATTATTGCCATGAAAATACCCTGGGTTGAAATTTCCCTGACCTTGGTTTCTATTAAAATTTCCTTGGTTTTGGAAATTTTGACTTTGATTTTGAAAACCGTTATTCTGACTAAAATTACCTTGGTTTTGAAAACCTTGGTTCGTTCTATTCTGATTTTGATTACGATTTTGGTTTTGGTTGAAACCGGGTGGTCCAGGGTAGTGGTTAGGACGGTGGTTCGGGTCCATAGGAGCACGGTATTGGTTGCCTCCTGAATTGGAAATCCCGCCCACAGCGTTTGCTTCAAAAGGGTTACCATCGGTGGCCATACAGTTGTAATAGGCATGGGGGCCACCGCAAGTAACACATACTTCCACTTTCTTGACTTCAGCAGGAGGTGAAGTTTGTGGAAAAGAAACTTTCTTTTGGTTGGAGAGAACCAAAGCTTGAATTGCTTCCGTGAGTTTGTCAATCTTAGCATCGGTGCTAGATTGACTCACGGGCGATGAAGCAGAAGGACCAACACTGACTTGGGAAACAACCGGTTTGCTTCGTGCAGTGCGGACTTTAGACTTGTTTTCAATTATCGCTAAAGCTTCTTTTACAGTTTTGCTCAAGAAATTTCCTCCAGCGGAGGAATTGAGAGAATCTTGATCAGATTGACTCACTCTATTATAGAAAGTATCGAGTTGCATCAACTCGGAGAAACCATGGTGAGGACATTTGCGGAGCAACTCCTTAAAACGATCCCACGATTCACTGAAGGATTCATCAAACTTTTGTGTGAACTTGATGATTTCGTTTTTAAGACTCGTGGTTTTGGAAGGTGGATAGAACTCGTTCACAAATTTCTTCACCAGGTCTTCCCATGTTTCGATCGATTGAGGGGGTTGTTTTTCAAGCCAAATACGGGCTTGTCCCTCGAGGGAAAATGGGAACAGAAGAAGTTTGACAGCATCTGTAGGGACATTCTTGTATTTGATGGTAGATGCAATCTTGTTAAACCATCGAATATGAGCATGAGGATCATCCCTCTCAAAACCATAGAATTGACTTGAGGTTACAAGATTTAGTAACCCGGTTTTGAGTTCAAAATTTTCAGCCACAATGGCTGGGATAACAATAGCATCTCCATACCCATCGATGTGTGCCTGGAGAAGCTCGCACATAGGACGTTCTTCCGCCATGATAACGGAAGTAATGCGAGCAGTTCGGATCTCAGATCCGACTGATGTGGCAGAACGTCTACGGATACGCCTTCTTGGAATCCTGACAAGCTCACGAAATGGGCTCACAGACCTAGAAGAGCGAGTGCGCATACACTAGAGTTAACTCTAAGAAATCTCAGAGTCAAGGGAATTATGAAAATGGGGAAAGAAGAATCTTTTTGGGTTTTATGATTTTTAAGATGTTTTTGGATTTGGATTTTTATAAGAAAATATAAATATATATAGATGGTATGAACAAGGAGTGAATATTCAAATCACTAATCTGCTAAACGTAAGATTATTAGCACAGCTCCCCGGCAGCGGCGCCAAAATTCGATTGGTCCCAAACGGTCAGGTTTATTACACAAGTCAACCACTTGTGAATGGTCAACCGTAATAAAAGTCAAACAGTCTAAAACCAAAGCAATTAAGTCCAGAGGAGTATAGTGTTTCCCCAGGTCGTTAAGTCCCAACGAGCTGTGCGACTGAATAACTAAACGTATAGTGATCGGGTGATATTGAACAGGAAAAGGGGTCAATGATAATACTAGATGACAAAGGAAAAATCTGAGAAAATTCCTAAAAATACTTTAATATGACAGAAACTTAAGAAAAATATAAAAAAACATATAAGTGTTTAATAATAAGCTGAAAAGAAAATTCAAAAGCTAAATTATATTAAATAAACGCTATCACTATTTTTAAAGTTGGATTTTCTTGATTTTTCTTTTATAAATTTGAATTAAAAACTAATTTTAAACTTTAAAACTAAATTAAAATACTAAAAATTATGAAATTAAAGAGGAAAATTGTGAAACTATTTTTCAAAAATCTAAAATAACTAAACAAACTTTTGAAAATTGAATTTGTATTTTTCTGATTTATATTCTAATTTGTATGATTTAAAAACTAATTAAAACTAATTAAATTGTTAAAAATTACTATTTAAACTAGGAAAATTATGGAAAAATATTTTTTGGCTTTTTATATTTATCTTAATCTATGAAAATTGAAAACTTATTTTTTTGAAGCTTTTCTGATTTATTTGTATTAAAAGCTATTTAAAAAGTCTTAAAAACTGATTTAAAATAAGAAAAATAGCAAACAGTGATGAAAAATTATGAAAAATTCAGGAAAAGTCTAAAATTATATTATAAATCTATAAAAAAATATAAAAAACTATGCTTATGTGTAAGAAAATGAAACTGTAGTGCAAACTGTTTGAGAATAAGCACTTGAAATAAGCTAATAAGCACTAGAAAGCACAAAATGAACACAGAAGCTAGACTAGGCTATAACTACTCTAAAACAACTCATTGCAATTACTCCTAACCTCAAATAAGCAAATCACTAAGGATTTGAGCTAATTACCACTTAAGCCAAACAGCCTATCTGTCTACTTTTAAGCTAAAGTACCAGCTTATTTAATAAGCTAATGTGAAAACCAAAACTGTAGACCTCAAGTCCACCAGCTGAACTATCTCAATACCAAGTTTCAGCTACTAGTGATAAAAAAACAAGACCGGCACAAGGTCTGGAAGTTGCCTGATTCACACTCAGTATTGGCTGAGTGTGAACAGGGCAAATCAGCTCTAAAGGAGAGCTGATTAAGAGCTTATAAAGGCTTGAGGAAATTCAACAAAAATCAGATTTCAAAAATAGACCAACTGAAGTTATTTTTCCCAAAATATCAATGATTTTGACTCAAAATTGAATTCATGAAAAATCAACAAAGCTTGGCTGAAACTGACTTTTTCAACTTTTGACTTTTGATCAGATTTAGAAATTTTGACCAAAATAAAACTTGAGCTTAATTTGTTAACTGATTATGATATTTTAAGCTAAAACAAAGTTATAATAAGCTAAATTAGTAAATTATAAACCTAAATCTAGCTTGTGATTTCTAAAATCCTTAACAGAGATGAACCTAGGACAGATTTAAATTGATTTTGACTTATAGTGGAATAGAGTGCAAATAGTGAATTGTTTTGAGTCTATTACACCTAGATAAGGCTTAAGCAACTGAACTTATACCTAATCTATCCTCAAACACAGATGTGAACACCTGATCCAAACATACTTTTCAAAACAGATTTGCAATAAACTTTATCAAATCCTTAATACCAATCTAAAGCATCTTAAACCTATGATCTAATGATAATAATAGAGTTAATGAATGAAACAGTATCAATAAAAACCAACAGATTATGACTAAGCTAAATATGCAATCAACACAGTTAAAAATCAACAAATAAAGAATAGATTAAAGGTGCTTACAAAAGTCCAGCTTATTTGCAGCTTATACCATAACCAAACTACCCTATTTTTAACCAAATCCAACCCAAAACCAGCTCTGCATCAACCAAAATCCATTTCCATAACTGCTTAACCCAAAATTCCCCACAGTTTGACTTTCGTTGACCAGGTACCAAGTTTGTTTGAACTTGAGTTATGAGCTTACCAGAAGCTATTAGTAGCTTGAATAAGCTTATATAAGATGTAAACAAGCTATTTGAAGCCTGGTACTTAACAATTTTAAAACAGATTTGATTACAGAAAATGGAAAAACAGAAAACTTAACCAAACTTTAATTTATCACTTAAAATAAGTTACAATAGATTGAACAGGTTTAGACTGATACAAATAAGATGAAAATTACAAACTTTGAGCTAATTTAAGATTTTTAAGATAAAAACGACATGAAAGAAATTAAAAACTAAGAACTACTACTCTCTCCTCCTTCTCTTCTTCTATTTATTCAACAAAAGTGCTACCATGTGTCTTCTGAGCATTTCCCACTTCTTATCTGGGCCATTGGATTATTGGAGTTGATATTAGCCGTGGATTCGATTTTGGCGCCAAAAAGGGTATAGCAACTGGGGGAGGATTGAGTGCAAAGAAGAAGAAGCAATTAATGCTCCTTGTTGGTTTGTGGAGGTGGAGTGATAAGGGTGGTGGTATGTGAGCTGGAGGAATGGTTGAGGTGAGTGGTTTGCAGGCAGTTGGTGAAGAAGGTGGAAAAAGGAGGGAAAAAGGGTGAGCGGGAGTTGACCGAGTTTGACCGGGGGAATATTAATAGGGAGGGGGTTCAAGTTGGGGGTTCAAGGGTTGTTTTGGCCTGGCTCAAGGGTCAAGGGTTGTTTTTGGGTTAATAATACAAAAGGACCAAAACTGCAATTCCACCAAACTTGAGGGACCAAATCTGTAATTTTCCAAAGTTTATTATAAGGACCATTTTTGACAAGTTTAATTTTCCCAAGGACCAAAAATAATAATTTTCAAATTAAAAACGTCCAGGGGTAAATTCTGTCAATCTTTGAAACTTCAAGGACTAAAGTTGCCATTTTGCAAAACTGAACTTTATAAGGGTAATTTTGACAACTTGAAAATCCCTGAGGGCCTTTTATGAAAAATTAACTTGTTTTGAATAACCAGGGACTAAATTTGACAATTTTTGCATAAAATACAGTCTAAATATTTTTTCTGTCTTTTTGAGACTTTTCAAAGTGTTTTTGACTGTTTTTGAAGTGCAGAAGGAACAAAAATGATAAATATTTAGACACTCATCATAATGTCAAGATGCTTCTCTCAAGTTCTGAATTAACCAAGGAAGACAGAGAATCACAACTGTATGATGAGTTTGAGCACTTCAAGATGAAGCCAGAAGAAGGTGCCTATGAGTATTACGTGAGATTCCACAAGCTTGTGAATGATATGAGGAATATCAAAATGACCATGCCAAATATTCAGCTGAATTCAAAGTTTGTGAACAACATGAATCCCGAATGGCATAAGTTTGTCACCTCTGTGAAGCTAACCAAAGGATTGAAGAATACCAACTATGAGCAACTTTATGCATTCCTTCTTCAGAATGAGAGACATGCTATGTTTGAAAAAAGGATCTTGAACAGTTCAAAACCAACCAGGGAGAAACAAGTTCATCAAATGACTCTACAGCTTTTTACACCAATGTTGGAATTACCACCAAAGCTTCTCAAGTCATACCCACGGGTTACGGTAATCACAAACTCATTCCCGATCCAAGTTTCAAGCAACCTGATGCCAATGCAGTCATGGAACACTTTATCAATCAACTGGCTCTCATGGTTAAACAAAACTTAACCTTCACTCCACATACTAACCGTCTTCACACTAACAATGAAATCAGGACTGCATCCAATCTATACAATCATGCTTTGGTCAGAGATGGAAAGGTTACGGTGCAACCAGCTCAAGGAAGACAATATGAACAAAGAAGAGGTGGAGTAGGAGGAGGGTATGTGGCAAATCAGAATAAAGGAAGGAATGATAATCAGGGACAAGCAATGCCAATTAAGTGCTACAACTGTGGTGGTGATGGACACATAGTACGGAACTGAACTTTTCCAAAACGCCCTCAAAATGCAGAGTACTTCAAAGACAAGATGTTACTTGTGCAAGCTCAGGATAATGGAGCTGTGTTGGATGAAGAGGAGTTGTTGTTTCTTGCTGAGGGTAATGCAAAGACATATGATGCAGATGTGGATGAGCAACCAATTCAGGAGATAGGTCATAATAATCAGAATGCCTTTCAAGTCACCGACTGTGATGCATATGACTCTGACGTTGATGATGAACCTACTGCACAGACTATTTTCATGGCTAGCATTTCTCCAATGGTCTCTGATGAGTGTCTAAATACTCATCATTTTCATACTGTTAAAATGCCAAAAACATCTGAAAACACTCAGAAACACATCAAAATGATAAAAATATCACAAACAAGTGTTTTATATGTTTTAAATGCAAAAACATCAAAATCTGGTGAAAAACGTATTAAGTTTGCATAATTGGCAGTTTTAGTCCCCCAAGTTTGAAAATTTGTCAAAATCAGTCCCTGGTAATTCAAAAACTTGCAAAATATCATTTTAGGTCCTTGAGATTCAAAAGTTGTCAAAACAAACCCTTTAAAGTTTAAAAATCACAAAATGACAACTTTAGTCCTTTAACTTTGAAAAATGTCAAAAATAGTCCTTGGTTAATTTAAAAAGTGAAAATTATCAAGTTTTAACCTTGTTCTATTTATAAATGACAAAAATGGTCCTTATGATAAACTTTTGAGAAAATTACATAATTGGTCCCTCAAGTTTCAAACTTGACAATTTTGGTCCCTAGATTTGTAAAAATGGAAATTTTCAACTATGGTCCTTGTTCTATTATCACTTGGCAGGTTTAGTCCTTATGAGAGCTTGGGAAAATGTTCAAGTTCAGCCCTTCAACTTTGGCAAAATTGCAAATATGGTCCTTGTTTACTAAACCAAACCAAACGGACCCTATTTTTATCACTAAGCCCAATCCAAGCCCAAACCTTGACCCGGTCCAGTTTTTAAATTCAAAAGAAACCGCGGGTACTGTAGACTGTCTCTTCCAAAGCAGTTTTGCTCAAAACCAGTGGTATTTTACCACTTGATTTCCAATCCAGCTCACCCCAAACACCTTTCCACCTCTCCCCTTCCACCTCTACACCAATCCAAAAGCCATTAATTCAGAAAACCTGCTCGTTGGAATTTTGGCGCCAAAATTATGACAAATGGCAAAAGTGATTATCTGGCTAAATCAATGGTTGGATTGTAATGGGATATTTTCAGAGGTCGACAAAGATGAATTGAGGTCAATAAATATCAAGAAAGAAGCAACAGAGAAGGCTATCTAGTATAATTTTAATTTTTATTGTCGTTTTAGCTTAAACTTTAATATCAGTGTATTTTAAAGCTTTTAAATCTTGTATCTCATGTTTTCAGTGTAATTTAAAACTTTTGATATCATCAATTTCAGTATTAAAGTTCTAATCTCAGTTTGATAATTTTCAAATTTCAAAGAAATTTCAATATGTTACAATGTTGTTAGAAGTTGTTATTTTGGACTGAGAAGCTCATATAAGCTCCTTATAAAGCTTATAAAAGCTTTTAGATATCTTAAAAAGCAGTTTATTAGCCAAAGTCAAAAATTCACAAAAATACCACTTAATTAGTTAAAAATAAAAAACCATGGTGAGTATGATCAAGAAGCTGGAGCAAGGTAGCTTTTGGATTGCCTTGGTTTAGAGCTCTGAGGAGAGCATATAGGACAGGTTATCAGTCCTTGGTTCTCACTTTTCATTTGGAATCATCTTGTAAGCTTGTTATTTCATTTTGGCATTTCACTGTGTGACTTGTTCATTAGCTTAAATATCTTTTTCTTTAAGTTTATTAGTCTCATTTAAGTTAAAATAAACCATAAAACCTGTTACTTGTTCTTTTTAATTTGTAGTTTGTAAAATTTTTACTTTGACAGTTAAATTTGCATAATCACCATTTCCTAGTTGAATGTTGTTATTGTTGTTGCTTTATGCTCATTCAGTCTCAGTATAGGATAATATAAGGTCTGAAATCACCTACATGGTCTTAAGCTGTGATAAGCTTTGAAAAATCTCTAAACTGTTTAGTTAAGCAGTGTTTGGAATTGTTCAGTTAGCTGAGCTAAAGACCTGTTGTGATGTTATCTGTTGTTGATACATGTTGTATTAGGTCCTAATAACTCATATTAGCAGTAAAAACTTGTCTTCATTCAGTAAAAAAGTCAAAGTACCTTTAATCTCCTCTCATAAGCTCACTGTTAGGATTTGATAAGTAAAATTCATCATAGAGGCTTAGAACTTGTTACTGTTGCTTAATTCCATCTCACTTTAGCTTAATATTACATAACCAGTTAGTATAATCAGTTCAAAGTTAAGTTTAGTCAACTCTTTTGGTTCTTATAAAAAGTCAAATATTTCAGTTTCACAGTTTTTGGATTAAATAGATTAAGTCACATAGGGCTTACTGTTAGTATTCAATACTTGAGCTTCTGGAATAGTAAAATAGAACTGCTTATCTTTACAATAGTATTTGTCTTATTTTCTAAATAGCTTATTTAGTAGCTTAACTTTTAGCTTATTTCTAGTACCCTGTTAAAAAAATGCCCTGTGCACCTGTTTTACTTGCTCAATCATAAGCTCCTACAGAGCTTATCAGTTGGCCTTAGCTTGTAAACCTTGGTTCTTTGGATAGCCAATCAAGCCTTCTAGAGGTCCCAAGTTTACTTTTTCAATTTTTAGCTTATTTGACAGGGCTGCTTGAGCTTATCATTTTGTCCCAAGTAACTCAGTATATACTGAGTTTTACTCAGTGAGTTCTCAGGTTTTGCAAAAGCTTCTCAAAAGCTTATTTTAGCTTGTTTTGATTTCATCTTTTGTTTTTAGGTAGCCAACCAGGTCTTTTCCAAGTTCCAATAATTGTTTTTCACTTTTAGCTTATTTGGTGATCTGTGCAATAGCTTAAAGTAACCTACCATTTTCTGTTTTCATTATCAAGATCAAACCTCAAATCTGTGTTAAATAGTAATCCAGAGGTTCTAGCTTGTTGTTTTTGATTGAAATAGAGTTATTTTAGCTTAATATAGCTTCTGTGTAGGTTTGGTAGCTTTTGGTTATCATTTGGCTGTTTCAAGTGCTTATTAATAAGCAGTTTACATAGCAGTAGCTTATTTCTCTACACAAGACCATGTTTTTCTATTTTTCATAGATTCAGTATATTAAAATAGACTTTTCCTGAAATTTTCATTATTTTTCATAACTGTTTGCTATTTTTCTTAATTAAAAACAGTTTTTAGGTATTTTTAAATAGCTTTTAATACTAAAAAATTATAAAAAGTCCAAAAAAATGATTTTTCAATTTTATTAGGTTAAGATAAATATAAAAGTAATAAAAAGTATTTTTCCATAATTTTCTTAGTTTAAAAAGTATTTTTTAGCATTTTAATTAGTTTTAAATAGTTTTAAATTAATAATAAATACATAATAAGTCAAAAAAATATATTTTTAGTTTTAAAATAAGTTTTATCATATTTTAGATTTTTCCAAGTTATAATTTCATTTTTCTAGGTTAATTTTGTATTTTCTTGTATTTTAGTGCAATTTAAATACTTAATAAATAGTTTTTAATTAATAATAATTAAATAAATAGTTGTAAAAATAATTTTCTTTTTTCTAATAATTTTCTTTTATTATTAGGATTGTTAAAATATCATTTTCATATTTGTAGCTCTTTTATTTCTTTAAAACTCACTTTTTATATTGTACGTAGACGTTATTTTTATTTAAACGTAAGTTTTAAGTTTTAGGTTTTAAACGTTCATCGCCTTTAAAAATAGTGATAGCGTTTATTTAATAGATTTTATCTTTTATTTCTTTTAATTTGCATTTAAGTCGCTGTTATTTGTTAATCTTTTCTTTTAGTATAAATTTTCCATCGAAAACCTTATCGATCATTATCCTTAGTGATCATTCTACTATCTGATTAATTGTTTTAACACCAATTCATCCTCCGTGGGACTTAACGACCCAGGAATTCCCTATATTCCTCTGATCTTAATTGCATTTGTGTTTGAACTGTTTTAAGTCTATTTGACTTGACTGTTTAAAACAGAGCAGTCTCTCCAAAGGTCCCCTCACCACAGCAAGCTGGTCCATCCAAAGAATCAATCATCTCAGAGGTATTAAAACTATACGATGATGTTGATGAGCAAAAGATACATGACAAAGTACAATCAACTGAAACTTTTGAGTCAGATATTGAAAATATGGGTAATATAAATGTTGTCCCATATGATCAATATATGAAACAAAGTGAAAGCGAAACTGTACCAAGTGATGCATCTTCTGCAGTCAATGATGACTATACTTTTGATGAATACACTGCATGTGCCCCTGAGGATTCTGTTATTTCTGAACTAAATGCCTATAAAGAACAAGTTGCTATTTATGAACAGCGTGCTAAGTTTGAGTTAACCACCCGTGAGCAGGAAATGGATGACCAAATGCGTACAGTTATTAGAAAAAGTAATTTTAGAGAAGAAGTATTAAAACAAGAGTTAAGCTCCTTACAAGAAAAGCTTTCTAAAACTGCTAAGCAAAAACAAGAACTTCAAGAAAATGTTAAAATGCTTAAGCAAGAATTCAATGCTAAGGAATCAAAACTTTTGAATGATTTTTCCAATCTAAAAACTTTGAAAAACAAGCTTGAAAATAAGTTGTACGTACAAGGGAACACCATTCAGACTGCTCACATGATCACTAAGCATAGAGTTCTCAGCGATAAGCATAGTACCCCCATTATAAAGGAATCCAACCCTGAGTATGGTAAGAAAGCAAAAACTGCTCAAAATGTAATCTATGATGGCAATGAGATTCTTAAACCTAGACAGAAACCTAGTTGCATTGAGTGCACTGAGGAAGATAGAAAATTAGATGATGCATCTAGGGAGAAAATGGATAGGAAGCTTAACGATCCTGCGTGTAAAGAGAATAACATAACGATCAAACCCCATGATTACACTAAGGAAAATTGGATATTCTTAAACAAGTTTAAGCCTCAGACCCTATTAACCCCTGAACAAGTGTTCTGGAAAAAGGATATGGATATGCAAAAAGCTGAAAATCTTGTTGAAAAGAATCCCCCTAGTAGGAAATTGCCTCAAGAAACTGTGTATCCTCCTAATACACCAATGCATTTAGTTCCTAGATCCATTGCTATTAATAGCAAAACATTAATCAGCCTGTATGTTGTTTATCAGCTGTTTGTTGATTTTGAGAAAACGTGTAAGAAGAGAATCACACCTACAGGGATAACTGAGGGGGAAAGGGGTTTTGAGCAAACTAAAGAATGTTATTTAACCGAGGTCATGCCTTTCTTCAAACAATTAAAAGGTCAATTTGAGAGTCTTCAAAAAGGGATAAATTCAGATATTAAAGAAATGGAAAAGGAATTTGATGCAATGATAGTTGAAGTCAATGATTATGAACAGGAACTCAAATATAATGAAGTTGAATGAAGAATTTACACATCTTAAATGAGAATTTGATTTCGAGTTGTGTTGCTCAAGATGTGTTTTATACTGTTACTAAGCACTCTATTACTGCTTCTCGATTTCATGAATTATCTATTGCATTGAAAGTTTCCCATGATCGTGTCATTGAGCTTGAAAACAAAAACTCAGAACTAAATGAGAAAATTGATCAGGATGATCACGATAATTTGGTAAAACATCTTTCTAAACTAGAAGTTGAACATTTTGATTTACAACATAAACATCAACATCTCAAAGAAAATGTCAAAACCTCAAATTTCAAGACATCCTCAGATGTTCCAGAGTTTGATGCAGTTTTTCAAATAAACAAACGTGACGAACAGATTCAAGCTCATTGTAACATGATCAGAAAGTTGAAAGCCCAAATCTCTCAATTAAAGGGTGAAAAGAACAATGTGACTGGCTCCCAAATGCCTCCTCCTTTAGATTCACAGTATTCTCAAACTTTTCATCTTCAAAACTTAGTTAATGCTTTACAAAAGGAAAACGAGAGTTTTCTAGAAGAAATGAAAAAGTTAAACGGCACTTTAAAGAGTTATATGATTCAATGAAAGTCACTCGTGACAAAAACAACGAAAAAATAACATCTTTACAAAAAGAAATTGAGAATCTGAGGAGTCAGGAAAAAGGGAAACTGTCACTTGTTTTTAATGAGAATGTTGCATCAAAGTCATCCTCAGACTGCAAATATACTTTGACTGTTAAATACATTCCTCCTCATCTTAGGAATAATGAACCTGTGTTTCACAACTATTGTGCTCACCTTAAGGATAGTCTAGAATGTCTCCGTGAGATTGTGGAAGAGGATTTTATAAATAAGCCTCTTGACAGTGAAATTAGGTTGGCGTGCATTCAAGCCAAACGATCTCAAGAGCTGCTAGAATGTTTAATAGCAACATGTCCTAAATCCTTAGGTGCGAAAGGTAAAGCTGTGATGCCTTGTTCTATGCCTAGTGCCAAGCATACAAACCATTCTATGCCCACTATTAAGAAAGTGAACTCTAATGTGCCTTCAAGTAGTTCATATCCCTGCACTTCGAGTTCAGGAATGCAAAAGGTAGCAAAGCCAACTAATGTTCCTATTCCCTCTACATGAGTAAGAAGTTACACCAAAGCAAGCGGGTCAAAGCCTCAAGGCAACACAAAGAATGATAGGACCTTGCATGCTAGGAATGCTCAGTGGAAGAGAGTAGAAGATCACCTTAGGGAGAATTTGAATAAGACGAATCGTGTTGATTCTAGTGTTAGCTCTAAGCGTACTGTAATTAATGCGAATTCTGCTACTTTTGGCAAAACATGTAATGATGATTGCGTGGTTTCTATTACTAATCTTGAATGTGGTATGAATGATTTGTCTAATGCTGTCAAATGCCCAGTTAAAACTGTTAATGTTAAACATGAAACTAAGAAGGCTAAAAGGCAAAGGCGAAAGAAAGTTAGAAAACAGTGGAAACCCACAGGAAGAGAATTTAGTAATATAGGTTATCAATGGATACCTACTGGCCGTAAGATTAATGAGTTGTGCCCTAAAATTGCTAAGTCAATGCCCACTAGAAAATGGATGCCTACTGGTAGAACTATTCCCTTAAGAAGTGAACACACTTTGAATAGGTCAAATACGGACACTAGCACTGCATTTATTTCTGATGATTCCATTGCTTCTACTTCTGATGTGGGTGTTCCAATCACGGTTACTAACTAAATGGAACCCATTCTTGCATGGGGATCCCAATTATCCAGTTATCCATTCTTGTCTGTGTTCAACTGCAGATCGTTCAAATCGTTATGTGGTACCTGGACTCAGGCTGTTCCAAGCATATGACTGGAGACCGGTCATGGCTCATGAACTTAGTGAGTAAATTCATCGGAACTGTGAGATTCGGAAATGATCATTTTGGTGCTATTATGGGTTATGGAGATTACGTGGTTGGAGACAGTGTGATTTCCAGGGTATATTATGTTGAAGGTCTTGGACATAATCTATTTTCTGTCGGACAATTTTGTGACTCAGATTTAGAAGTGGCCTTCAGGAAACATATTTGCTTTGTTAGAGAACTTGATGGTATGGAACTTCTCAGAGGAACTCGTGGTTCAAACCTATACACCATCTCTATCGAAGATATGATGAAATCTTCACCCATCTGCTTGCTGTCAAAGGCTTCCAAAACTAAATCATGGTTATGGCACCGTCGTCTCAATCACTTGAACTTTGGTACCATAAACAATCTTTCCAGAAAGGACTTAGTTGTAGGTTTACCTAGACTAAAGTATGAAAAGGATCATCTTTGTTCAGCATGCCAATTGGGAAAAAGCAAGAAGTATGCCCACAAACCCAAACCTACAAACTCAGTTACAGAAGTTCTTCATACAATTCACATGGATTTATGTGGACCCATGAGAGTGCAGAATATCTTTGGGAAGAAATATGTGTTAGTTGTGGTTGATGATTACTCTCGATTTTCCTGGGTTAAGTTCTTAAGGACAAAGGATGAAACTCCAGATATCATCATCAAACTTATCAAACAGCTGCAGGTTCGACTTAACAAAACTGTCAGAATCATCCGAACAGACAATGGAACTGAGTTTGTTAATAAACAACTTAGTGAGTTTTATGAAAGTATTGGAATCATTCATCAAAGAAGTGTTCCACGAACTCCTCAACAGAACGGTGTAGTTGAAAGACGAAATCGAACTCTTGTGGAAGCCGCAAGAACAATGCTGATTTACTCAAAGGTTCCAATGTTTCTCTGGGCTGAAGCCATTAATTGCCATTGCATGCTACACTCAAAATGGATCCCTAATTCACACTGCTCATTGAAAAACTCCATATGAACTTGTCCACAATAGAAAACCTAATCTCTCATTCCTTCGTGTGTTTGGTGCATTATGTTATCCAACTAATGAGGGCAAAGACTTAGGCAAACTTAAAGCTAAAGCGGACATTGGAGTTTTTGTAGGATATGCACCAAACAGAAAAGGATACCGAATCTACAACAAAAGAACCCGAAATATCATGGAAACAATTCACGTTACGTTTGATGAGCTGACCGGTCCAATGGCTCCAGGACAACCCAGTTCTGGACCCGCATCATCAAGTAGTCCCATCAGTTCTACTCTTGTTTACGACTCCTCACCAGCAACTACTTATGTACCTCTTTCAGAAGATGATTTGAAGAAGTTATTTGATCCAATGTTTGATGAACACTATGAGTCAAGTGCTAATGTTATGTCAGTTAAATCAACAGAGGCTGCATCTATCCCTGTCAATGAAGCTAACCCTTCAGTTTCAATGTCATTAAGTCACGAAGCACATGCTGCTGATCACTCTGTCTCATCAACAAATCATCAATCATCAAGTGTACACAATGGAAATGTTGCTGCTGTTACAGATGATGAAAACCCTTTTGCTCCTCCAGAAGATGAACCCTTTGAAAATATATCTGCTCCTGAATCATCATCAGAACCATCGTCATCAGGAGATATAGACTCTGCTACTTTAGTTCCTCAACAACAACCACATGAACATCTTAGAAAATGGACACATGATCATCCATTGGACAACATCATTGGAAACCTCTCCCGTCCAGTATCCATACGGAAACAACTTGCAACCGATGCCTTATGGTGCTTCTTCAACTCTGTACTATCCAAGGTCGAACCAAAAGACGTTAAAACTGCAATGAATGAAGACAGCTGGTTCAATGCCATGCAAGAAGAAATTCATGAGTTTGATCAACTAGATGTATGGGAATTAGTACCTGCTCCTGATTGTGCCATGATCATTGCTCTAAAGTGGATCTTCAAAGTAAAGCTTGATGAGCATGGCGATGTATTAAAGAACAAGGCTAGATTGGTTGCAAAAGGATACCGTCAAGAGGAAGGTATTGACTTTGAAGAATCATTTGCCCCAGTGGCATGCATCGAGGCAATCAGAATCTTCCTGGCTAATGCTGCAAGTAAGAATATGATTGTCTATCAGATGGATGTAAAGAAAGCTTTTCTTAACGGAGATCTTAAATAAGTCGTATACATCAGCCAACCGGAAGGTTTTGTGAATCCAGAGCATCCTACTCATGTCTATCGCTTGAAGAAGGCTCTTTACGGCTTGAAGCAAGCTCCAAGGGCATGGTATGATACGCTATCAAACTTTCTTCTATCTACTGGATTCAGCAAAGGAGCAGTTGATCCGACATTGTTCACCAGAAAGTCAGGCAAACATTTAATTCACGTTCAAATCTATGTTGATGATATTATCTTTGCCTCGACTGACCCCAATGAATGTGACCATTTTTCTAAGGAGATGGGCTCCAAATTTCAAATGTCAATGATGGGACAAATGTCATTCTTCTTGGGATTACAAATTTCACAAACTCCCGGAGGCATTTTCATTAATCAATCTAAATATGCAAATGAAATTTTAAAGAAATTTGGATTTGACACTTGTGACACCGTTGACACTCCCATGGTGGAACGTACCAAACTGGATGAGGATCACTCAGGGATCATGGTAGATCAAACGAAATATCGAAGTATGATTGGATCCCTGATGTACCTCACTGCCAGTAGACCTGATATTCTGTTCGCTGTATGCATGTGTGCTAGATACCAGGCTAAGCCTACTGTGGAAACGTAGAGGGGGGGGGGGTGAATACGTTACCGTTTAAAAACTTTAGATCTTTAGTATCAAATCGCTTATGAAGCTTGTTATAATATGAAAGTACCAATTATTGTTTGTGACTAATATAAAGCATGGTAAACCAAGTTGTCACACAATCATGAACATCAAACCACATCACAAACAATAGTATAGTGCAAGTATAAAAGTAAAGAGATAAAGAAAGGAAAGTGCAAACCGAACACGAGGATTTATAGTGGTTCGGTCACGGATCTCCTTTCCGCCCTACTCCACTCCCCGAGTACCCAACTCGAGAGTTACTTCACTAAATCAACAAGCTCCCTTCTCGGCGGAGAAAACCTTACAATCGTCGCTTACACTTTTTCCGGTACAAAGCTAAATACCGGGTTCTAGTTCGAGGTAGAACCAACCTAACGTCGCCTATACAATATTTCCGACACTAAGCTAGATGTCGAGTTCTTTTACAAGGGTACAACCACTCCCAATATGTTTTATGGCCCAACATAATAAACCTTGTGTTTTATGGCACAAACACATAAACCATCTAATCTAGTTTGGTGAAAGTGTTGTTATGATGCAATGATGTTTACACTAATGATCCATGACACAAATGTCTAATGGATATGAATAAATACTTCTAAATGAACTTCCATTGATAGGAAGCCTTCATGATGAAGATCACAAGTTCCCTAAACTTCTTGTGATAGATCTTCAACTTGTGGTGAGTGGGGATGGCTAGATCTCCAAGATTTCCTTGGTTGATCAAAGAGTATGCTTACAACAAAGATGAATGTTAGAAGCATTATGATCATGATCATTAGGGTGTTTAATGTGTGTTACTACATTGTTAATGATTGATCTAAATGTATGCAAGAAGGTGGAGAAGATGTGCTTTGAAGTGGTGAAGAAATGGGAAAACAATGGGCTTCTATTTATAGCCAAAAGTGGACAGGAGCGTCCACGGACCACGGACCCCTTAAAAGGGTTCCGTCCTTTATACAATTTGGTGCCGTGGGTACCTGACATAAAATCTAAAAAATCTTTCTTCAAATCTTTCCAAGATATTACCAAATCTTACTAAGATCACATTTGATATATTGAGTGTCAATCTAACCAAAATATTCAAGTGATCTTCCAAGGATTTCAAAGATGATGCATGACATGATGTAACATGTATTTCCATTTTTAGATTAAAGGTTTATCAAAGTAAACTTGTAAAATGTATTATGCAACTAGTTGATAAAATGTCTAGTTACCTTTTGAAATACTTGTGAATGCAAAATGTAAAATGAGGTTCGAAATAGAATGGTTAACCTATTAAAATACTTAGTGACTCTAAACGTATTTTAAACATTCTAAATGATTTGTTAATGGGTTTGATCATAATGCCACATAACAAACATGTACGAACCTGTGTTGTAACATACGAGGACTTGAGACATCGAGAGGTGTTGAATGTATGTTGAGACAAATGTAATTACAAGTAACTTGTACATTTTACGTTATGTATTACAAGTTACATGTTTGTCATCAATCAAAACAAACGAGACTGTATAGATTAAATATCGTAATATTTGCACTAACAATCTCCCCCTTTTTGATAATGACAAATATATGTAAACGTAATAGAAAGTAAAATGTAAAAGGTTACTTGTATCCTTACTACCTTTACATTACCTTCTCCGTTTACACTCTTCTCCCCCTTTTGTCGAAACAAAAAGGGCGTGTCCTTGGAGTTTAACTTCATTTCTCCCCAAAAAGGCGAGCTTGCATCATCCCTAGTGAAGTTAAATCGTCTACTTCAATCCGTTCCTTGTTAGGTAGCGGATCCATGGATCAAATAAAGAGGCTTAACCTACATCAAGGTTAGTTTTATGCAACAAAAATTATGAGAAATATATGAAAAAGAAAAATGCATAGCAATGTTAGCCTATTTTCTCCACTGTTTATCGAAGCACAAATGCTTGTTTGAAAAGTGAGAATGATGCTAAATGCGTGCATGCTCCCCCTTGACGGTTGCTCCCCCTTGTTTGAGGCGTCAGGGTATGATTAAAAACCTAAAAAAGAAATATTAGTGCAAAACTATATTCGTCATTGGACGAGTAAGTGATATACAACAAAGTGTATATAAGATGCACTCAGTAAATTCTTGACGGAAGCTCCCCTTGCTCTAGGGCGTCAAGATGAACCTTCAAAATAAATATTAGTATAATAGAAGCTTTGTCTTTAGACAAATATGTCATATACAACCAAGTGTATAGACGATGCAATATGAGTGCTTAAAGGACATTCCTCCTTGTTCTATGGTGTCAAGAAGCACCTAAAATAAGAAAAATAATTGATCCAAACTTCATCTTTAGATGAGTAAATTATATACAATCAAGTGTATATGATGATGAACCTACAATGAAAAACATTAGTGCAATATATTTCATCTTTTTCACAAAGAAAAATAAGGTGTATATATGTGATAAATGATATAATCAAAGATCTCATGAAGTGTAGTCTCCTAATTACAATCATAAGAAAAGTAAGAATATAATGTGATAAAAAACTACAAAATAGTTCCTAGAAAGAAGATATGAAGTTTCCCACCGGGTGTGCCACTAGTGGTGCTAGTGTTGGTGTCGGTTTACATGTAGGAATCATGTGGTGATGGTAGATGACTCGAGATTTACAAAAGTAAGTTTTTCACTAATCCATGATGGTGATGATTTAGTGAAAGTGGTGATGGAAGGTGGTGGTGATTAGGTAGGAAGCTATTAAGGAGTTAGAAACTCATATGTATAGCAAATATAAAAAATATGGACTCATGCAATCCTTTCGTCATGTCAAGTGACCAAAGCTAAGAAAAAATATGAATGGACATTGCATTTCAATGATGCATAAGGGTTATGATTTGAATGATTTATTGATGCCAACAACCTATTGTTTTGAGCAAGTTCTCATTCTAGGTGACAATGGGAAAGGTAGTATTAGCATGGTTTTGACCGACATGGATGATTATCACTTGGAAAAGAAGTGAAGACAATATGGAAAATACTAATAATAATAATGAGTACCTATATGAGGATGAGAATGACATCATATAAGTGAGAGTTGGATGGACCAACGTGTTGGAAATGGCTGTTTTGATTAATATATCGTTTGCACTGACAAGGACATGCATGATAAGCGAGAAAAGGATAAGATCCTATGATGGTGTTCTAGATAGTGAAGTTGTAAGGTGCTAGTTTAAGGAAAATCCTATATGTGGAGATGAAGACGTTTTGTAAAAACACATGATGCGTTTTTCACTTGATGAGATATTGGTGCGAAAAAGGTTGAACTAGTTGTGGTTTCATGAACCGGCTTTAGCTAAGTGGTGTTTACATATGTGTTGGTATTGTAGAGTCTAAGAGACATAAAATTTGACAGAAGACAATTATGTGAATGAATTTCTCTCCCCCTTAATTGGTGGACATCCAACATAATGTGTAATGTATCAAATAAGGAATGACAACAAAGTGTTTAGGAGGTTATTTGGTATTAACGAAAGAGGTGAGCTTAGTGATGTTTTACTAGATGATGGTTAGCATACAATGAACTTCATCCTTAAAGTCACGTACCTCTTCTCGATTAATACGAGATGATCGTATAATGAGGCATGTGGATTTCTAATAGGAAGTGAAGATGATTGGAGTATTGTTATAACTAAATAATGATGGAGATGATTTTTGGAAAGCGGAAGCAAAAATGAGATTTGGAAAGAGGTCGGTTGAAAGACAAAAATGCAAAGCCAACCCTCTAGAACTTAATTCTATATGCTTTTAAACTATATGCAAGTGTAGGGGTCCCATAAAGCATATTACTAATCTACGTAGCAATAAAAGGGATTATGCAAAATGAGCATATAAAAGTTAGAACCAAGTGAGATAACAAATAATTTGTTATCAACCTACAAAACAAATTTGTTAGTGACAAAATATGTTAACATGATATAAATCAAATGATAACATATGATATAAGCAAAAACAACACATTGCACTTAATAGACAAGAAATCACCACACAAGATAGCATCAAAACAATCATAATATGCAAGAATACGACTTTATTCAAGACATTTCATTATGAGATTGTTTTGTCATTAGACTTAGACACTTAAGCATACTTGGATATACAATAATCTATGTGATTAATTTGTAAGATAAAAAGGCTTCTAAAAGTTAGTCATACCAAAAGCACTTTGACAGATTATATGTGCATACGTAGCAAACAAATAGTGTGACAAGAAGCAAAAGAAACAAGATGAAAGATTCATGCAAGCCATGTTCAAGACATAACAATTTGGAGCATGTATCATTTGGATCGTACTACACATAGATGTAATGAATGCCAACTAATAGCTTTCAAACACAAATATATCATATCAAAATTATCACGTATCAAAATAGCATATTATGAGTTCATAAGTAACATGTTAATCATGCTAAAAATAATTCAAAAGTAAGTATCATGCAAATAAAGTTTAGGTTTAAACGTTTAGTATCATGAAACAACAATACAAGCATTATAAAGATAAAACCGTACTAAGGTTTACACATTTGACTTGTTATCAAACACTAAGATAATGTCAAATCAACTTATCGTATTAAACAAGAACATGTAATCAACACATGTAAGTGCAATGCAAGTGGTTTTACTAAGGTTTACACATTTGACTAGTTATCAAACACTAAGATAATGTCAAATCAACTTATCGTATCAAACAAGAACATGTAATCAACACATGTAAGTGCAATGCAATTGGTTTTAAAAGAAAAATCATATATACTACTTGTTTGATTAGTATTCCTAAGGCTAGGAAAACTATCAATGTTTTAACACTTACTTTAGGCAAGTATAGGAAAACAGATTTTTCAAGTTGGAGAATGAATATGAGACTATTACTAGCGGTGCTCAATTAAGGCTAAACACGACCATTTTTACGGGTGATTCCACATACCCAACTTCTCTCCAGGAAGCAATTCAACCGTTAGGTCAAATTGAGTTTCTAGTGCAATAGATTCTCCAGTAATCATTCTCATGTTAGAAAGATGGGAACTCCTACTTTTGCCTATTAAAGTGTATAAAAGATGATAGTTGTTGAAACAGACAAAGACCTTGATAGATCTTGAGCTCGTGGATCGTTATGTATGCCTATGTAATCACAAGCACCATAAAAGACAATCTCTACAACTAATGTTTATCAGCGGAATATAAACACAAGTAAATAACTAAGAACTTCTTGATCCTCTATGGATCTTTTTATAAACTAAAACTGAGTTTTTCCAATCGGTACATAAACCTTTCTAATGTGTTCCTTTTATAGATAAGGAACCCTAAACAATATCGCTAAACCGTTTTCCAAGAAACGTATAATCATAAAACTAAACAAGATATACACAATCACTTCCTAATAAAGCTCATGTATATCCACACTAAATAAACTAAATACAGAATAACCACTTCCGCAGAATCAAACTAATCACTATCATTCTTCAGCAGAATAAGTCTTCGGCAGAATCCACTCCACTTCAGTAGAAACACTTCGGCATTAAGTTCAGCATAATCAGACTTTCACATAATTCCCAACAATCCTCCCCTAAACTGGAATTTGACTGGTTAAGTTCCAGTTTCTTGATAGATCTTACAGCACCAGAGGATTGAACACGAACAACAGCAATAGCAAAGAATCCAAAGAACATCTCTATGATGAAGAAACTATAAAACCCCATATCTTTGCAGCAACAAATGACAAAAGGTACATCAAAACAGATTAGTTTCATACTATTCTCATCACATCCAGGTGTGTGAACTCCTGTGAGAGGTGAATCATTGAAAATAAATGGATTTGATGTCTCTTTACCAATAGCCATCACTACTGGAGTAGCCATATGTTTCAGTTCGTAAACTATGGTACACTGATAACCATCTGATTTATGGGCAAACCAGCAACCATACAAACGGATTTGAAATGTCTTTACCTGTAGCCGTTTGCTCAGGACTAGTCAATTCTTATAATTGGTGAATTAAAAACCAAATATGGAATGCCACTGCCTTTACCATATGCCATATACAAATGGGCTAGCCAATTCTTGGATTCCAAACAGGAATAAATCATGGTGAATTGAAAACCATACAACACTCAGCAATAAAGCATAGGCGGTTGCATACCCTATGATTTTGAGCAAATCATTACAGCTATCAACAGATTTGATGTGTCTTTACCAAAGCTGTACCCTTTGGACTAGCTAACTCTTTGACATACCCAAAGTATATCAGGTGAGTCAATAACCAAAAAATTATACAACAAACCTGCAAGAAAAGTTAGATAAAACCAAAAACATTTTTTTTTTTTTTTTTTTTTTTTTTTTTTTTTTTTTTTTTTTTTTTAACTAAGAAAGAAAACAAATATTACAAACTATTACAATCAAGATGAACCTTTATGTGATAGAAGTTGATTCTTAATCAAACCAACACATTGAGTAGCATGAAGGTCATCATTGCCAACCGGATTAGGAGGCACTACCAACTTGTGTTTCAGCAATCTTTCCATAAAAGTATCAGATAAAGGATAAAGCTTATCTGATAACATACACAAAATCATCCCACATGTAGTCTGAACTACATGAACACAAGGCAAAGGATAAAACCTCCAACTTTCAATCTCCCATGTATGAGAATTCGTCCAAATAGAATACCCTTTACCATTTGAAGAATCAGAATCAAACATAACTTGAAGATCACCTAACAGATATAAACCAGAACCAGTTGCTTGATGAAACTTATAATACTGAATCACATGATCATACAGCATTTTCAAATCATGTCGATTCACTAAATGAAGAATATCTTTCAAGAAGTTAAACTCAAGAACAGTTTTATCCAGCCTATACACTGTGTTAAGCTTACCAGCTTTCCAATCAACCAATGTCACATGAGTACCTTCAGGAAAATCATCAACAGATCCAACCTTAATAAATGTAGATTCATCAGCATTAAGATCTAAAGGAGTATTCCTAGAAGCATGTTTCTTAACCAATCTATCCGAACTTCTTATAACCAAACTCTGCTCTCCCATATCAACAATGTTATCAGTATCAAGTTGTAGATCAGCTTCCTGAATCAGAGAATCACTTAACTCCACACTTGACAACATTTCAGAAGAAACCAAAGAAGTTTCAGCAGAAACATCCATAGCAGAAGAAGGAGTAGCATCAGAAGGTGTTTCAGAAGGAACAACTGAAGATGCCACCGAAGGCAAAACAGTATCAAAATTATCCACAATTTCAACTGTTTTCTGTCTCTTGGCTGTAGGAACATCAGTCATTGAATCACAATTTTCCAATGGAGAAGAAGAAGTAGTACCTTGTGAAGAAAACTTCATAACCAGATTATACTCTCGAATCAAAGTATCATCAGACCAAGTCAAGATTTGCTTCATGGATAAACCAGAATTATGCATAGAAGCATTCTTCACAACTCTTCTCATATAGTTCCTCTTCTGAGCAACTGTCATAGGTTTTTCTCTTTTAGCTTTATTTCTCTGATCAATAAGAGCTCTTCTCTGTGCAGCAGAGTCCTTCTTTCTTTGATTACCAAGTGCCTTCATTTTCTCCACAAAATCATCATCATTAAAAGAATCTCCTAAGATAAGTTTTGCAAGAGTAGGATCAGAAGCACCTTGAGAAATATAACCATCCCATTGATCATCAGTAATCGTAGGAAAGAAAGCATCAAGTTCTAATTTCCTTTCAGGAGACAAATCAGAAGCATACTGATCTTGAAGAAACTTAGCCACAACACGACTCTTCTGAATATCTTCATAATCAGCAAACATTCCTGCCTGAGCTTGATATTGTTCTTTAGTCACTGTACCTGATTTTAGCAAATCATCAATCACAGGATCCTGTCCTGTTTCAGAAGATGTCTCAGCAGAACCAATTTCAGCAGAACCAATGTGAGCTTCAGAAGAACCAATCACACCCACATCAGAGGAAATAGGTTGAGACAATTCCTCAACTGGTGTAGAGAAAACATCAGGAGAAGCATTCAACTTATACGTTCTACCAGCAATAAAAACCTCTTCATCATCTACGGAAGGTGAAATATTTGAATGTTCTGGTAAAGATGAAGTTTGACCTTCAGAAGTAACCTCTTTCACTAAACCATCAGTAGATGCATCCTTCATATTTAGCTCCTTTGATGTATCAGCAGATACTTTATCCAAAGAATGTCTTCTTCTTTTACTAGTATATAGAATAGGCTTCTTGCTAAACTCCTTTCTTCGTGAAGATTTAGCAATAGAAGAAGGAACATTAGATGTTAATGCCACATCAGCCAATATATCAAGAGACTCATTAAGATTCTCTTCAGCCTCCTCCTCAGAAGAAACTAAACATCTCTTTTTACCCTTCTGACTTAGCAAATTCTCCAAGTGTTCAACTTTAGCCTCCAATTCCACAATCTGCTGACCAAGAACAGACTTAGTTTCTGTAAGTTCTGTCTTAAGACCAGTCACCTCACCTGTAAGCTTGTTAACCAGATCATATAATGAGGTAAGTGAAATAGAATCTTCAGAATGTGATTGCTCAGTCAAAATTGGAACTTCATTAGACTGTTCAGGAGCAACATCAACCTGATCAACATTAGAACATCCTGCACCAAATTGAGTCCTAACAGGACTTGGTGTAGACAATCTATCATTATCAACCTGAACTTCATCAAATTGATCCTGAACTTCATCAATAGGAACTTGAATAAATGCTGGACTAGAACATGGTCTTGGTGAAGGTATAGATGCTTCAGCAACAACAGAAGGACCCTCATTACCATCTACTGAAAGATTTCCATCAGTAGGAATGGAAGAAGGTAAAACTACATTAAGCTCATTATCAGTCACATTCTCCTGAGGTAACATGGCAGCTAACAAAGGAAAATGTGTCCCTTCAAATTTAGTCCTCATTGTAGCAAATAACTTAGGAGTCAAAACACTTATGGGATGAAAAGCCTGGGTTTGTGTAGAAACATTCAATATCATCTGTAAGAACCTAGGGTACATCAAAAACTTACCCTTTTTCCTAGTGATGTTTTCTACCATATTATCAAAGATATACTTAGAGAAATTATAAGTCAAACCCTTAGATAAGCAAACAATACCACATCCCATTTGTGTTGAAAACTGATCCCATCCTCCAGACTTATTGCTCAAACACTGTAGCAACGTATGTACCAAGAACCTCCACATAGGACAAAGCTTGTTTTTCAACCACATATCTGTCCTCGAACTTTGATATCCAATAGCTCTAAGTCCTTCAAGTACCATCGTAGAATCAGAATGATAAACACCATTCTCATCGTCCAAGCGAAGTTGTCTTCTGATCAATTCCTCTGTCACCACATATACTTGTCCATCAACACTTGCAACTATCTCAGTATCACCTCTCTTTTCTGCCGACGCCCAAAATTGAGTAATCAAAGTTTCGTATATAGCATCAGGAGAATGCGTCAATGCATATACAATCTTTGATCTTAGTAAGAAAGAAATCATCGGTCTATAAAGCTCATCACCTCAAGCCGTACCAAGAAAAGCGACCTTGTTATGATCGTGTTTAAATTGAAGTGCCATGAGTGATTTTGAGGTTTAGGGTTAGGATTTTGCACCAAAGGAAGTGTTTTTAATGATAATAGTAAGCGAATTACTTATGTGGAGTGAAAATATATCGTAACGAATAAATAGAAGTTTCCCAAATTTAGTCAAAGTTGACCAAGGATGACGTGGACTTCTACTTTTACTTGAATTCACTTATAACTTCGGTAGAAACGAAACACCATTCTACTGAAGTAGAATACTCAGTAGAAACAGATGACTTACTCACGAAGCTTCAGTAAATATCTTTTACTGTTTCACCCATATGCATTAATTCTCTTACCACTTGAACCCGTCTATAAAACAATCCCAATGCACCTTGACTTCTTCATCAAAAATCCCCAAATAATATATCAAACCCTAAATCCTTCAATTCTTCAAAATTAACCAGAATAACCATGAGTACCAACCCTGAGATCATAGATCTCACAACAACATCCTCATCATCATCCTCATCATCTAGTGAAGATACCAATTCATGGTTTCACTATTTTCCAAAACCATATCCACTACCAAAGAAGTCACCTTTTCTCTCCTCATCAGAAGATGAAAGTGTTGAGAAACCAAGTGTATCTGCAGAAGATTCTGATGAATCCTATAATGAGGGAACATCTTACTCCCAACCCTCAGCACCTAGGCCTCAACGAAGGCCACGAGCCAAAAATCCCCCACTTCCTATGGGAAGAAAGGTGGTGCTTGGTCTCTTTGCTTCATGTTTTGGTGCATCATCACATATCGTATCGAGGAATGGAAAAAGGAAAATGATGTAAGTTGATGTATGATTGAAAGAGTAGATGATACATAAATGAAAATCTTTCAGTCTCATCTCTCTGCCACAATCAGCTTCAGCTTCTTCGTTTTCATCAATCCATCCTCTCCATTTTGATCCTTAGCATCTGTTAGAGTTGGTTATGCTTATCACACCAGCATATCCATCATATATGGCCAAAAGATGTGAGTGATCGTGCATATCCAACAGCTATTAGTGTGAAAGATGTGAGCCGCCATACTCATCGTGCTCATCTTTAGATGTTGGAACAGATGATATGTAATAGATTAGGACTATTAGATCATGTAGATGCTTTTGATGTTGCCAGTACTCTGTAATCTGTAAGCTGTAAACTGTTTCTTGAATGAATGAATGAACTATTTGCTTCTGTACTTCTTTTGATTGAATCATATAACTTCAGTACTTCAACTTCAGAGGAAACAAATAATACACTTCAGCACAATGAATTCAGTGGAAACCAGCTTAAACTTTCTTTGACCAAAACACAACTGATCAGAGACAACCATTCTGCAAAACAAACACAGAAATATACACAAACAAACATAGAAACACACTAAACTTACATTAGCAGGTTAGAGTTAGTTAAAATCTATCAAATATACAAAATTACATAGCAAAAATGCAAAGTTATACACAAATCCTCCCCTGAGGCATATGCCTCCCCTGAGGCCTATGCCTCCCCTTAAACTTTGCAGTTAAGGGTTAAGCATGCAGATATGGACCACAAGGTGTTGAAACCTTGGTCCTTCAAAAGCCTTTGTTAACAGATCTGCCACATTATCATCAGTATGAATTTTGACCACATTTATCAAATTTTTATCATATGCATCTCTTATAAAGTGGTGCCTGATTTCAATATGTTTTGTTCGACTGTGAAAAACTGGATTTTTAACAATGCATATGGTACTTTGATTATCAATAAAAATTGTTGTGTTCATGAAATTATACCCATAATCCAACAACTGATTTTGAATCCAAAGAACCTGTCCACAGCAATTAGCAGCAGCCACATACTCTGCTTCAGTAGATGAGGTAGCCACAATAGTTTGTTTCTTGCATTGCCAAGAAATCAATCTCTTGCCAAGGAATTGGCAACCTCCAGTGGTGGACCTCCTATCCAGATTAGCACCAGCATAGTCACTATCACTATAAGCTTCCAACTTAAAAGGAGACTCTTTTGGGTACCAAAGACCTAGAAAAGGTTGGCCTTTAAGATACTTAAAGATCTTCTTAACAGCATTGAGATGGGAAGTCAGTGGAGTAACTTGATGTCGCGAACAAACACTCACAGCATAAGTAATATCAGGCCTGGAAGCTGTTAAATACATCAAAGACCCAATCATAGACCTGTACAAATGAACATTCACAGGTGGATCAGCTTCATTATTGGTCTTTGACTTTGGAGCTTCATAAGGTGTAGTAGCAGTCCTTACACCCTCCATACCAAACTTCTTCAAGATGTCCCTCACATATTTGTCCTGACTGATAAAGATACCATCAGGTTTCTGCTGAACTTGAAGACCCAAAAAGAAAGTCATCTCTCCCATGGCACTCATCTGAAACTCTCCCTTCATAAGCTCCTCAAACTCCCTGCACCAAGCCTCCTTTGTGGATCCAAAGATAATATCATCCACATACACTTGCACAAGTATAATGTCAGTGGAATTCTTCTTTAGGAAAAGAGTTTTATCAATGGCACCTCTTCTGTAACCATGTTTCAGCAGAAATGTAGAGAGCCTAGCATACCAGGCTCTGAGTGCCTGATGTAGTCCATAGAGAGCTTTGACCACCTTATAAACATGATTTGGATGATCTGGATCTTCAAATCCTTTAGGTTGAGTGACATACACCTCCTCTTCAATTTCACCATACAAGAAGGCTCCTTTAACATCCATTTGATAGACCATAAAGCCCATATAGGATGCATAAGCTAAGAAAATCCGTATAGCCTCAACTCTTGCCACTGGTGCAAACACTTCATCATAATCTATCCCCTCCTCTTGTCTATAACCCTGTGCAACTAACCTGGCTTTGTTTTTAATGACAACACCTCTAGCATCTCTCTTATTCTTCAGAATCCATTTTGTTCCAATAGCATACTTACCATCAGGTAGTGGTACCAATATCCAAACCTGCTGATTTTGAAATTGTTGCATCTCATCCTGCATTGCTTCAAGCCAACTTGAATCTTCAAGAGCCTGAGTAACACTGGTTGGTTCCACTTGTGAGAGAAAACAAGCAAACAGACAATGTTGATAGTCTGTGTGATTATCTCTCTGCTGATTCGAAACATAAGAGACAAAAGCCACCTGTCCATATTTAGACGCCACAGTGCCTCTTGTTCTAACAGGAGCATTAGGATCACCAATAATATTAGACTGTGGATGAACATTGTTGATCCTTGTTGTAGTGGTGGTGTTGACATCAATGGAATCATCAAGATTAGTCACAGTAGGTTCAAAGTCAGTATCATAGGAAGGTGTGTTGAAGATGCCTGCTTTAGGTTGATGATGACCAAGATCTGAAGGTTTTGGAAACCTTGTATAAGGTTCACCAAGATCTGTTGACACTTTAGTAGACATAGGAGTAGTGTCACCATGTCTTTCAGCCGAATTGGAGAGGTGAGGAGAACCAGAATTACCTTCAGCAGAATTGAAGTTTCTGCCGATTGCTTCATTTGATCCTTCTTCAGTATTCCTCTCAGCATCTAAATTGGCTGCATACTCTTGTTTCTTCAGTCTGGCAAGGTCCTCAGCATAATAGAATTCATCTTCACCCACATCAGTATAATCTTTAGAAGTGTCACCTACAAAATTGTTAGGAGAGAAGGAAGGTACTACAATGGGTTGTTCATCATCAGACCCACTGTCAGAATTAGCATCCAAAGTGTCTGTATTAGGAGTTGGAGATGCTTCAGAATCTGCATTTTGATCAGCCTTATGTCTAGCATAACCCAAGTAATCAGTCAAGTAGTCAAGATCAAATGACCAAACATGACCTTGGCCTTGAACATTAGGCTTGTCTTCAAGATACCTCAGATTCAATGTCTCCTCAATCTTCTTTGCAGATACATTGTAAACTCTGTATGCCTTACTATGAGCAGAATATCCCACAATGTAGCCATCATCAGCTTTCTCATCAAATTTGCCCAAAGGATCACTGGTATTTAAGATTGTCACCTGACAGCCAAACGGTTTAAGGTAATGAATAACAGGAACTTTTCCAAAGAGAAGTTCATATGGTGTTTTAAGGTGTGGTCTAGTAATGGACACTCTATTGAGTACATAACAAGCTGTACCAACAGCCTCAGTCCAAAACATGGTAGGAAGTTTAGAGTCTGCTAGCATTGATCTTGCAGCTTCTATTAAGGTTCTATTTTTTCTTTCTGCCACCCCATTTTGTTGAGGGGTTCTTGGAGTGCTATAGTCCCTTTTGATTCCCTTTAACCTGCAGAGTTCTATCAGAATGGCATTTTTGAACTCTGTACCATTATCACACCTAATTCCTTTCACCTTTTTGTTCAACTGATTCTCAATAAGGGTAATGAAGTCTTTCAATATTTCAGATGTTTCATCTTTGGTCCTTAGAAAGAATACCCAACAAAATTTACTAAATCCATCAGTGATCACCAGACAAAAATATTTATGATCAATGCTTCTCACTCTAGTTGGACCAAACAGATCCATATGAAGCAGCTGAAGAGGTTCAGAAATAATGGTTACTGCTGTAACAGGAACACCTTTGTAGGAGGCTCTGTGCTGCTTCCCTTTGTTGCATGCAACACAGTTATGATCATTGGTGAATACTTTGGCAGGAAGTCCTTGAACAAGGCCCAGTTTAGAGAGCTGGTTAATGGTCTTGAAATTGACATGGGCCATCCTTCTGTGCCATTTGGTGGACTCATCCACAGATGCTTTAGCCACCAAACATGTTAAGTCACCTGCTGGTTTGACATTAGATAAATTGAATGTATACAGATTATGACTCCGAGGAACCTTCAGTAGAATTGAAGTATCTTCTGGGAGTTTGAAGTCTTTAGACAGCACAAGACATTCATTCTCTATGAAGAGTACTTTGTTCTTAGTGTCACAAATTTGTGAGACTGAAAACAAATTGAAGTGTTGAAGTTCCTTGACATAATAAACATTCTCAAAGTCCAGCTGAGGTGTTTTGATGGTCCCTTTTCCTGTAATCCGTCCATCACTTCCTCCAAAGGTTACATTGCCTCCACTTTCAATAGGTATAAAGTTATGCATCATGTCCCTGTTTCCTGACATACTTCTAGAACAGCCACTGTCAACAATTCCAACATCTTTATGCTTAAGGGGATGATCCTACAACAACAAAAATATACAAAGAATTAGTACACTATGGAGGCTCAAGTCATTGCTGACTTGAACCTGCCTTGTGGATCATATGAGTTGTGCCATGTAGAAGTATAAGATCCACTATTGTTCTTGGGTTTCCAATGAAACTTAGGTGTCTTTTTATTCCAAGAACAACCTGCTGAGGTCTTGACAGCAGTATCCCAATACCCTTTCCCATTAGTCATAGGGTTAACATATCTAGGCCAAAAACCATTTTTAAAATATTCACTGGTTGGTTGAACATATGGTTTTCCAAAAGATCTTCTCCAAGGAAAAGAAGTATTATAATTAGCAGCTTGTGGAACATAAGGTGGTATATCATTAACATTGGTCCACATTGGTCTAGATTTCCTAGAATCACCACACCTATTCATTCTTTGCTCATGATAATCACAATCCTTAATTAAATGAGATTTACTTCCACACACAAAACATTTCTTCTGAAGAGAAGATTTATTCAAACCAAAAGAAGTATTCTTACAAGCAAAAGTATTCAAACCAAAACCATGAAAAGAATTGTTTTTAACAGTATTATTATGAAAAGAATTAAAAAGCAAGTCTTCAGAGGCAACTGTCTTGGAATGGCATTCCTTGGCAGCAACTCTGTCATGCTTATTGGTAGTCTTGGGTGCAGGCAGGGGTGAAGACTTGGGAAGGTCAGACTTGTCATTTGAATCACACTCTGTAGACCCTTGCTTGGAGGACTTGTCACTGTTAACACAAGAGACAAAGTCATTAGTAGAAGTATTAGGGTCTGGCAAGTCTTTTGACTTTTTGCCATACAGATGGTGTGATCCATCAAAGTCATTAGTAGTGGAAAGGTCAATGGGCATGTGCTCACCTCTAATTGGTCCACGAACAGCATGTAGGTCACCTTCTTTCACAAAATGTGCTAGGCCTGCTGGTGTAGATCTACGTGTGTCATCTCTAGCTTCTAGGCCAACATATTTCTTAAAACCTAAAGCCACTGTAGAATTGGGAGCTTGACTGCTATAAATGAGACTAGCTAACTTACTACCATTCATCATCCACTCATTATTCCTAGCAATTTCCGCCTTAAGTTTTTCCTTAAGCTCTAGATTTTCTGACTCTACATCTGCTCTTAACTTCTCAGACCATTTTAACTCATTTGTAGCACATTCGAGATCTCTTTCTAAAACACCTATTTTCTCACCATAAGCTATTTCATTCTTCTGTAACCAAACCTTTTGTCTTTCTAGTGTTTTTAAAGCCTGTTTATAAGCTTCTACTTCCACATAGTATTCATTATATTTTGGTTCCATAATATCATAAGCTTGTTTCAGTTCATTATAACGCTCACTACAACCAAACAAACAGTGTTGTACCTGAGAGATGCCCATCAAGGCAATCTGATCATGCCTATCCTCAGAAGTACAGTTTGCTATCAACCCAACATTATCAGAACCATCATTATCAGACTCCTCATGTAGCTTCCAGTCCACATTACTATCAAGAGTGACCAATGCAGTTGATCCCTTTGAAGTTCCTGCATCCTTCTGATACTGCTGATAAGTAGAGTATCGTACTTCATCACCAGCTTTCCTGTCTTTGCATTCTCTGGAAAAGTGACCCATCTGTTGGCATGTGAAGCATTTAACCTTCCTTTTGTCAAACCTTGCTGGATCACGTCCTTTGAACCCAAATCTTCTACCAGCTTTGCGCTCAAAGTTCTTGATATCCATGGAAATCATGGCCACTTGCCACTTCAGCTTCATCTCTTCCATGTCAAGCGGGTCCACCTGATCAAAATCCTCATAAGCCAGTTCCTGCTGAGGATCATAATCAGCAAAGAAGGTTCCAAGTACATCTTCCATAATTCCACTGGATCTAGGAAGAGAACTTGATGAAGGAGCAGCATTAGATGATGATGGATATGAGCTTGGAAAATAGCTTGACTTTGGAGTAGAGGCTCCAACAAATGCAGTATGACTAGCAGTAGAAGATGATCGAAAAGGGCTTCTAACATCATGTTCAAGAGCTTTAAGCTTGTTGTACAGCTCATCAAAGGTCATCATATCCAAACCACCTTTAGCTTTTAACGCTATGCTCACATGTAGCCAGGATGGAGGTAATGACCTCAGAAACTTAGAGTTACAGTCATCATTATCCGGCTTAGCCTGAAGCTGGTGCAACTGACTCAAGATCTTGTGAAACTTATCATAGCCCTTATGAATTCCTTCCTCTTCAGAGATCTGAAAGTCCTGAAACTGTTGTCTGAGCATGGACTTCTTCAGCCTTCTAGACTCCTCATTCCCACCGAACTTTGCTTTAATAGCTAACCATATATCCTTGGCATCATGCATGAAGTGAAAATCACTCAAGTGATCCTCAGGAATAGCTTGTAGAAGAATAGTTCTGACCTTTGTTTCTCTCTGAACTGCTAGCAACTCTTCAGCAGTTTTGGGAGGAACATTAATCATGTTCCCAGCAGCATCCGTGGTAGTTCTCTTCAAGCTGTTCCCCTTCAAAATTATCTGCCATAGATTCCAATCAATGTTGGAAATCCAGTTCTGCATCTTCATAGCCCAAAGATCATATTCCTCCCTTTTAAGGTAAGGAAACTTAGCATTGCTATTAGCAAGACTTAGTTGCTGCAGATGGGTGGAGTTTTGGTTGTTGGTGAGTTCAGTTTCAGCATCTGAACCAGGCATGGTGTTATTGTAATGGTTGTATTGGTGTTAAGAAAAAGCTTGTCCTTAGTATCGTAGAGACTCTCACGAGGCTCTGATACCACTTGTTGAAACAGACAAAGACCTTGATAGATCTTGAGCTCGTGGATCGTTATGTATGCCTATGTAATCACAAGCACCATAAAAGACAATCTCTACAACTAATGTTTATCAGCGGAATATAAACACAAGTAAATAACTAAGAACTTCTTGATCCTCTATGGATCTTTTTATAAACTAAAACTGAGTTTTTCCAATCGGTACATAAACCTTTCTAATGTGTTCCTTTTATAGATAAGGAACCCTAAACAATATCGCTAAACCGTTTTCCAAGAAACGTATAATCATAAAACTAAACAAGATATACACAATCACTTCCTAATAAAGCTCATGTATATCCACACTAAATAAACTAAATACAGAATAACCACTTCCGCAGAATCAAACTAATCACTATCATTCTTCAGCAGAATAAGTCTTCGGCAGAATCCACTCCACTTCAGTAGAAACACTTCGGCATTAAGTTCAGCATAATCAGACTTTCACATAATTCCCAACAATAGTTTACCAATACTTGGCTTAATGTGACACAACTAATATGCAATATAACTAAGGAGATGAAGATGTCATGTTATACACATGAATTTTAACAATGGTGTGTTTGATAAACAATGTGTTTTAATCTTGTGTTTAGAATCGAAAGTTGTTCAAATTACACAGCTAATTGTATGATCTAATGGATGACATCTTGTACTTTAAATGTGAATTGATCATCTAAGACTAGAGAATAGAATATGTTAAACTAAGAACGTTCTCAAGAAAGCTCTTTGGAACATTATTTAACAAGAATCTAAGTGAGGTTACCAACTTCAATAGATCTTGTGTATGCTCTAAAATTGTGTAGTTTTAACCTTGGATGTGCACTCGGTTTGAGCAAGGTTAGGTTATGATGTACGCTTGAAAGGAAATAGATACAAATAGTATCTTTCAACAAATGAGATTATCCCATGGGATAAAGTTATCATGCTTATGAAAACAAATATGACAAGATGAATTGAATATGCTAGTTCACAGAACTTGTAGATGTTTGTTTCAAGATCATTTAGCTAATGAGGTGTGATGAAATCTCTTGTAACACAACTATTTATGTCACAAGAGTGATGCATAGGATATACAATATCCTTTTAACAAAATGAAAGCTTAACGCATGAATCTTAGTCATAATGTTCTTCAAAACATCATGTTTTCCTAAATGAAGATATGAAGCCAAAGTGTTTGAATCGGATAGTCCCATCTAAATAAACTTGGTCTCAAGATTATATTCACTAGATGATGACAAGAGGAATTCACTCGAGTTTCTTATGTATACTCCTCAAGAGTCATTGTTGCTTGGGGTGTATGATGTTGGCTTTGAGATTGCATTTTAACATATGTTGTTAAAATGTTGATTTGAAGTTTAACGAAATTTATGCAGAAGTTTAACGACAAAGTATTACTAATACTTTGATTATTTGTGAAGGTAGTACTACTTATACCTAGTGGAAATTGACAACAATTACCAAGAGCACCATGCTTATTTGATAGTTGAGGTTCTAGCCATAATGAATTATCTAAGTCCTTATATGTGGGAAAGGATGGTTGAGTTTGTTCAAACGTGCATTTGATTCAGTACAAGTGTTGGACACAAGGGCTTTTTGAGCAATACACTCAACGAATTCAAATGATGGCAAGGATGGTGGATTGGTTGATCTAGGTGGTAGGTCTTCTAGTGTGTCTAAATAAGGATGTGGTGATGTAGGGGTTTGTTGTGCTATTGGAGTACTTAGGTTGATTATTTGTCCACAGATGTTGAACACAAAAAGTACGGATACTAATTCTTATGGTTCATTGGTTACTACAACTAGCGGGTGAAGTGCTTGAAGTTTTGGTTATGTCTATGAAGCTTAGGGGCTGAGGTATAGGTTCACCTTGAAAGGGCACGTTTGATTTAAAGTATACTCTTGGAAGTTCATGAGCAATACGGTTAATAGTGCCAAAAGATGGAAGAGGGATAGTAGGTGTCAAAGAGGGATAAGTGGCACCGTGGGTTGTTTGTTTTGGATAAGTGTTTCAACATGTGTTGTTAAAATACTTGGGTGTTGATTTTTCGGATATGACTTTTAATGACTACAATCGTAAGTCGCATATACTTGAATATTTCGGATGAAATACTTAAGTTGTCAATCCTAATTTGTTGAGGTTATAAAGCTTAGATTGAACTCAAGGATAACAAGACTTGATAATATGTATTTAACATATGTGTGAGTTATGACTCGATGTAAATACTTATTGTCTTGAAGGATGACACATTATTTTCATGTTAACCAGGTGAGGCAAAACATGTAGATACAAAACAATATCTATAGTCATATGTTAGACTTGTGTATGATATCTTTGCAAATAATGAGTCCAGGTTTATTAGTCTCGGTAAGTCATCTAAGTCATCCGCAAACGGGTGAGGAGATGTTGGTGGTGTTGCACAAAGTTTGATAGGAACAAGCTTTGGAGACTTTGGTAGTGAAGTTGTTTTGGATGATGGTGGGTGATTTTTGGTGGTGGAGTTGAAGTACTCAAGTTTAGAAAGTTCACATCTTGAATGGGTGATGAGATGTTGAGGGGTAATGAGTCTGAGGATGAAGAGCTCAAGTTTATGAAGCAACAAGATCGAATGCTAATCCTAGTGGTTTTCTTAAGTGGCTTATTTGAGGTTAAGGATTTAGTCATTTTGATTTTACTTTAAGAAATGCTAAGCTTGAGGAAAAGTAACAGTGAAGGTGTGAAAATGATCATCTTGAATGTGTTGATTTATGGAACTAAGTATTCATGGATTTGATGTTAATCCATACAAAGATGGTAGTTTCTAATGAGATGGAAGTGTCTAAAATCATGTCAAACATCCTAAGTTAATCCATTGAGGATGTGTTGAGTGAGGTATGAAAGATATGCATTAACAACTATCCTAGAAACGAAGTTTGGTAAATTAGATTACGGGATTTAGTAAAATTCAATAACTTACCTGTAGGATTCACGGCACCATTTCTTTACACAGCCGGAACCCTTAAATTGGTGCCGCCTGGTCCGCCTGTACAGGTATGGCGGTACCAAAATAAATAACAGACGGTACCAACATTTTGGTGCCGTCTGATCCGTGGACATCAGAAAAGTTCACAGACCCGTTTTTTAGGTGTCGGGGAGTTTTCCGAAACCTGAAATTTTGCTTAAAACATGTGACATTAATTACTTCTAGTTAGGAAAAGTCGATACCATATATACAAATATAGTGGAGCATAGACTTTGACCAAGGGCTAACGATTTTCACATAAAAGTGAAAATGGGTAAAATTTGATAACACACTTGTGCTATCCACCTGCATAAACCGGTTAGCATACAACATTGTTTTAAGTCATATTATCATCCTACAAAGTAAAAACAAATAAATTACATCATACAACATTGTTTTTATCCTTGTACCAAACACTCTCTTAACACCTTCATTTTTCAAAGTACTTGACTAATTTACTTAGTACTCATTGCTAAGTGAGTTATGACATTTCATAAGTTATGCGAGATGTTAGTAACCTATGCAAACGAAGTGATCTAATTCTACAAGCGATGGTAAAATAATTTTCCAACTTAGTGCACAAAATCTAGCAAATAACCTATTGTGCATAAACAAGAAATCGTCAAACAAGTGAATAAATAACATGGCAAGATTGACACTTATATTATGCAAACAGACAAGTGTAAACAACAATTTGAAAAATAAGCAAGCAACATATATGCAAACAACATAAACAAGTGGTCATTTAGCATATCATAACAAGAAAGACACTTTTCGTCATTTTCCGTTTAAATATGACGATGTATACCAAGCTTGATTAGTTTCCTTTAAACATATTACCAAATTATTTAGTTTCAAAGGAAGTTGTATCAAAGTTCTAAGAATACCAACTTAAATTGCTTGATTCAAAATTTTGAGTTTTTATGTTAAACCGAAACTCAATATTTTAGACATACTGTAGTATTTGGTCTATTTCACTTATTTAAATTTAGACTCAGGCCATGAGAGTATTTTTAAATGAAAGTAGACTCAATTCCCTTTAAAATGATAGGTGGCTTGACTCGTACGGACTTACGGTTAATTAGTTATGATTTTTTGAAGTTGCCCAAAAAAACTGCATACTGTACATACGGATTCCACGGAACCAAATAAAGGGATCCGCCCTTTATAAGATTTGGTGCCGTGGTCCTCTGAGACAGATTCACCAAAACTAGTATTTGACATAGAGAAAACGTGTGCGACTTACTAGATTTCATAGTAAACATATAATACACATATTTAACAATATATCTACTTATGTAACTTATCTTAAACATTTACGGATGTGATTTTTCAACTAGATTTATAGTTATCCCAAACACTTTTTTAAAATCATATTTCTTCGTAAATTTTCTATGAGCACACAATACAATACTTACTAGTTCTTTCAACAAACTTTTTTTTTTTTTTTTTTTTTTTTTTTTTTTTTTTTTTCAAGAAAACCTTCAAGCTTGTATACAAAGTTACATTTAACAACAAAATTTCTAAGTATAACAAGCAAAGCATTTTTCATATTATTTTTCGCTTCAATGGTAATTTGATACATGGATCGTACTCTATTTTAAAAACCATTTGTTTTGAAAATACGAGCTACGTGGCTCTGATACCAATTGTGGAAACGTAGAGGGGGGTGAATACGTTACCGTTTAAAAACTTTAGATCTTTAGTATCAAATCGCTTATGAAGCTTGTTATAATATGAAAGTACCAATTATTGTTTGTGACTAATATAAAGCATGGTAAACCAAGTTGTCACACAATCATGAACATCAAACCACATCACAAACAATAGTATAGTGCAAGTATAAAAGTAAAGAGATAAAGAAAGGAAAGTGCAAACCGAACACGAGGATTTATAGTGGTTCGGTCACGGATCTCCTTTCCGCCCTACTCCACTCCCCGAGTACCCAACTCGAGAGTTACTTCACTAAATCAACAAGCTCCCTTCTCGGCGGAGAAAACCTTACAATCGTCGCTTACACTTTTTCCGGTACAAAGCTAAATACCGGGTTCTAGTTCGAGGTAGAACCAACCTAACGTCGCCTATACAATATTTCCGACACTAAGCTAGATGTCGAGTTCTTTTACAAGGGTACAACCACTCCCAATATGTTTTATGGCCCAACATAATAAACCTTGTGTTTTATGGCACAAACACATAAACCATCTAATCTAGTTTGGTGAAAGTGTTGTTATGATGCAATGATGTTTACACTAATGATCCATGACACAAATGTCTAATGGATATGAATAACTACTTCTAAATGAACTTCCATTGATAGGAAGCCTTCATGATGAAGATCACAAGTTCCCTAAACTTCTTGTGATAGATCTTCAACTTGTGGTGAGTGGGGATGGCTAGATCTCCAAGATTTCCTTGGTTGATCAAAGAGTATGCTTACAACAAAGATGAATGTTAGAAGCATTATGATCATGATCATTAGGGTGTTTAATGTGTGTTACTACATTGTTAATGATTGATCTAAATGTATGCAAGAAGGTGGAGAAGATGTGCTTTGAAGTGGTGAAGAAATGGGAAAACAATGGGCTTCTATTTATAGCCAAAAGTGGACAGGAGCGTCCACGGACCACGGACCCCTTAAAAGGGTTCCGTCCTTTATACAATTTGGTGCCGTGTGTACCTGACATAAAATCTAAAAAATCTTTCTTCAAATCTTTCCAAGATATTACCAAATCTTACTAAGATCACATTTGATATATTGAGTGTCAATCTAACCAAAATATTCAAGTGATCTTCCAAGGATTTCAAAGATGATGCATGACATGATGTAACATGTATTTCCATTTTTAGATTAAAGGTTTATCAAAGTAAACTTGTAAAATGTATTATGCAACTAGTTGATAAAATGTCTAGTTACCTTTTGAAATACTTGTGAATGCAAAATGTAAAATGAGGTTCGAAATAGAATGGTTAACCTATTAAAATACTTAGTGACTCTAAACGTATTTTAAACATTCTAAATGATTTGTTAATGGGTTTGATCATAATGCCACATAACAAACATGTACGAACCTGTGTTGTAACATACGAGGACTTGAGACATCGAGAGGTGTTGAATGTATGTTGAGACAAATGTAATTACAAGTAACTTGTACATTTTACGTTATGTATTACAAGTTACATGTTTGTCATCAATCAAAACAAACGAGACTGTATAGATTAAATATCGTAATATTTGCACTAACACCTACCAAAAAGCACCTTGAAGCGGTTGAACGGGTCTTTCGGTATCTCCAAAGAACCATCAACATGGGAATTTGGTATCCGAAGGACACCGGTATGTCACTAACAGGATATGCAGATGCAGATCATGCAGGATGTCAAGATACTCGTCGAAGTACGTCTGGAGGTGCTCAGTTTTTGGGTGATAAGCTTGTGAGCTGGACTTCAAAGAAACAAATGAGTACTTCTATTTCTTCTATAGAGGCCGAATACATAGCCATGTCATCTTGTTGTGCTCAAATCCTTTGGATGAGATCCCAATTATCTGACTATGGATTTGAATTCAACAAAATCCCTCTGTACTGTGATAATAAAAGTGCCATTGCTCTCTCTTGCAACAACGTTCAACATTCAAGAGCCAAGCACATCGACATTCGACATCATTTCATTCAGGAACAAGTGGAAAAAGGTGTGGTGGAACTCTATTTTGTGAGGACTGAATACCAGTTAGCAGACATCTTCACAAAAGCTCTTCCTAGAGAACGTTTTGAGTTTATCCTTCCACGTCTTGGTCTAAAGAGTCTACAACCGGAAACACTCAAGCGTCTTCAAGAGGAAGACGAGGAGTAAAGGTCTTTATTCATCTATCTCTTGTATATATTTATTCAAAAAGCAAAATACAAAATTTCAAAACCCACAAAAGAAAATATAAAAATATAAAATTCTCAAAAATCCATAAAAATTAGAAAATCTTGAAAAATTCCAAAAATATTGTTATTTTGTCATGTTTCTTATTCGATTTCATCTACGGACTTTGTGTTGACATTCAAAGAATGTCACGGTTCTTTAGATGTTCTTCGAATGTACATAAGTTTGTTTAAAAAAAAAAAAAAAAAAAAAAAAAAAATTGAGGCGGAGAAAAATGGTGGTTTACTGTCATTTCAGGCAGTAACCCGTTTTAAAAAGTAAAGAACAGAGCCATGCCTTATCTTATTTTTCAAATCTCATGCTCTGATTCTTAAAACAAAAGTTTGTCATCAAAAAGACAAATGTTTCTCTTTCCAAATATTTTTCCGTCTAATGATTCTTCTGAAAAATATTTGCCATCTAATGAAAACTAAATTGCTTTGAAAATACCTTGTACTCTATTATTCTTGTAAATCATATGTGCTTTTCATCTGTCAAAATCTCTATATCTCAATCAACAACTTGTGTCAGTGATTGATGGGGATAATGATTTCAATCGAATTAAAAATATATATATATATATATATATATATATATATATATATATATATATATATATATATATATATATATATATATATATTTTGAAAGGTTATTTTTTTCAAACAATTGGCACGTAAATGAGCAAGGTTTATTCTTGAAAAATCAAAAAGAACAATGTTTTATACAATTGATTCAAAACCTTTGCTAATGTTATGTTTTCAAAAGATAATCATGCATGTTTAATCAATGGAGTTTAATGTCTCATAATCCGATCCTTATCAGTTAAAATGTTTTCATAATCAAGTCACAATTCTCCTCAAAAGCTTTCAAAATCAATTTAAATCTACAGAGATCACAAATCTCAAATGATTTGAAAATTGTGATCGGGGGAGAATTTGTGATTTAAATTGGATTTAAACTGATGATTCGATAAATGGTTTCACTAGTGTTTTGCAAGCTTTCCTCCCCACATGTGCCAAACGATTTCAAATTTTCCATGCACATGTTGAGGGGGAGCATCTTTTTAAACCACAAAAGAATTAAAATGTGATTAATCTGTCTCTAAGTGCGGGATCCTTCTAATATGTTAAAAACTCTTTCAAACATCGAGGCACATATTGAGGGGGAGCAAACTTTTGAAAACCTCATCCTTCCCCAATTTGCTTTATCTAATTGATTTAATCTGGGAAGTGATATTGATATCTTTTAGAAATTGTTGATCAAAGAATCGAATCTTTCGTTCTTTTAAATCTAAGATTTTCAAGTCCTCTTGCCTCCATGTGATAAAACCATTTAATTATGATGCACATGTTGAGGGGGAGCTGTTTCTAAAATATCAAAAACGATTCAGGTACAAAATGCTTTGATAATATATCACAAGTATCTGGATTGATTTTCAAATGGTTTTCAATTGGTTCCAATGGCAGATGAACAATACCAAATTTACTTTATGTATGGTGGTATAAGGATGATAAGGTTAGGTATCTGTTCCCATGATCCGCCAGAACTGGAGGGATCTACCCAGGGACAATCCACTAGATAGTGTAGAAGTCTTTAGGTATGATGAAAAAAGGAGAAAAGTGAGATATGGGAAGAGTGCGAACTGAGACTGAGCTAGTACTGGAATAAACCCAACAAGGTTCTAATTATGAAATCTCGGTAAGCACTGAAGGGGTTGAAGAATGAAAAAGAATTGAATGTGAAAAAGGGTGAAAAGAAATAGCCCTCCATTTATTCAACCTAAGGGTAGAAACCGGGTTCAATTCATATGCTACTGGTGGTTACCAAGGTAACATCGGTATTGAAGACAAGACGTCATGGACCCAGTGACGCACTGCACTACAACTTCCCAAGCCACTCAAGTTCCTCTTAAAAATGACTTGTTTCATTCTCACGGGGAACCGACATTATCTATCGACTTTCTCTTAGATATTGTTGATATTGAAGAAGGAGACCCTCTCCCTAGTCTCCGGCATAGGAACCAAAATATGCACAATTGAGTCTAGAGCCACGAGATCATCATATAAATCTCATTAGGACACTGTCAATGAAGACTCTCTGTTTCACACAATGTGGAAAGAGAGATTACATCTTATGAGTCCTACGCATTATCCTTGTGGTAATGCCAGAACATCTGAGTGATATGCAAACATATTCACAATGAAGATGGAAAGCCTTCTGGAGCCAACATCAAACAAGCTCCTGGTGGGTGGCATGTGAGATCTATCCAATAGATCAACCATGTGACAACTGAACAGAAACAATGGGGCGATTCAATCTTTTGAATCAATCCTGGTTCAGGTTATGGATTGACGGATACCTTTAAAAAACCGGTCGTTGTGCTTAAAAACTCTTTCCTTTTGCACATTGACTGTGTACTAATATTTCATAATTAAAGATGTTAATGATTGATAATTGATTTTCATTAAAACCTTCGTTGTATGGCAAAAACAATTTCTATTGAGCGGTACACGATTGTTTTTCAAATCTCTTTTCATCAATCAGTGAATCTCAATTCGCTGGTTCACTCACTCCGTGTTGTCTTCTTTGAGACGTTCCGGTTTGAGAACAGCTAGAGCAGCTGCGAAACCCTGTCAAGGAAATTCTTCAGAATTATACCTAATCACAGGCAGTACTTGTACTGATCAACGGGGAACCGTGGGCCGTGTACCTCAATTCAACGAAAGTGATCAAAGACACTTTCATGCACTTTATTGCTAACTGTTGTATGCAGGTACGCCCGACGTTTGCAGCTGATCAGAATGATGCAGTCAATCCATAACCGCATGCTCACACTACACATTCATCTCTAAAGAAATCATGATAAGTGCTTCAACGACTCTGATACTTTCACTCCATGCTTCTGCTATGCTGCTGCAAATATCATGAATCAGTAAAAGCTTCCGCTACTCTGATGAGAATATATCATGATCCAGAATGTGAGCATGTCGGTCAAATATCACAACATCACATAATACCAACACCACAATGGACAAGTCAGAGATTTATGTTTGTTGATGATCTCAATGCTGGCTCAAAACTCATCATCACGTGGATCAGTTAAAGACCTCCACTTGAAATTATCCAAACATGCGGAACATGAAGAATCAAAGACTACGAGCTACTGAGCAAAGAACTCAATCAATAATCCTAGAACAATCTAATGTAATATCTGTTTGTATTCATTGTAAATTGAGGTGACCTCCCTTAGGGGGAGATTGTTAGGAGTTAGAAAATTCAGTCGTTAAAGAGTCGGTCACCTCAAGTATATGCATTTGATAGAAAGCTCGTAGTCGTAGTCAAGATTTTTTAGTAAGCAGTTTGTTATGTAACACCGTGGAGGACGGACGGGTCTTTACCTACTGTATGCCTGATCCACAGCCCGTAGGTGGCGCTTATTTATAAGACACTATAAATACCCTCTACCTCCCAAGGTAGAGGGTTGGTGCTTGAATACCATTTTTTTTTGTTTCACATAGTTCCCAACTCTCTTCTCGTTCTCTCTCTAGAACTTTCTCTCTCTAAACATCTTGAACGCTACTTGTGATTATGGTTTAATGTGTTTGTGAAATACTATATCCTACATTCTCCTTCTCGGTGGATCTCTACAATTATCTGGTTTCGTACTTCTTCAGGTTTGCTGCTAGGGTTTCGTTTGTGAGACCCGGGTTTGTTCGTCTTCTGGTTTCGATTGTGAGACCTGAATTGTTGGTATCGTTATTGCTGTGGGATTGTTGGTTTCTGTTTTTGCATCTTCAACATTGAGTTGAGCTTTTTGAGCAGTTTCAACATTGGCCTTTTTGAGTTTCTTTAACAGGTTCTGCTCGTATATAGTTTTGTTTCTGTGTGGTGGTCCTTCGTAAGCATGTTTCATATAGAGATACTTTTTTGGGTATCCATTTTGGTGTTCCTTTGCTCGAGGTTTGGTTACAAGGGGTTGTGGGTTAGTTTGTTTTGTTTCAATGCCTGCTGTTAGGTTTCACTGTCCCTTTGTGGGTCTTAGTGGATGTCGGGATGGTGGTGGAAATGGACTTACTAAAACCTCTTTGATCACACATTTCGCGATCGGCATTTTAGTGGTGAGGCTCAAGCTATCACTAGGCATTCTCTTTTGTCGGATTTGGCTATTTTCGAAAGGGCTGAGGTTACTCTTAAGCGTATGGGTTTTTGGTTGTGTGGTGGTTGTTTCAAAACGCATACCTTCCGGACTAAGTGTCGTCATGGTGCGGGGTCTGATTTTGTGTCTCCTCCTGATTGTGGTGATGGTATTTTTCGGTTCGTGTTATATGATCTCACCAAACCACAGGTTCCCTCCTATGTAGCCCTTGTTGAGGATGTGGTTTTGGACGAGCTTGGTGGTTTCGATTTACCTCTTCTTGATACTTTATTCTCTAAGGGGTTGCGGACTGTCAAATCCATCCTTCCCAAATGTCGTTTGGAGCTCTCTCGTGTTTTGAAAAGAGCTCTTGATAAGGTGATCTGCGCGCCTGATGACATTTCTCGTTGGGTTGGTTTGTTAGTCTTACCTCTTTGTCTCCTTAAAACCTTTTGCCCGAGGAGTAATCAAGAGTGTAGGTCGGCCACTAAGCGTCAACGCCAGGAAGAGTATATTGTTAATGCTATTCATGCATGGGGCACCCCTGGTGGCATTTTGCAGGTTGTGCGTGAGGTTAACCATCCCCACTATGGTCTAATATAGATGATGATAGCTTGGATTTGGGTGACCGCAATGTCAAGCAATGTAAGAGGAAGATTTGTGATGGTCATTATACTGCTGCGGTCAGAGTTCTTTTGTCTTCTGGTATTGCACCTTATGATGTTTCTACTCTTGAGGACTTAAAAGCTAAGCACCCTTTCCAGTATGCTCCTCTTTTACCCGATATACCTATTGATCATCATCACCTTCCGCATCCCCTGCTACGGTGCTTGACATGATCAAGAGTTTCCCTCGTGGTACTTCATGTGGACGGGATGGGTTGCATGCCCAACACCTTTTGGATTGTTTAAATGGTGCAGCTCTGGCTATTTCTGATGAGTTGGTCGCTTCTATCGCCCAAGTGGTGAACCTTTTTCTTGCTGGTAAATGCCCGAGGGTGTTGGGTGAGTACATTGCTAGTGATCCTCTCACACCCTTGGTCAAACCAGGAGGGGGTATCCGTCCTATTGCTGTTGGGACTGTTTGGAGGCGGTTAGTTTCCAAGGTTTGTGCATCCATGATTGGCCATTCTTCAGATGGTTATTTAGATGATTTACAATTTGGTGTTGGGGTATCGGGTGGAGGGGAGGCTATTCTCCATGTTGTGAATCGTTTGATTGAGGATCATGGGGGTGATGTTGGTCTTTCTATGTTATTGGTTGACTTTAAAAACGCTTTCAACATGGTGGATCAGGCTGTTATGTTGCGTGAGGTTCGGCTTCATTTCCCGGCTATTTCACGGTGGGTGGAATTCTGTTACTCCAGTCCTGCCAGATTATATTATGGTGAGCATACTCTTTGGTCTCATCAAGGTGTGCAACAAGGTGATCCGCTTGGGCCTCTTCTCTTTGCTTTAGTGTTACATCCCCTGACATGTAAGATTAAAGACTCTTTTGACCTTTCTTTTCAAGCATGGTATCTAGATGATGGCACTATTATTGGCGATACTTTGGTTATGGGTAAGGTTTTAGAGTTGATTATGATGGATGGACCTTGTCGGGGCTTACACCTCAATGTTGATAAAACTGAAGTTTTTTGGCCAAAGGAGGATCCCAGAAGCAGGTATGTGGGTGTTTTCCCCCCCAATATTTCTCGTCCCTTACACGGTGTTAAATTATTGGGTGGGCCCGTTAGTGTGGATTTTGAGTTTGGTAGTAAGCTTGTTCTGAAAAGGGTTGCTAAAACTATTGAACTTATGGATGCTGTTGCCAAACTTAGTGACCCTCAATGCGAGTTGTTGTTACTCCGTGCATGTGCTGGTATTTCCAAGTTGTATTTTTCTATGCGCACATGTTCCCCACGGGTCTTTGAGTGTGCTCAGGTTTCTTTTGATGCGGCACTTCGTTCTTCTTTGGCGCGTATTGTCACTGCTTCTGGGCCTGGTTTTGGTGATTGGTAATGGAGACTCGCCACCTTACCCTTTGCTTTTGGGGGGCTTGGTGTATATTCTGCAGGTGATGTCTTGAATTATGCCTTCCTTGCTTCTAGACTTCAATCTGCTAGCCTACAGACTAAGCTTCTCCATAGTTCTGGTATTGTAACTGCTGGTCCCTCTTTTGATGATGCTCTATGTACTTTTAATGTGAATATGAATATTGACCTTTTGAGTAACCCTAGCGAGGTCGCTGCCCCCAAACTTATGAAGAAATTGGCAGATATATATTTCGATCGGGTTACCCAAACTGTTGAATCTACATTTCATCTATCTCCTCGACAAATGGCGTTATGGAGCTCACTAAAGGAGGACCATACTTCAGATTGGCTTAGGGTGGCTCGGATATCTGGATTGGGACAAACTATGAATGCCAGGACTTATCGTTGTGTGTTGTGCTATCGGTTGGGCGTTCCTCTTTTTACTGTTCAGGTACCGTGTTCTGCTTGTTCTAGGGTTTTTACTGGAGATATTTATGGGGATCACGCTGTTTCGTGTGCGGGTATTGTTGGCATTAAACATCAGCATAACATTGTGCGTGATGTTCTTGTTGATATTTGTTCTCGGTCTGGAATTTCAGCTCATAAGGAGGTGGATATTGGGCTTTATGGAGATAGGGACAGATCCTTACGACCGGCTGATATATTACTTTATTCTAGGGATGGTGGGCGTGATGTATGTGTTGATCTCACGGGGTCCTCGCCCTTGACGCAGTCTGGGATGATTGATTTTATGCCAGGGCGATGCTAAATGTGTGGATATTGGATATGGTTTCCTCCCCTTCTCATTCTCTTCTTTTGGAGAACTTTAGAAGGATGCAGTAACCCTACTAAAGCATATTCGACGGTTCTCTATGACTCAAGACATTGGGGCACGTGTTGCGGTTCATATTTTTAATAGGATTGGTTTTGCTATTGCTAGAGGTGTGGGGGCCCAGTTGGTTTCTCGGCTTCCCACCAATTTTTTGTAAATCTTATGAGTTTTTAATAAAGTGATGATTTATAATAATAAAATAATAATAATAATAATAATAATAATAATAATAATAATAATAATAATAATAATAATAATAATAATAATAATAATAATAAATTGTAGGCTTTGTACATTTTAAGATTTTTGGTGGTCAATGTATGTAAAGTTTCATCTTGCATATACTATGACATGTGCACGACAATCAAAGCTAATCTTACTTAAATATTTGATATCCTTTGTACGTTTTAAAAAACTGATGTTCTAAAGATTAATGAGACGATACCATACAGGTTGTGTAAGATTGGTAAATTCTTTTTATTCTTAAATAAAAGGACTTCCATATAGGGCACTGATATGTACACGGAAACATTTACTTTGGACACAGAAATTTAATGTGAAGTGACATTCATACCCATAACATTATTTAACCAGCTTTCCCTACAAGTGTTAACTCCAAACTCATTCCACTTTAACAGCTCCACCGGCATCTCAACTAAAACATCTACTTCCTCACACCTTCTTCAATTATTCTGCTTTTATAAATAGCAAACTAATTCAGTTCACAAAAATTAGGAGTTAAACAAAATGAAATTTCGTAGTAACTAAATAAGTAATTGGTAAGAGATTAGCATTCTTTATTCGTTGTAACAAGCACACATGAATGATAAATGTAATGCGACTTTTTTATATGTGATTCTTGCTATTTCGATTTAAAATTTTCTTCTTTACATACTTAGAAGATCAGTAAGTTTTCTAGTTCTTCGTATATGATATGCTTCTTTCTTTCTTAGTTTTCCGTTGCACTCCTAATTCTTGATAAACTTGTTGACCACTGCCGTCCCATCACCACCCGACACCGTCGAACACTCGTCCTTGAAATCTTTAAGATAGCCCATTGTGGACAGAATGTTGTAAACTTTTGCATACCGGACCCCTTTTTGTTATCTTCAGAAAAGGTCGGGAAACAAGAAAAATTGTGATCAACGTTTATTTATGGACTGTGAGGTGCAGCGGTGCTAGTGACAGATTGTTATTGTTACCATTTCATGGACATCTGTTTGAAAAACCCGAGTTCGATTAATTGAGGTCTAAATAAACTGAAAATGACATGTACAAGTTGTGTAAGTGATCAAAGGCACCAACGATGAGAGTTGATATCAGAATCGAATATATGAGTGCTTTGTAATCCATAAATCTTTCTTTAATAATTTTGGTGGGTTATTACTTGATTGTGGTGAATAAAGTCGACAAACAGTTCTTTAGCGACAAAAAAGATGGAATCGGTTTCAGTTGGATAATGTAGAGGGTAGGATAGTCAATTCATAATAAATTTATGTGTATGGAGTAAAAAGCTCCGTGTAAATATCAATTCCCTTCGATATATAAGACACATAAGAATGATCTAGAAGTAACTTAAATGGGCTAAAGTCTAATAACAATGGGCCGGAGCCGGAACATATCAACTAGTTTAATCATAATGGGTCGAAACATATCAACTAACATTTTTCCGCAGTTTGAGTGGGAGGCAATCGAACACTCAAACTAGTTTGAAATTCTTTAAATAATGCCGAAGAAAGACCTTTGGTGAAAATATCTGCATACCGGTAACGAGATGGAACATGAAGAACATGCACGCCGCCCATGACAACCATATCACAAACAAAATGAATGTCAATCTCAATGTGTTTGGTTAGTTGATGTTGCACCGGGTTAGCAGATAGATAAACAACATTGGCATTATCACAATACACAAGTGGTGTGTAGTTCCCGAAGAAGATGCGTAGCCATGCTGTCTCAGCAATACACACCTACATTTGGGCCCATTGGCGACGACTTTTTTGATTTTCGGAGAGGACATGTAGTCCGTAAAGATCTTTGGCGATGACATGTCGGGGCCATAAAGTCGTCGCTAAAGGTTTTAGCGACGCCAATTTCAACAATTTAGTGACGAACAACGTGGGACCCACATTTTTATTAGTCAAAGATAAACTTTCGGGCCCTCGCAAACCTTTAGCGACGACATCTCTCAAAAATTACGTCGCCAAAGCCTTACTGATTAAGCAGGTTAATAATCTGTTTATTAATTTAATTAAACCATTTTAGTAGCCTAGTAAGAATGAGCCCACATTGTCTTCGACGAGGACAATCGAGGAGGATATGTCCTCAACAATCCCCTTGCACATTTTTTACAGCATACTCTGTAATATGCAGGCTTTTCATATTTTTTTAGAATGTTTCTGGAAAAAATCTACATGTATATCATAGCAGGATATGATGCTGTCAGAAATGTGCAATAAAACCATACAAATCCACTAAAACATTCAACCAAATTTCATACGCATCAAACATCCGCTAAAACTTACATATTCGCCTATCCAAGTTCATACACATTGAACCAAAGTGCATACATATTAAAACATACTTATCCACCTAAACATTCAAAAAAAACACCAATATACACATACACATGTCCATACACAACCACAAATATCCACAAGTTAACATAACTAAACATAACCAAAGTTATATTGGTAGTGCTTAAGTCTAATCGGTAACTTTACTGATAGAAATACGTGAGCCTATTGGGGGCACAAATATAAACACCACAGGAACATTTTTAATAATATAATTAATATATTTATAGTAGATTATTAATTATATTACTAGCTTACAAAATATTTAACGGTTATTAGTTATTCCGTTAGACGCTTAAATAACTAATAGGCTTTCATAATTTAGTGGCAATGGACTAGTTAATTAATGATAAATCCCAAATACAAAACATGAGTCCATAAGGACTATGTTCGGCTCACCAAGGAAGGTTCTAGATCCAACTTGTGCTCAAAGTTAGGTTTATGCTATATGATGAACCCCTTGGTTCATTATTAGCACTCTTGCACAACCTAATACTCAAAGCAAAATCCCTCTCCTCCCCTTTAGCATTAATCCACCGATTCCTAAACCCTAAACCCTTATGTAGTGTTATTGAGTTTTTAAAGAAGGGAAAAGAAAAGAAGTAACAAATAAAGAAAACAAATGAAAGGAAAAGAAATAAAAGAACTTCAATTCCTTCCCAATCCTCTCAAATATGGGTGGAAGATTTTAAGCTCTTATTTTTCCTCTCAGATCCTTTCTTTTCCTCCAAATTCTTTTCTTAAACACAAGATCATCTTTAGTTCATTCCATTTCCTTTCTTTTCTCCTCAATTTTAAACTCAAGAACACACCGTTAGGGTTTCAGCCAAGAACAAAACAAACACAAATCCTTGTGATTCATTGTGTTTCTCGTAAATTAGAACTAGTATTCATTCATTCAGTTGTGACGTGTAGTTTGTGCATTCTTTGAGGCAACTTCCTTTAGTTGCTATAAGGGTTTCGTGATCCTCAAGAATCGAGAACAAGACCAAGATCATTTGTCTTAGTAATTCAAGTGATAAAACCAAGAGGTTATTAATTTATGTGGTTATTTGTGTTAAACTATACACATCAAATGGGATCCCTTTGGGACGTTCTTCCATTGCATTAACTCGTTAATAATTAGTTATTAAATCATTAAACCCAACAAGTTCATGCAATAAACACTACTGAAATTCCCAGAGGTCCACAATCCCATTATCCCCGTTTCCATTATCATCAGTATTCCCACTCGTGGAACGATCCCCGTTTCCATTATATTATTAAGTTATAATATAAATTAACATATAACTATTTGGTTAAACTTAACACACAAAATTGATTTTTATCACTTAATAAACAGTTAGAGTGCAGGGTGTGGGTTGTTGGGATTTAAGAACTACGTTAGCCAAGTAACGCATACGACTACGCAGCAGATATAGATCTAGTTATCGCAATTAGGTTAACACGTATTAATAAACAATTAATGAATAAAAGGTAAAATAGAAACCTAACCTTTCGTGGCAATTAAACGCAAGTTAACGGACAATAAAACCAATATGAAACCCAAGTATCTAACGTAGATACCTCTACGAGTATCACACACAATACGAAAACCGTATATGTTCAATATAGAGCTAGTCGAGAACGTATTAAAACTCAATCAACCTTTGAACCTCTTGAATATTACACGAACCAGAAAACTAACCAAGACCAACTTGCATCTGTCCGAGAACCAAAATAACAGCCAAGAAGCTGTTATTACAATCACCCGATATCGGATAGGCTTATCCGATATCCTCCTGCTTGTTGTCCGAGAAGTGAAACAAACAGACAACCCAATTAGATCTTGCTGCTGATATCGAACAGGAAACACAAGAGCAAGAACCAATAGCCTAACACAACTTGGATCAAAGTATGATGCAAGTTTAGGGATTATACGAACCAAAGAGACAAGTCAAAACCCAATTCGATTTGTAGAACAATCGACTGAGTTTGGAGCACCAAAGTGGATCGGATATTAGGTTTAGGGATTAGAATATATCGTACATGTTTGAGGAGAGTGTGTTTGTTTATATACACAAACAAAACGACCCTTGTATGGGTTGAAGTCGTGATCGACAAGTAAACAAGCCTACCCAAGTTAAAACCCCCTCTTTGCCCGATCAGTTAGAGTCATCTAGGGCCCATGGCAGCTCCAATTTAAACGACCCAAGCCCATGAGACATTCCATGGATCGTCTAATGTAATCGGGTCAAATATCATGCATCTCGGGTGTAATATATTCAAGTATCAATATACGTTCGACACGTAACTCGTGTTTATCGTGTGTGCCCCCATAGCACTACAAGAAAAACTGGATTTAGTGACAAAAGGTATATGGTCACTATCAGTATAAAATCGGTCACTAACACTGCTTAGTGACCAAAACCCGGGTGGTCACTTTTCGTCACAATAGCTCCGTCACTATTTTTATTAGAGACCAAAAATTAAAATTCGTCTCTAACCAATGACCATATTACAGTGGTCACTATATTTGTGACGATATATTCGGTCACTAATTTTGGTCACTAATAGGTGAAGGTGGTCACTGAATTGATAGATAGTGACTGATAAAGGTGGTCATAAAAGTGGTCACTGTTTTGCTAAAGATAACGGACCCGTTAATACACCGTTAACTCCCATCAGTGACCATATGTGTGGTCACTTCATATTAATTTAGAGACCAACTGGTGGTCACCACCTATTTACTTTTAAAAGTAAAAAGTGGTCACTTAAACGTACTTACAAAACGATTTAGCGATTTCACAAAATATATAACTGCACTAAAAATTAAAACCACATAATTTAAACAACAAAGATATCAAATTACTTGTGATTGCATAAACATAAAAGATTTTTTTTTCAACATATAATTTTTGTATCTCGCTAAGCATAATGTTCAAGTGTTTAACATGGTGTTTAACATCGTGTTTATCTATACTACTTATAAAGCATTTATTAGTAATAAAACATGTTTGGAATCACATCCACCTCGCTCTTGAATCCAACTGAACAAAACTTAGCACCAAACGACCCGTCATCCAACTCGCTCTTGAATCCAACTGAACCTTTAGTCACCCTACAAATAATGCAATAAACTCAATTAGACATAATATTATGATGTGAAATCTGAAACTGTTTGTACAACTTCCAGTAAGCAGATTCTAAACTTATTGTCAATGGACCGATTTGGGTAATTTTATCTCTAACGGGTTGGATATGTAAAAGAATAAAAATTAGCCCAACAAAGATAACGTGTCAAAATATGAAAACTATAAACTGAAACATCAAGGCGGTTCGTGTTATTATCATAGGCATACAATCGTTAATATTCTTATTGAAAACTATAAACTGAAACATCTTAGCAGAGATATCTATAAATATTAGTATTATAATACCAGAAACTAATATCTTCGAATATGTGAATTTGTAACTTTGGCAACCATACTTCAATTTTGGATATAAATAACTCAAAATATGAAAAGCTGAAATACAGGTCACATGATATGATGGATAAGGATGTATCATCTGCTACACCAATGTCAAAGTACTCAATTATACTGTGTGGCATACAATAGCAGATCAACTTTCTAAACAGCACACATTTCATCTTAGTACATGAAAGAACTGGGAAATGTAATGGGTGTGGATGACCATATGCTAACTATCAGCTACCCACCTATAGGTGTTAGTTAGCTTAAGTCAGTTAGCACTAGTCGCAATTCTAAATCTGTTAGTTACTGATATTAATGTCGGATAGTTATCAATCAGTTACAGTTATCAATCAGTTACAGTTACTGATATTAAGTTTTGAGAACTAGGGGCTTTGCTATGACACAGAGAATATATGACCGAGATCAAGATGCCGTCTGTCACTATAGAACACCTTAACAGTAAAGTGTTACCTCAATATCACATGCCTTAATCTCTTATTTTTCGACATTTCAAATACACGAGCCTTCACTTAAAATCTCTCACTGATGTACTATCGTAAACCAAACAGTTTTCAATCGCTAGATGTTTGTCTTAGAAAAGGAAAGAGGGGTGTGTAAGGAAGCTTTGGTAATGTGTTAAATCGGGTTCAGGCAGAAACAGGCCATTTTAGTACATGTTGAAGTGTGTTTGGTTGATTTATGCCATTAAACATCTACTTTTTCAAATATGAATGATTTATAAGATTAAAAATAGATTGTGGATAACTGTAACATGTTTGACCCATCTCCTACCCGTTTCACATAAAACACAGCACATATCGACCCACCGCTACTCATTAACAATATATCTAACATTGTTTGCACTTTGCGGAAAGAAAAGTAGACCAATAGTTGATGAGGAATAACCTTTTAATAGGAATGACAGTGTTGCATATTGCCATAACTGTAAGGAATCTAGTAGCATATGGAGAACCAGTATTGATGGCATTGAGTAGCTCCACATCTGTAACAAGCAAGACATGGCAAATTCCAATAAGACAGCAGAATATGTATAAAGTAATCCTATAGAATGGTTAGTGATACCATATTAAACCCACAAATAAACCAGGGATTAAAATGGAAGTCAATGAACTTAGTGCAGGAAGAAAGTTAAACCTTTAACAGCATCTCCATTCTCATTGCCAAAAAATGTCCCCACTATGCAACATCTCTTAAAAATCATCTTATTTTCTGAAAGCGTCCCAGTTTTATCTGTCAGTATGTACTCAACTTGTCCCAGGTCTTCACTTATTGTTGTGCTGCCATATTAAAGAAAAAGACATACCAATAAACTGAATAACGTGAGGTAGACATGTGCAAACACGTTTATACACAAAAACTGTCTGATTCTTACTTTGTTGCATTTGCTGAAGTTCCAGTCTCTAAGTCAACCATCTGTTTATCCCAATCAATGAACTTTGCGTACAAACTCTTAACCAGATCCAATGACACCTGCCAGAGGGCAGAGGGGTGTGGTAAGAATGTTTAAAGCTCAGAATCTCATAGTACATTACACAGAAAACATATCAAAATACTTGTTGATTTGAGAACAGGATTAAAACAAAATACGACATGGGTTAAATACTTTCTATTCCGTTAATATATGCTTTCACAGGAATTTATCGCTATAAAAGATGAAGCCATGAAGGTAGTGATAGCACAATTATAGCCTTATAGGTATCACTACTCGTGTACTTTTCACATGTCTTCTAGAAAAAATTAAGGCTTTATTTATGACCCCACATATGATCAAAAATAAAAATCTTCTCAGCTAGAGTAATAAATTGATGATAAAAGAAATGCTTACCTTTATAGATATGGGTATCATAATGGAGCAAAGAAGCTCAAATCGCAAAGGGATGATGAGTAGTTCATACCATGGACCCTCCTCTGGATAAAGAACATACCAATGCTGCATAAAGAAAATATGAATATGAGTTCCAGTTCCATAAGATATGAGATAGCACGCAAGGGGCATTAGATACATGGTGCTCAAAACTAAATAAACTATATCAAGAACTCTAACAATATGTCTGTAATTAACATCATCTGACAAACCTTTCTTGCTTCCGTATCCTTCCATATATTCCCAGCTATGCCTAGAACAATCACCACTACAATCTGAAAAATGAATATAGCTCCAGTCAACTTGTCAATCATCGCATCCATAGCAGTAAGCTTTGGTTCTGCTACACCTTTACACATTCCCAACTTTGTTTCATTTCCTGGAAAACAAGCCATGGACCACGTATAAGTTGAATAAGAAAGATGAGTAAAGGGTTTTAAACTAAAGAAAAACGTTATTGTCCTATACTGCCATAAAGGATCTTTGAGCAGTCTTATCATAAGACTACAGGGGGTTTGTTTGTACCAGCAAGGTGATCTATTCTCTACCAAAAGCACTAATGAAATCATTAGATGGGCCACTTGAGATCTTCAAGACGAATAATAAGCTATACTCATTATTTTTACTTTGTTCTCTTTTCCTTCCAACGTTATTGCCATCATACGAGATTCTCTAATGATTTTATGATAGTAAATTACATGATACAAACATACCTCCACATAGCAGACTCCTTGTGGTTCGGATGTACCAAGTAAAATGAGATCACATGGAACTTCATCGTTTTCACGGAGCCACACCAGGTGATCAGCACCATGCCACTATGGACCTCGGTGATCAGCACATTTTAACCCTATGGGACACATACGTCTATTAACTCCACAAATGTTCGCCTCTCTAAGTCATGAACCCTGAGTAGATCATATAAACTTTCATATGACTTTCATGCTTTGAGTATCTCCATTAATTTAGTGATTATATCATGACACAAAACTGCAATTACAGTCCTTGGGGTTTGACACCAGCAACAGCAAAAGGATATTCCCATATGGCCCTGTCACCTTCCTGTTTGCGAAGAAGATCTTGAAATTATTTCTGCATAAATATAATAGTGGATTAGTAGCAGATAGGTAACAAGAGTAATGATTAACCATGAAGAAACATTACAACTCATATAAATAGGACTATAGGAGTATCTGTTACCTTTTTTTCTTTCCCATTCACCTATTGATTTATCTTTTCGTTATTTATACAGTATCAATCATCGCACTTCCATTTATCATAAAGAAAGAATCTTTCTCGATTTTCATTGTGAAAGCATCCATTTCGAGAGTTTCCATAAACTTTTAAAACTCGATATATCTTGGAGCACTACCTTTCTGAACTTACTGAACTTACTAGTTATCCATACACATAGATCTAAACAATTTGATATCATAAAACACAAACTAATACACATTATAACCATACGCAATAATCGATTAAACAAACAAAAATTCGATTAAACAAACAACAATTTGCGATCTTCCTGATATCCCGTTTGACAAACAGACTCAGCATCACTATCACGACTTTCTATATCTTCACTATCATAGCAACTATAGCGGTTAACACTGCAACTACCGACCGAACATACAACACTATCATCATCATTTGTTTTTCTGTATAGACCTTTTTCTTTGTTATTCTTCTTTTCCTTGGATTGATGGACTATGAATATGATGTAAAATCCTATACATGCAGACCCAAGGTACAAATCCAACTCTTCCTAAATCCTACAACATATACAAATACAAAATATGCTAGACACCTAGACCCCCCACGACCCTGCAGTTGGTACTTAAAATTTTGAATAAGAAAATATATGGCGTACACATAACCAGCATTCTATATCATATAGTACTAATTCCATTTGGTTGTAATATGACTTATATCACTGTACATTTGGTGCAAGTGTCACAAATGACTGAAATTCTAAAGATGATCCCATGTTGAAAAAGGTCGAGTTGTGAACAAAAGTCGAGGAAATCCGAATAGCACATGGGCAGTGTTCAAATTTATTTTAAAGTTATTAAGGCATACAAAATAAGCATATTCAGATAATCAACTGCAATAAAGCAGATTATCGAAGATAGTTTTGTGATGTTCTTATGTCATTTGAAGTTGTAATAACTAGAGTGTTTAGAAAATTCTGAATAAATAACTAAGGAGAAGATAGAACTATCAAATTTACCCTCGGGTAGGGGTGAGACTTCCTATATTTTACCTCCCCCATACCCCGCTCCGGCGGGATTGGGTATTGTTGTTGAATAAAACTATCAAAAATGACATTTTTGTGAAAGCAGGTAGACGTATTGTGAAATGAGAGTAAAGTCATTCTACTTGGTCTGATAGAAAAGGTGTATAAGTAAATCACTTAGGTTAACACTGTCACGAAATGAAACAGATATTAAGGGCGGGCATATCATAATCAATCTAGCTAGACTCTAGACTCAAGAAAGTACAATTACAACAATTTGACACTAACTAGGCTGCTAAGCAGGTGTAAGACGCTAATCACCTAGGCTGATGAGTCATAGGCCCTACATTATCGATATGCCAACAATCGTATAACAGCTTTAAAATATACGCGGCTTTACACATGCCTGTCACACCAAAAATTCAGCCAATTATAAAGGCAAACATACCTTGGATGACGTTGCTACAACCACCACCTTGCCCGACCCATCCGCATCATCAGCAATGACATGCGGACCAGCTCCTTCTCTCGCAAGCAAAATCTTCTGAACACATTTGCCCGACTTCTTACCATACAACTCCATCTTATGACCATCAAGAGCCACCAAACTCGACCCCATCTCCCCAATCCCATCCGGACACCCACCAAACACCAAACTCCCACCAACCGGCTGCCCATCACAATCAACAATAATCCCAACATTATCAACCAACATAACAACCTTAAACTCTCGTTTCAACACTTTCAACCTCGGCACACTCATCTGATCTGGAAACGCAAATATCAACCCACATTGACCTGTAACACACGAACACAAATAATAACCACTCACACACCCGACAACCACACTATCGTCAACCCAAACCACATCCTCAACCACATCAACACACGTCACCTCCTTCAACGTCACCAACGACCCCACCACACCCTCATCCACTCCCTCACCCCTCCCAACCAACCCAACAAACACCAACTTCCTCCCAACTCCAACAACAAAAACACAATTCTCATCAATACACAATTCCCCCCCTCCACCCCCAACCGTCATTTTCGTAAAACTGTCGTTACTATTTCAGTTACTCCGTAACCGCCTGGCGACACATTTAACGCCTTTCAACGCGCTAATCTTCTTAACAGACTTAACCAACTCCATATCAACAAAATGTATATAACCATCACTAACTACCAACACCTTGTCAATTTCGCACACACAACTAACTGATGTTATTCAGCACACACAACTAACTGATGTTATTCAGCACACACAACTAACTGATTGTTAACGGTTGAGTTGAATTTGAACAAACCAAATCGATTAAACTAATACCTCGAATCGATTAAACTAATACCTCAAATCGATAGCAGTTGTGGGAGACGATGGCGGTGGCGCGGTTGTGGGCGGTGGCAGGCGTGGGAGACGATGGCGGTGGCGGGCGTGGGAGACGATGGCGGTGGCGCGGTTGTTGGAGACGACGGGAGAGATGGGAGACGATAGGTGGTGAATGATATAAATGTGATGGGTTTTTTTATTTAAGTGAGGAAATTTTATAAAAAGTCCAGGTAAGAGTTATAAAATATTTTCACTTATTAACTTATTTAAATTAAATGTAAATATTTTTACTTATTAACTTAATTTCAATTTTAATTTTATCAAAGTTATTTAGATAAAAGAAAAAAAGTATACAATATAACAAAATTTTACGAATAATCAGTATGTCTTAAATTGTCAGTGTATTTATATCATATTAGAAAAGATATATAACTTTAGTATATAACATTGATGCATTGTCGTTTTTCAGTTGGCTTTTAAATTAAACAAGTTTAAATGTACCTTTTTTTTTATTTGAAATTTTGGTAATATTTCATTTTAATTATTCATCTTGCGGATATTTAAAGATACATGACCACTGTTTTTCGTCTCAATATTTTATAAATTAGTGACCACCAACCTTGGTCTCTAATTTGAAAACCTAGTGACCACTAATATTTGGTCTTTAAAATTTAGGGGTTAGGGTTAAAGTTTAGGGGTTAGGGTCCACCGTCTTTCGTCTCAATATTTTATAAATCAGTGACCACCAACCTTGGTCTCTAATTTGAAAACCTAGTGACCACCTGTATTTGGTAATAAAAAATTTAGGGGTTAGGGTTAAAGTTTAGGGGTTAGGGTTTTTGTGACCACTATTTTTCGTCTCAATATTTTATAAATCAGTGACCACCAACCTTGGTCTCTAATTTGAAAACCTAGTGACCACTGGTATTTGGTCATAAAAAATTTAGGGGTTAGGGTTTATGTGACCACTGTTTTTCGTCTCAATATTTTATAAATCAGTGACCACAACTTTGGTCTCTAATTTGAAAACATAGTGACCACTCATATTTGGTCTTTAAAATTTAGGGGTTAGGGTTTATGTGACCACCGTTTTTTGTCTCAATATTTTATAAATCAGTGACCACCAACTTTAGTCTCTAATTTGAAAATCTAGTGACCACTGATATTTGGTCTTTAAAATTTAGGGGTTAGGGTTAAAGTTTAGGGGTTAGGGTTTATGTGACCATTGATTTTTGTCTCAATATTTTATAAATCAGTGACCACCAACATTGGTCTCTAACTTAGAAACCCAGTGACCACTACTTTTTGTCTTTAAACTTAAAATACCTTTTTCGACTGTGACCACCACTTTTGGTAACTTGTTGTTTCACTCAAAAATGTTAGATTTACGGTTTTAGGGACTATGTGACCATTATTTGTCGCCACTAATACTTGTCATTGTGACAAATTAGTGACCACAATTTGTAACGGTCACTAATTATGTGGCAATGACGAAAATGCAGTGATGACAATTATATTGGTGACTAAACTATGATAATAGAGACCAAAGCATGAGTGGTCACAAAATAATTGGTCACTAAAGCCACTTTTTCTTGTAGTGTAGGCTCACAAACTCTTAGCCGTTTACGTGTGTTTACAACTCCCACAAACCAACATGGGTGGTATGGGATACCATTATAGGTGCCAAATATTGCTTATGGTGTTGCTATACCCATCGGTGCGTGTGCCATAGGCGCACCGCCAAGTGTATAACGAGTATTATTAGGATTTTTTTTTCTTTTAGAATATAAAGTGAATAAAAAGTGAAGTGAATGTGGCTTCTTTTGTTGTTACAGATATGTTACGAGGTGAAGTTTTTCTTTTTTTATTGTGTTATAAGAATGTTATAGGCCAAAAGTTGACGGTTGTTATAACACACCTATAACATCTACCTAGCACTCTATATCATTGATATTTGTACTTTTCACAACTATTATGTTCATAAATTTATTCAAGTTCCATGTGTACAAGTTGCTTTTTTTAACAACATAATTTTTTTATATGCATCATAAAAGGTCAGAAACTTGTAATGGTGTATTATTAGTGTATATTTACAAACAAAAATAATCAAATTATGGTTGGAAAGTAAAAAAAGATGGGTGGTGTTCAGTTGCAAAAAATAAAACCAAAAAAATAGAAAAGTAATAGTGAAACAAGACGTGCATTTTGTGGGAAAATGTTATCACTGTTGAGGGCTGTTTGATAGATTAAGGTTAAAGTTGAACCTGCGTTTTGCAAAAGCGGGTGGGACAAGTGGGTACCTGCTTATTCATTTCTGCGTTTTGGCAAATAATGAATTTTTGGCTTTTGTTTGCCAAACACACAAAACAACTTATTTGTGTTTCAAAACGCAATAATTAGATAAGCAGTTTCCAAACGCAATCCTAAACACCCCCTTAGATGATATTTAAGCATGATTAATATCACATGTGTTTGATGCTTGATTGTTTACTTTTATGATTAATGTGAATGGTGGCATATATACATGATACACAAAAAGGTCTTTAGATCAATGACTGGATGATAACATGCAAATGTATATATGATAAAAACATTCTCTCAGATTCGCAAATACATTCCAAACCCATCCAACAGGTCTTATACCTGATTGCTGCAACACAAAGTTTATCCCTAGCAAAATAGTAAAATCCTCTCTCATCCATGTGCTAACACAATCTGGAGTCTCGTTCCCTCCCCATTTCGCCAATGAAAAGGAACAAGTGACATTGAATAAATTTTAACCAAGAGCTCAAACTACAGAATTGTCTATCTACAATGGAAGAGTACGAAGTGTCCTGATGTACCTCATCACCTGGTCCCTCTAACTGCAAGGTCTCATCAGTCAGGTTTTTTAGGAAACTTATTCATGTTGGCTTCATCTAGTGTAGGATCTACATCTTCCAAGACCTGCAATACCATTAAATACTTGTAATAGAAGAAATAAATTTTGAGTGTACATACATGACTAGCCCATGCGGATTTAAAATAACGCATCTTAATACTGCAACTAACTTTCCTGAATACAAGCTGGAAAAAGTTAATCAGGCAATCACTCGAAATCTTGATTATTGATTGTTGTGGCATTGACTTCAAATTTTTAGTCGTGACTGTAAAGTTTATGCTCAATATGTGTGGATTGTGTATGTATAGTTATACATGTTCAAGTTGATTTTAGTTTCAAAAAGTGGTTCTTTGAACTCTTTGTTTGTGTTAGTTAAAAAGAAATTACTATATTCTGTTTATAGAAAGGCATTTTAGACTCTTTTTTTACTTCTTACAGCCGCTGATAGTGTATTAATGATGCTGGTTGGTTCTGACAAGCTTCCGTATGTTGCTAGCGTGGAGAAGCTAGAGGCTGATTATAGGAGTAAGGTGAAGGTTAAGGTTAGGATGTATTACAAGTCGGAGGAATCGTTAGGAGGGAGGTGTACGTTTCATGGTGCAAAGGATCTATTTTTGTCGGATCATTATGATTGGCAGAGTGCAGGTACGATTGAAGGGAAGTGTATTGTGCATTCTTTTAGGAATTATAAGAAGCTGGAGAATGCATGTGGCTACTGAGGACTATTTTTGTCGGCTTGAATACAAGACTGCTACTGATACATCCACGCTTGATCGTGTCGCTGCGTGAGTACACTTTTGATTTTTTGTGGAATTGGTATATTCTGAATTACACAGTAAGAATTAATTGTGGTTTTAATTTTCTGATATATGAAGGTACTGCAAGTGTGAGATGTCCGATAATCCAGATAAATTCATGGTGAAATGTGAAGGATAATGCAGGGACAGGTATACATATTGTCTTTTATTTATTGAGAATTACATGTTATAGAGCTTTATGTTGCATCAAGCTTGTCGAGAGATTATGCTATAAGAAAAAATAAAATACATGCATAGCTCTTGGAGAAAAGATGGGTGATATACTGATATCATTTCCTTCAAGTAAGAAATTAGCTTATAACTATTATGAGTAGTATGTAATTTGCATGTACGACTTCACTAAGTTATTGTGTTGGTAATCCACCAACAAACCTGGAAACTATGATGCGGATTCGACTTGTTTTGAATACACGATACACACACAAGCTGTTGTGCACAATAGGAATAAAGAAAAGAAGCTACACGTATTTTTACCCAAACACCTCTTTATTAATACAGTAGTTTGTATGAAAAGAATTAATGTACTTATGTCTCACCCCCTCATCTCTATTTATTGAGAATGAGGGATGAATCTCAGTCCTAATGCAACTGGAGTTGGCGGTTAACAAAGGAGAAAAACCAAGAGGAATGTCGGCTGCCGAACGCCCCTTAAGGTTGACTGTTTGCAGCCGAACACCCCGTTAACTCGGTTACGGCAAGCAACCGATTCCTACTCCTACTTGACTAAATACTCAAACTAAACACTACTATTGAACCCCATTCAACTAATATGCATACTAACTCTTGTAACAATTTGCGTGAAAAAGAAAAAACAAATTCATTTTCATAATGATGACGTCAGTTACGCCTCATATATTTGTAGAGGTTGTTCTGCTTGGCATATTCTAGAACCATTTCTTACGCCCTATTCATTTCTTAAATACAAAGAAACAATTTTTTTGTTTTTTCCATATATAAGTTCTTAGTTGTGCTTGCAAATTACTGTTGAACATGCTTCTCAGGTTCATCTGTTTGGTTTTAATGACCACCCCTAATGTTAATGGCACGTGCAGGCAATATGATAATGAATTTCTGTTAAATCTGACTCTTATATTGTTGTATGCTTATTTTTGCAAGATTTTAGTTAGTACTAATCTGAAGCTTAAAAATCTCAATTATCTTTGCTAGATAGTCAATCACATGATGATCAATTGACCCCCTGTATACAACTGTTTTTAGGATGGGAAAACGACTAACACATCCTGAGTTATAGCTTATTTTATGTGTGGATCCTTAATGAATATCCATTATGTTGTAGGTTCCATCCGGCTTGTATAGGGATGACAACTGAAGATGTAAAGAAATTGGAGCAGTTTGTGTTCTCTGACTCCACTCCTTATTATGATGCATAAGGACCATTAAACTCATTCCTAATAGCACCATTAAGGTTAAGGTGAGAGGCCATTTCATTAAATGTGACTATTGGCTTTGTTAATTGAATTTTACCCCATATCCTCTGTATAAAATTTTCCTACACTTGACGGGTTTCAGAAAATATCATTGCTGAATTGAGCATCTCAATCCACAGTAATGACACAACTTTTTTTAGTTCGTACTATTACTTGATTTAAAATGCGTGGCTGGATATGGATGTGTGTGCCTTGATATATACTTGAATGTCACAACTTTGTAATTCATATGGTTTTTAACCAATTGCGAGAACAAAGTTGTGTTTGGTAGTGTTAAAGAGATGACAATTAGCATTTTGTGTATATCTATACTGCTATACCAAATTACGCTTCAGTTAAGCTATATTTCATTTTTATGTTTGTTTTACATATCAAAGGCTGATAGGCGTTCTCTACTCTTTAGAAAACATTCATTTATTAATTACTTCAGGTTGTATATTAAACTAGAACTGTATTTCCTGCCAAATTAAGTTCCTAAATGTGGCCAAAAGAATGAGTGTATGGAAGAAAGTTTCCTTGTTTCTTTTTAAAAGAAATTTCATTATGACAAGACATAACAAAATGAAAACTCACACAAATCTTGCAAAATTAGAATAACTTGTTTCCTGTATCAAAATCTGTTGAGCCTAAGGATGGAGGGATTGTTGCTTACCGCTCTCTTCTCTATTTGATTGCATACCAGCACCATCACACTTTTTTTTAATCTCTCTTTCTATTCATTTACACAAAATTCAACTGTTGCTTCTCTCTTTCTTCAGTGCATGCACTCTAAGGTATCATAGCATTTGGTACTATTTCCTCATTTTTATCTTTATCTTAATCTATAACAACTTTTATCGTGGCATGATACAAGGGTGAAGGGTATAGATTTTCTTTTCATGGAAAGAATATAACTAATATTCTAGTATTCTTCCATTGTTGGTAAATGCATACATACATTGAGAGAACAACTTGCTTATTTTCTCTCATGTTACTGGTAATTATGAGTATTATATTAAGCGTCTGTGTACGTATTCTTGCTAAGTGTAGCGTATATTCTTGGTTGATGAATGGTTGCAGTATTATATCTTTTGCATGTACTTTCAACTCACCATTTCCATTTAAAATTACCAAGATATAAAAAAAATGTTCGAAAAAGATCAACAGTGCTCTAATGTGTAGAGATCCGAGATCTTGTTTAGTAACATTGATATATGCATAAAATTTTGCACAAAGCGTAAGCTCAGATTTACATTTCTCACACTAAACTAGAAAAAAGATAAGATCTCTACCAAAATGATGAACCTATGTTAAAAGGTTTAAGATAGTCTTACATTTGAAGATCTCTACCAAAAATAGTAATCTCTTCAAACGCCTTTCTTTGGAACAAAACTCTCTCCTTTCCAATCCATTCACCATTTGGGACTCAAGAAATCAAAGATGTGGTATGGGATTATGGTGGGGACAATGCACCCGGACCGGATGGGTTCTATTTCAAGCTCATCAAGGAGCGTTGGAACTTACTTGGAATTGGAAGTGACATAGTCTCTTATGTTCACGAGTTCTACCATTCAACTCATACTCCACGTGGTTGCATTTCATCGTTCATAATTCTCGTCCTTAAAATTGAAGGCCCGATCACCATTAGTGACTTTAGACCGATTAGTTTAATCGGATGTCAATATAAGATTATTGCTAAAGTCTTAGCAAATCGGCTTGCACTTGTCATTCCTTTTGTTGTGGGAGAAGTTCAAATGGCTTTTATTAAAGGTCTTCAAATCACTGATGGCCCTCTTTTAGTCAACGAAATCATCTCTTGGGCAAGAAACACAAAAGAAGGTTCTTTCACTTAAGGTTGATTTTTAAAAGGCGTTTGATTGCTTAGTTGGTCTTTTTTGATTCTATCATGATGTAAAAGGGGTTTTGTAACACGTGGAGAAAATGGATTCATTCATGTTTAAGTTTGGCTTTCTCCTCCGTTCTTGTTAATGGCTCTCTTACAAAGGAGTTTAAGATCGAAAGATCTAAGATAAGGTGATCCCATATCCCCCTTCTTGTTTATTTTAGCGGTCGAGGCGTTAAATGTGGTATTTTTACAAGCTAGTAACAAGAATATCTTCCATGGAGCCGATGTGGGTAATGATAAGATACCTATTTCCCATCTCCAATCTCGGATGATGTTCTTATCATTGGACAATCGCCACCTAGCAATATTAAGAACTTGTCTAGAATTCTCACTTGGTTCCATATTGTGTACGGGCTTAAGGTTAACTTCAACAAAAGTAAGATTTTTGGAATTGGAGTTCCTACTTATGATCTTAACTCCATGGCTCATTCCATTGGATGCCAACCTTCCCAACTTCCTTGCATTTACTTGGGACTTCCCATTGGTGCTAATATGACTAGATGCTCAAATTGGACCCCGTTAGTTGAGCGTTTCTTTGTCGTAACTTCTTTTGGGGAGGTAATTTAAAAGAAATAAAAATAGCATGGATCGCGTGGAACAAAGTTATTTCCCCTCTCAACCAAGGTGGTCATGGAATTGGAATCTTAAAGATCTTTAACCAAGCTTTAGTTATGGTGGTGGCGTTTCCCTAATGAAGAAAATACACTTTAAAGAAAAGTCATTATTTCCATTCATGGTGCCCACGGCGGCCTTCATATGGATTCACCCACAATATTTAAATTGGGGCCTTGGTAAAAAATTATCAACTTAAAAGGTGATATTCTGACTCTTGGCTTTAACCTTCCATCTATATTTAAAAGAAAGGTCGAGAATGATCAAACAACTAGGGTTCGTTTGGTAGGACGTAATGAAATGTCAACGGAATGGAATAAACGATGTAATGGAATGAAAAGTGTAATGTAATGATTCATTGTAGTTATTAATCATGTTTGGTTTGTATGATAAGACGTAATGGAATCGATAATAGAAAGACTAAAATGCCCATTAATGATAGAAAGTTTATTTAATGTGGTTAATTAATGATGAAGTTTTATGTAATTTTGATTCCATTACAAGATGTAATGAAAAAAAAGTAGGGGACCCCTAAGGAATGGTTTTGGTGTAATAAGTCATTACTTGTAATGAATCATTACATTCTATTAATGTAAACAAACAACATTTATTCATTACATCGTAATAATCGTTTCCATTACGACTTTGATTACGACATACCAAACACTACGCTAAGTTTTGGACTGATTCATGGCTCGGAGGGGCACTCCTATGTTCTACATTCCCAAGACTATATCGTCTTGAAAGATTTAAAACAGGTTTGATGTGTGATCGAGCTTCAATGGATACTGCTGATCGTGGACTCATAAATTCTTCAAATGAGCAGCCTCACCCTTTGGACCTATCATTCGCATGGGACTGTAGTAGAGCAATAAGATCACCAGTCGAGCAACAAGAATTACAGGACCTTATAAACCTCATTTCAAATCTGTATCTCTCTTTTGAGATCAATTCATGGGAATGCACTATAGATAACAGTAGGTTGATCAAGGTCAAAGGCATGCGAAAACATATCACTAACCTTTCCCACACCTCGATTGCCCAACCTTTTAGATGAAACAAAGCACTTCCAATCAAAATCAACGTTTTCTCTTGGAGAGCTTCACATGCTAGACTGCAAACAAGATCCAACCTTAACAGAAGAGACATCGACTTAAACTTCACCCGTTTTCCAGTTTGTGATTATGATATCGAGACATAAGATCACCTTTTAACTCATGTATTGTTGCTAAAGAAACGTGGCTCAAAGTCTTCAAGTGGTGGAACATTCAGTACATTCCAAGCTCAAATCTCCATGAAACCATCAAAGCGAGTAAACCTGCCATCTCATCAATTGGTACATTTCGATGTTATCGTCCTAAAAACGCTTTGGTTTTTATGGAAATTCTGAAATGATATGACATTTTCTTCGAATCCCTTAAAGGATCGGATCTTCAGTGACATTAAGCTATCTTCCTTCAATTGGATATCGAGTATAATCCATAAAGTTAATTTAAATTGGATCAATTGGTTCAACGACCCATGTAACGCTATTTTGATGTAATGTATTCTTTTGGGCTTCTAGTTTCTTAGTAGAATACCTTTCTTATATTTTATATACTAAAGCTTTTTATAAAAACAAAACAAAAATTGAAGTAAGAAACAAGAAAGGAAGATGTACTCAATTCTCATTTGCAAGAACAAAATAGTTAGGGTGTGTTTAGGTTGAGGTTTTTAGGAATAAGGAATGGAATGGGATTGATTGAGGGTGTTTGGTTAGTTGAGATGGGCTTTATATGTTGAAATGATACCACAAAATTTAGGTATTATCATGCTCACCTTACATGGTGGGTTTAGATTTGATTTCTAATCTATCAAATTTTTTCAATTAAAAATACAAACCCAACCAATAAACCAAACAATAATATTCGATATGATATCAAAGCTCATACCTATTCTCATTCCATCTTATATTCAAACCAATACCCAAACCCATTCCTAATAATAAACCAAACGATACCTTACTAATGAAGGGTATGCGGCTTACACCTATGTCCATACATATCACAACATTTTCGTTAATCAACTATACAATGCATACATAAATGAGTTTTCATGAAAAAAGTGCATATTCATTGTAACTGGGTTGGTTATGACAAACGTTAAGTTTGATGCTCAAAAGAGTAACCCTGTTGGAAATATAAGTCAATACTTATTTGTCAAACTTATGAAGCTTTAAGGGTTGTTTTGTAAATATATTTGGTTATATTTTCCTAACCTATAATGTTTGGTCTATTTTGGATAGTATCTATTTGTGCAGGGTTCTAAAGTGAAACATTGAGGCTATATATGCTCAAGGCTGATCTAGGGTTCTCATTCATTTTCAGTTTCATCTCTCAAAGTTTTCACCTACAAAAGTTGTTAAGTCGTTTATGGTTTTCTGGGTAGTTTGGTTAGATCATATTGATCTCAGTTGTAGTTTGGTTTATTGGTTTTAGTGTGTGAGTTGTTTGTATTGCTGTTACACCTTTGTAGAGGGATAACAGTCTTGTTCATGGTAAGAACCTGTGTTAGGGACTTATCTTCAGTGTATATTGTTATAATAAAAGTATCACCAAGGGGTGGTTGGTTGGGTGATTAGTACTTGTGTGTTTTGGTACCATTTTAACATGGTATCAGAGACTTAGGTTCTGATCATTTGTTCGCTGATTGATTTTCTTGAGGTTCTTGTTTCGATCTTGGTTCTTATTATGTTGATTCAATCAATTGGGAGTTGAATCGTGGTTCTTGACGGTTTAATTGAAGATTCTTGGATTGGATAAGTTTTTAGGGTTTTTTCTTGAAACCCTAGAATTTGGTTTTTGGTTCTGGTTAGATTCTGAGCAATTAAATTTGTTTGGTTGGTTGATCTGGTGCTATTAAGTGGTTCTTGGTTGGTTTTCTTGAAACCCTAATTTTATGATTTGGGGGTTCTTGGAAACTTTGTGCTCTGAGGTATATCTGGGCCTAGTTCTTGGTTATTTCCGCTGCATATTATTGATAGCACTGTAAGTTGTACTTCTTCCTTTAAGGTTAACTGGTTTAGAGTTTAGAGGGTGCAAACAGGTTAGTTAACATCTTGATCTTCCACCTTAGAGTGGTACGAATACCTGCTCTGGCCAACCTCAGTTCTCTGGGCTTTATCCAAGTTAATCTTGGGTGTGAGTGTTTAATTTTAGGTTTATTTTTTTTGTTGTTGAGTCTAAGTTGCTGGAGGATAGGATTTGGGCAGTCTTGGAAGTTGAGATTGGTTGGTTTGGTTGCAGTTTGGTTGTTTGGTATCTGGTTATTTTGTTCAGTTTGTTTGGTAGTTTCTTGGTTTATCCTGGTTATTATTTTGTTTTGCTATTATGATAAGTAGTTTAGATCAGAGCAATCCTCTGCATCTTCATCCTAATGACTCTAATTGTGCTTCTATTGTGACTCATAAATTGACTGGGTTGAGAATTATAGAATATGGGCTAGTGCTATAAAATTGGCTATTCAAATCAAGAATAAAATGGGTTTTTAGATGGTAGTTGTACCAGGGTTTCTTATGCTGCAAGCCCCTTATTGGAAGCCCAATGAGACAGATGCAATGTTGTTGTGTTAAATTGGTTGTTAACATCTTTATCTCAATATGTCTATCTTGGTCATGTGTTTTCTGATAATGCTTCTGTTGTGTGGAAAGACTTGAAGGATACTTATGATAGGATTGATGGTTCTGTTGTATTTAACTTGCTTCAAAAGATAAATAGTTTTAAGCAGGGTGGTTTTCCTGTCTCTGAGTATTATCATAAACGGAATTCTTTATGGAGAGAGTTTGATATTTTGACTAAATTGCCTGATTGTACATGTGAGGCTAGACAAGAGCTTAGTAATCATAGTAAATTGTTGAGGTTAATGCAGTTTCTTATGGGTCTTGATGACATATATCAGCCAATAAGGAGTACTCTTTTGACCAGGGAAATTCTTCCTGAAGTCAAGGATGCCTTTGTTATTATCGTTAGGGAGGAGTCTCATAGAGGGATTCCTACCATTACTGTGAAATCTGAGAAGGCTCAGGTTTCTGCTTTTGTTTCTAGAACTTTTGATAATAAGAATACTAATTGGAAAAGAAACAATAGTAATAACAATAGTGGTAATAATAATAGAGGGAATTATGATAATTTGGTGTGTACTCATTGTGGTTTAAAAGGGCATACTGTTGAGAGGTGTTTTGAGATCATTGGATATCCACCTGGTTTTAAAAAGAATCCTAATCTAAAACCTGCAAATAGTTTTAACAAAACCAATGATCTTAAAGGCACTTCTAATATGAATAATATGGCTAAATATTTTGTTGGCATCTTGTCTTTTAGTAATGAACAGGTTTTGAAGCTTATGAGTCTTATTAATGAGTAACCTGGAATTTCTGCTCAGTCTAACATGGCAGGTAGTGCCTCATGTTCTTTCTTTAATGGAAGTGTGTTTTTTAATGACCATTTTTATCAGTTTTTATGTGCCAACTTAAGACTTAATGGAGTCAGTTATCATTTGGGCTGGATAATTGATTCAGGGGCAAATCAACATTTAACTAATTCTGCTTTAAATATGTTTAATGTGGTTGATATTTCTGATTTGAAACTTACTGTTGGTCATCCTAATGGGACTTTGGCTAAAGTTACTCATGTTGGAAATCTGAGGCTTAATTGCAATGTTGTTTTGTTTGATGTTTTGGTTGTGCCTAAGTATTGTGTTAGCTTAATGTATGTTAATAAGCTGATTAAAGATAGTAAGTTTAGAGTTGGTTTTGATGAGGCTAAGTGTTATATTCAGGATTTGAATCAGTAGAGTGTGTTGGGGACTGGTAGTGAATATGGTGGTTTATATTTGTTTGATAAGCCTGCTGATATGTCTTCCCATGTTGTTAAAAGTGATTTTTGTCTTGTTTTGTGACTAAAGAAGTCTGGCACAACAGATTGGGTCATCTTGCTAACCAAGTTTTGAAATTACTTAAAGGGTCTTTGAAATTGTCAAATATTGATCATAATGGTCCTTGTGAGGTTTGCCATAAGGCAAAGCAAACAAGGGATCCTTTTCCAATAAGTGAACATAAATCTGTTGTTTTTGGGGAACTCATACATTTAGATGTTTGGAGACCTTATATAGTGGTTAGTAGGGAAGGGTATAGGTATTTTTTGACTGTTGTGGATGACTTCACTAGATCTGTTTGCGTGTATATGTTAAAAAGGAAAGATGAAGTGTTTGACATGTTTGTATCCTTTTATAATATGGTTTTTACACAGTTTGAAAAGAAAATCAAGATTGTTAGGTCTGATAATGGTACTGAGTTTTTTAATAATAAAATGAATGAGTTTTTTGATACTAAAGGTATTCTTCATCAAACTAGTTGTGCATATACACCACAACAGAATGGTATTCTAGAAAGGAAACATAGACATCTGCTTAATGTTGCTAGAAGTCTTATGTTTCAGGGGGAATTCCTCTTGTGTTTTGGTCTGAATGTGTGTTAACTGCTACTTATTTGATTAACAGGTTACCTTCCTCTGTGTTAAATGGGAAATCTCCTTTCTCTCTTGTGTATGGTAGGGAACCTAGTCTGTCTCATCTTAGGAGTTTTGGGTGTTTATGTTTTGCTGCTATTCTAAAAGAGTCTGATAAGTTTAATGAAAAATCTGAAAAATGTATTCTGATTGGTTATGCTAGTGGTAAAAAAGCTTATAAACTTTTAAGTTTAGAAAATAGAGCTGTTCTTTATTCAAGGGATGTAAAGTTTTATGAAACTATTTTTCCATTGAGAATGAGTCAGAGTGTAAGTTCAGAACCAGTTTCAAAGATTACTCATCTAAACTTTTTTGATTATAATGAGTCTGAGTCAAAAACCAAAACTCCTAGTCCCATTCCCAATGATGAAAACTTTGAAAGTGTAAATAGAGAACATGCATCTGTTGGTAGAGAAGGTAGTCCTTCTCAACTTGGTATGGTTGTGAGCAGTGAGCAGGATAAGAGTTCAGAACAGATACAACATCCTGCTAGCTTACAGCAACCAGAGTTGGAAGTGTCTGCAACTCCTTTAGATGAAAACCATGAGTCTGAGGGAAACAGTTTTCTTAATACAGATGAGTCTAGCTCCCAAAATGTTTTTCAAAATCAAACAGAGGAAGAAACCACTAGAAGATCTTCTAGGTCTTTTAGATTGCCTACTAAGTTGAATGATTTTGTTCTTGATAATAAAGTTAGATATGGTATTGGTAAGTATGCTGATAAGGATTTAAAAGGTACACTTTTGAGGGGTCATTTAAGCCCTTAATTGATCACTTTTGTATCCGTTACTAATTAATTTTGTTCCTTTCTCACTTTTTAGGTCTCCTGAAGGCAAATTGCTGGAATGACACTTATTCGGACAAAAATGCGCGTACGAAGAAAATGGCCAAAGTCAAGAATCGAGACACTCAAGTTGCTGGAACTGAAGGGGATGACGTCAGCGTTTAACTGCGACGCCGTCGCAACATGTTTTGTTACGACTCAGTAGCCAAATTGCTTATTTACAAGTGACGGCATCAGATTTTAAAAGATTAGGGCGTCGCAGCTCAGACGGCCTAGATTTGATCCAGACGGCGTCAGAGACTGAAGGCGACGGCGTCACAGGCATAAGGTGACGCCGTCACAATGATAATGTGGCCAAGACGAAACCCTAATGACGGCGACCCGACGGCGTCACAATTAAAGGGTGACGCCGTCGCAGTTTGTAACACTATATATAGAATCCGAATTTTTCAGTTTTCAGAGAGGTAGTTTTGTGGAGTAAAAACCTAAACCGAACCAAGGCTGTCTTGGGCAGTATCTTAGGGTTCCATACCCTATTTTACAACAAGATAAGTGTTTTACTTCATTTATTCAATCATGTCTTCAATTGTTTGTGTGTATGCTTGCATGTTCCCCATGTCCGGCTAATTTACTTGTATGTTTGCTTAGATATATGAAACCTAGTTATTGAATATTGATTGGTTGTCTCTTATCTTAATTGTGATTGACTTAGTATTGCGATAGGTCATCCGTTGTGTTATTAATGCTTGATTAATCTTTGTTGAACCTTAGCTTATAGTTACTAGTGGAATTGTAGGCTAAACATCCAAAGATCACCTTAGTGTTAAGTTTATGAATCCTAGAGACTTCGTAGTCATTAACCTTAGGTAACTTCAAAGAGTTAGGGATAAACGCATACCCTACGACCTTAGAAACACAACACGTTAAGAATAAGGACGTGACAATTCAACCATCAATAGGAGATAACTAGGGAGTAATAACATCTAAGCGAATACATTTTTAACTATCATAAGAGCACACATCAATTAGACATAGACTACACTCACCTTAAGTTAGATAGTTAGATAAGTAGAAGTAATTGGTAGAAATACCAAACCCCCAAATCCAATACCTCGAGATTCGTAATTTCCATTTTCTAAAAAAACATAAAAAAAGATAAAAAATAATCTTCCTCAACCCCAACCTTAGCATAGTAATTTCTCACTAGCATTCCTATTCCCCTAGAGAACGATATCAATACCCGTGGCTTACCCTAATACTACACTACATCGATTAGGTTCACTGCCTAGGGTGTTATAAAACTTGCTCGATGAAAAGGAAGTTCCTTTGACCCCAAACGCGTTGCGTAAGCGTATCAAGTTTTTGGCGCCGCTGCCGGGGAATAGAATAGCTAGTTAGATTTCCACCTCGTTTAGGTTCCCTTGCTTGATTTCTATCAAGTAAGCTTTTTTCTCATTTTTAGCTTCCTTGTAGTCTATCCCCCTTCTTTGTGTTTGTGTTCGTAAAACCCTTTTCATTTGTTGTGATGGCAAGTGAAGTTGCATTTGAATCATTAACAAATGAGGAACAATTGAATTTCGCAGATTGGATTGCTTTTTATTGTTCTAATGAATTTGTGAGTGATCTTAGAGATATCCAAAAGGAGACGGGTGTAAGGTTGGATGGATTTGATAAATTTTGTGCTTGTGTGGCTTCTATTCAACGATCATTGTTAGAATCAACTCCTTTTAGTGAGACCCTCTGGAAAAATTTTGAGAAAAGCCTCCTAAGCATAAACCATCAGTTGTCACAACTTGAGGAAATGGATAAGGAGGATTTATCCAACCTTAGGCATCATAATCAAAAAGACCTAGTTTTTAAGAACATGGAACCTAAACCCGAACAAGATTGTGAGATGGTTATAGTTGAACTACCTAGTTGCATGCAAGGGATAGATTTCACCAAAACATATGACACGCGTGAGGAATCCTTTAGGCAAATAAAACATAGTGATCAAATTTTTGAGAATGATTCTTATGAATCGGAGCAAGAATTTGAAATGGCTAAAGAAGGATTTGAGATACTTAGGAGTGTATTTGGGTTATATCATACTAAAACACATGATGAACATTTAGGAGATCTAGATATAATGGAGAATGAGGTGGAAACTCCAAGCCCACAAGCCCTACCATCACTTGAGGAACACACATCGCCTATAACTTACCCGGAAGAAGTAGAAGAGACTATAGGAACCCCGATTGATATAGAACCTTTGGACCAAACGCCACTAGAGAATGTAGGTTTAGATGCTTGTTTTCATGACCTCTTTCTTAGTCCTAAGGAAGTTCCTAATTTTGATGAACCGGAGCCTCAACCAAAAACCTTACCCAATTTTCCGTCTTTAGATGCGAATCTTGGAATTGAATTAGGCCCCAATCCACCCATCAAAATAAATAGTCCGGGTAGTTGCTTGATAAAGGTGGTAGACTCTAGGCCATGTAGAGTGGAAGCTAATATAGGAGTAACCCATGACCTTACACACTTATATCACCCATTCATGGTTGATAACAAGAAACATTATGGGTTTAAACTGGGTTTATTAGGTCAAGATGGATCCTTAACTAAGAATCTTTTGAAGTTGATAGAAGATGATCCATTTTTAGGAGAGAGATTTGATTTACCCGCTACACCCATAAAATTAGGTAAGGTTAGAATGAATGAAGCACACCCCTTTGAGCATATAAATCACCCATGACCCTCTCCTCACGTAGCAAATTTCCACCCTAAGGGTGTGCATCGCTACTATTGCCCGCACTTAAGCTTAAGTGTAGAAAAAACTTTCCCTTTATCCATTAAATAAGGGTAGAGTCAAGCTCGTGAATCGAACAAAAACAAGCGCTTCTTGGGAGGCAACCCATGCTTAATTGTTTGCTTGTTGTGTGTCGTATATCTTTTATTGATTGTTTATTCTCATGTTTGAATTTGTAAAAATGCTTTATTTTGTCTTTAACCTCGCCTTAATTACATATAAAGGTATTTTACATAAGGGATAAGTGTAGGGATGATTACACACGTTTTCAAAAGAAACGTGAACATGAGAATTTCAATTAATTAAAAGATATATGTGTGTGTTTGTTCGAGTCAAATACTTGTATCAAGTCATAATGAATGTTTTTGCAGAAATTTATCCAGATTTTAAACATAAAAATGTTCCAGAATTTTTTCCAGAAAATCGCAGACCAGTTTCTGTCAAGATAACTTGAAGGCTTCAGGATCGCAACCTGACGGCGTCAGGAGGAGCAGAAACAGCTTACTACTTTTTCTCGTTTTCTGAGTTACTTATAAATTTTTGGCAAAAATGCATATATATCCCTCTCAAAGTGAATAATTGCATATATATCCTTTGTACAAGTTTTTTTTGCACATAGTACAATGGTTTTTATGCATGCTTTGGATATATATGCAATTTTGCATTTTCGGGAGGATATATATGCAAAAGGAATTTTCCAGGTCTTAATTTTCAAGAAAATCTGTAAATATCCATTCCACAAGCATTATATCCTAGTTTAGTAGAGTCTTATATATATTGTTACCGTCGATTTTACACGAAGTTTTCGTTTGTTTTCTTCAAGTGTGTAGGTTTTATTTATCAAGAAGAAGATATAAAAGATTGGAAGAAGCTTTTCACGCATAACATTCTTCTTGAAGAAAGATTTAACCACTACTTCACACGGATCCTACCGAGCTAATCAGGGGAGTAATAGTTTCTTTCATTTTTAATTTCCTTCCATTATCATAACTTTGATACTTTCGAGGAACATTGGGGACAATGTTCAGTTTAAGTGCAGGGAGGGAAAATAAAACGGGAACTTTGAAACTATGCTTAACCTTGACTATTTGCCTTATCCAATTTCATTTGTGTAATAAACCATGAGAAATATCGGTTAGGTAATTTTGGCACCAAATTTAAAAATTTTCATGACATGTAGGAGTGGGCCATTAGTCTTAATAAAGCATCTCATGGATAGGAAATTATATGACTAGCACAAAAACCCTTTACCACTTAAATTCCACCCAAAATGTGAGGATCTCCCTTAGATTAGTAGGAATTAAAGCGTTCATCTTTAATGCTTAGAGTGTGAACCGGTAGTATAATAGATTCTAGAAACTTGTTTTGTGATACATTCTGAGATCGCTAGTAAGACTACACTTGTGTAGTTAGGAATAACTAAATGATAAGAGGCATTAGGATAACCCTTGTTTGATACCCGTAATATAATTACTTCTTCCACATCGGTTGAGTAATTCCCCCACACCCTTGCGTTGTACTCATCTTTAGTACACCATACCCCTAGTTAACCCCTCAGAGCCTATCCTTTTCGTGGTTCTCGTGATGTTTCGGTTTTCCGGAATATCAATGAAGAGCATTGTTTACAATCCAGCCCCAAATGTACACCCAAATCACCTTAGCCTACCTTGTATGCACTCACTTTTAGTGTATTATTGTTATCATACTAAACCCTTAGTTCAATTATCTAGTTGCTTGCATAAGTTGTGACGCAGGTTTTACTGACCAGGTCTTAATATTTATAGTGTCTCGTTATACCTATGGTCTACCCTAGTACACTAACGGGCAGTGTACCCGGTCGTGTGTAGTGTAGTAATCGGTAAAGCCGAGGTCGTCCCAAGAGCTATGTGTTTTGGATTATTACTAAGTCTAGGTGTCACAGATTAATAATGGTTTCGATAGGGATTTAATTAATTAAACTACTAAAACAGAATAAAATAAAGCAGATAAATGGTAAAGGGAAATCAATAGAGGAAAGCGGTGCTAACCTAGTTAATCCTCCTAGCTAGTTATGTCTACGTCTACTTACTTCCAATTACTTCAGGTGGGGTCAAATTCGAGAGGACATCATTTGGTCAATTCGCCCTAACCTATCAGCAAAGATGCCACCACAGGAGAAATCAGGCGCACCGTCATAAGTCCTGTTGTTCCTGGTCCCCTAATCCAAGTCATTAAGTACCGATACATGCTAGATTTATAATAGTGAATGCCCGGCCGTTAGGAACTTAGACACGTACCCCCTAATTCTTAAGTTCATCCAAACGATAGGTGATCAGTTGGTCAAATCGCACAAGTAGAAAGGGTCGTCAGTTGGTCATATCTTACCCTTCCTGTCTCAGTCCGCTCACCTAGGGTCAGTTGGTCATATCTCCTAGGCAATTGGCCTCTATCGTCATTCAAAACTACCGAACCAAGGGTGGCTACCAATAAACTATGCATGCATACACTTAGAAATATTTGTACGGAAGTAAAGTAAACGCAAACAAAACAATTAAGGAATCATAACTAGGCTAGCACCAAGAGGTGCTTAGCCGCTCATATTAATCATGCAAACCAATTCAATATTCAAAGGTACGAAATACATGAATTGAAAGTAAAAGAAATATAAAACGCTAATGCTTATCGTAAGGGAGTGATTTATAGGCCAGATCTGGGTTACGGTGTAACCAATATAGGAGTTACGCCGTAACCTTCTATTTCTACGAATAATGCACTAGATCTGTTGGTTACGGCGTAACCTTATGAGTGGTTATGCCGTAGTCTTCAATAAACTCGGTTACGTCGTAAGAGATGCAGTAGTTACGGCGTAAGTATCAGCGGCGTGGAACCTCAGTTGACCTAATGTAGGTACGTCGTAACCTTTGGGAAGAGTTACGCCGTAACCTAATGATAAGTTGGTTTTCTGAGTCAAGCAATAGTTATGGCGTAATGTGAGAGACGAGTTACGCCGTAACTTCTTCAAAATAGCATATTGTGATAAATCTTTAGATATTTCTCCAGTTCCGCATCTCGTTAGCTCCAATGCTCGTAATTTACCTGAAAGTGGAAAACAAGCATAAATCCATATAAATTATATAAACTACAACATTATCGGGGGAAATTGACACTTAATATTCAGGACTATTTGATGTTATCAAATATCCCCCCACTTTAACTCTACTTGCCCTCAAGTAGACCTTATTAGAAAGATTCCTAAAAAGATATCTCCCAAAACCTGGAAAATATGAGTTTACAAATCCCTTATGCTAGAATAAAATAAAGCCGAACACCTCACGAAAGGGGAACAAAACACTCAAATCTCTCAACTATTCTAACTTTCTAAGTGTCAATTTCAGGGTGATCACTCAATCGCATAGTCATAGCATGTATTCTATCATAAGCTTGGCGGTTACACAAATCTCCACCACTAGAGTTAAGGGCTAAACGATTCTCAAAGGCAATATGGATAGACACGACAAAGGTTAAGGGGTGACTCGTCATTACTAACATGTCACGGCGAAGTGGACAAAATCAATGATACATGACCAAATCCATGGCCAAGACACCAAAGATTGCTCGCTGCATCACCTAGACACGCTTCATGACTAAAGGGTAGGATAAGACATGGGATATATAATTGGTGTAAAATAAAAAACAAGCATGTAGTCTAAATCTATAACCAAGTCAGCACCACTTACCGTCCGCTCAGAGTTCAAGCTTTGAAGTCAAGAAACCGGATCATGAAATGCAAGGTAGATGTCTCATTAGAGGACGTCGTGATGGGCACACTACCTTTTCTCCAACTGTTGGCAAAACTACCAACTCCAATCTTCAAATGTGACCGAGGTGGCCTCCTCGATACTAAATCAGTAAAGCTCATACTACAGTGCTTATAACATCGCACTTTACATAATCATAACTATTTTTTTTTCAACATAACAAAAAATACTAAACATAATATCCCCTCACTTGAGATGAACAATGGGAATTCGGGGGTTCTTCAATGATCTTCATAAATGTTGTCGATGAAAGCGTGATTTCCGAACCTTTCCACTCGAATCTTGAACTTAGGCAAATGATGAATTTCCAATCACAAATAAAGACTACAGGGTAGGCTAAGGTGTATATGTGTATCGAAACAATATATCGGGTTAACAAAATGAAAGGAATGGCTCAGAAAGGTGTATCTAGGGGTATCTAGCACTAAAGATGAGTGCAACAAAAGGGCTTCACGTGGGGGTCGAGAAGTCAAGGTGACTAATCGATAGACATACAATGGTAGGCTGTTTGGGTGATAATCCTATAATATTGCCTTCTAAAACTGAAAAGTCCAAATACATCTAGCTAGCTCAACACACCTCGTCTATGGTCTCGAAATGATGCAAAGTCCAAGTTCTAAAGTTTACAAGCTACCGACACACTTATAATTTGGTGGATTTGGGGTAAAATATAGGAAACGGATAAGGCTAATCTCACCATATAATATCAAGAGTTGTATGTGCTCGGCGAAGGTCTAATCTAGTTAGGTTAAGAGAAACATGTCAAAATTTTAAAAATGGCATAATTTTTCAAAATAAACTAGAAAAATGAGGGCGAAATAAAGTTCAAGAGATAATTCTACTCCCGTCCCCCCACTTGAATTATACAAAGTCCCTTTTGTACTAGGCATTAAATAAAGGTGAAGAGAAAGGTAGAACTAGAGCGAGAACTTCCCTGAAATTTGCTCCATAAAGAAGGAAGGCCTACGAAAAAGAGACGTGGCTTCGTATAAGCATCATGAAAAAACTTCAATCCCTGAAATCACACTACCGACAAGCATAATTCTAAAAAGAAAAAAAAATGAAAAATGAAAAACAAACCTAACTCACTTTCGTAGGAATCACGGTTGCATTTAGCGAATGCAACAAGCCTTTTAAACCACTTGGTGTCCCAAGTGGACGAGTGAAGTCTCGTGAGGGTTTACAGGAAACACACCCACAAAGTTCATTTAAAATACTAATACAAGGTTATTGTGTTTAAAAATGAAAGAATTAAAGCAGAGGAAAGTTACGTCGTAACTCTTTTGGGGGAGTTACGCCGTAACTGGCAAAACCTGACATAAGCTGCAAAGTGAGTGGTTACGGTGTAACCACTGAGATGGTATTACGCAGTAATTGGTAATGCGTCAAGAATTCTGCTGCTAAAATTTTGGTTACGGCGTAATCACCAAGATGAGTTACGCCGTAACTCTGTTCAGATCAGCAACTGCAGCAGCAATTAGTTCCTCGTTTCCTGCAAAAATAGTTAGAAAACACAAAACCCTACAGAAATGGAAATAAAAAAAAAGGGATAATTCAGGTTGTCTCACGAAAGAGCACTTTTCTTTATTTACGAGTCTTTAAGTTAGACTCAAAGCCGCGGGGCTTCTATGGGGGCCTTTGGACTTCCCCGACCTCTTCAATATCTTTCATCAAGTTATGCCTCATCCAGGCGACATTCATAGCCATTCTGAGGTATTCATTAGTTTCGATTTTCCGGATTTTACAAAATTTCTCCTCCGGTCCAAAGTGGTAGCGAGTGAATTCGTATTTTTAGACAATAATAGGTGGTAGTCACTTGTAGGGAATCCCAAGGAGTTTGCACCTCCTTTGTTCATAAGCTTCGTTGTCTGGATCATTAAACTCCTCTTTACCTTGCAACTCGAGGTAATCTATGATCCCTTCAATGTCATCATCATCAGAAGCAGTACCTGTTGTTCCCTATTCACTAAAGTTTAAAAACAATTAAGTACTTAAAATAAATTAATAGTGAACAATGACTGAAATAAACATAAGTAAAACACACTGAATAATTTTCAACATCATATTCTTTATTAGAAATGAATCAAAAAGAATACGTTACCCAAGTACTTGCGGAACAGTACTTGGGATTGAAATGACAAGGTTTGGTAACTCCTCTCGAAGCTCAGGCTAAGTCTGAGCACAACTACAAGTACCCACTAAGCTATCTCAGGGATTAAGTTGTATTTGGAGGAGTGAATAGATGGCTTGTGTGTGTGTGTTTTTACAATTCACAAGCTTAACCTTTCACTCCATCTCTGATGCTATTTATACAAGTATGAGTTTTAACTCTTTCCTAAGTGACAAACTGACAATTTTGCAGAAGACAAAATACTGATGTATTTTGTCTCTGTTTACAAAGACTATATTAGGTAAAGGGACCAAGTCACTTTCTTTATGTCAGTACTGATGCTGAGCCTTTTAGGGAAGGTTAACTTCTTGAAGATAAGTACTCCGTCTTTATCGCTTCAAGCATAACCGTTTTGTCCCGCCCATTCTTCAGTCTTCATATTCTTCAGTCTTCAGTTTCAGTTTGTCTTCAGTGTTTGTAGTTGGAGAGAAGTTTGAGGGATTCAGTAAGTTATTGTCATCACTTACTGAATCCACCATCTTCTTCTTGACTCAGTCTTCACCCTTTAAGTTCCGCCTTACTGGGTGGAGAGACTTCTTCTATGTCTCTTACTGAGTGTCCTGAAGATGGCTCACTGAGAGACTATGCACTCAGTGACCTATTAGTGTTTAACGATCTAAGCACTTAGGTTATTTTCTATTCAAATCCTAGATTAAGGGGTTTAGGTATTTACTGAACCCAACAGTCTCCCCCTGTTTGGATATACAAATAGCCTAAGTGTTTGATCAGTGTAAGTGAGCAAATGGCTTCTTCTTACATTAAATGTACTAATGAATACAATAAGGAACACTGAATATTTTAACAAAACATACATCGTTTATTGATCAAATTACAAGGTCCTATCACTAGTACAAAAGATAATGAAAATGATGTCAGTCAAGATGGATCCCCAGTGCTTCAAGCTTTACTTTCTTGGTGATGAGTGTTTCTCTGTCAGGGTGATCTCTTATCTTGGCGTTTAGGTCAGCACAGAACCTGACGTTTGTAGGAGTCTGAATTTGAGAGGCCACTGGTATGTAGCTTAGCATTGCAGCCACACCTGCCTGATCAATGTCACTCCATATTTGAAATACTGGGTTTCCATAGACATCAATGGGGAATAGCCCTCTTTCAGGCTTTTCAATCACCAGACAATTCACGAACTTAACACCTTCAAGCAACTCCCTGTTACACTCCAGTCCAGGCACTTTAATCTCAGGCTGGAACTCAACTCTTTTCCTTTTGCCAATGGATGATTGTGGTTGAGATCCTTGAGGTGCAGTTAAGGCAGGCTGAATCCCCAGTTGTGTTGGTGCATCCCTTAGTCTTTCATACCTTTTACTGAGCATTTTCATCAGCTCCTTAACCACGGCATTTTGCTTCTTTTCAATTATTGGACCGAGTTCATCGAGTTTAGTGATCCCAAAGTCAGTGAATTTTAGGGGATCATGAACCTCGAAATGTCTTTTATCATCCTCCCTGTAGACATTCATTGCCAGTGGTTTAGACATGGGGATGATTTTGACATCAGTGATCTTCTCAGGCAGTCTTCTGCTTGTCATTTTCCAATTATAACGGTCAATTCTTGCTTTCCTGATGGCTGCAGTTCTTTTGTTCTTTTCTTCCAACTGCTTTTTCATTTCAGCCATTTTTGTTGCCTGAGCGTCCTTGAACTTCTGTCCTGCCTGACCCTTTTCAAGCTTCTTAGCATCTATTCCAATGTTTTCAGCTTCCTCAGCAACTACTTGTACCAGTGCTTCTATGCTCTTTCTTTCCTTTTCAGCAAGTTTCTTTCTCCTTTCCTCCTTAGCAAGGTATGAACTTAGCTGTTGTGGTGTGAGCAGATACTCAGTGTTGCCGATCTTAAAGGGAATCTTCTCAGGCTCAGGTGGTGTCGTCATTATGCCTTTTCCTTTGCCTGAAGAAGAAGATGCTACCAGGGGCGGTGTTGTTGTTGTTGGTGGTGGTGGTGGGATTGATGAGATAGGTACAGCTGGGACTGGTGGTGATGATGATATTGGAGCTTCAGATACTGGTGGTGTTGGCTCCCCCTCAGTGTGAAGAGGAGTTTCTTCAGCAGTATTCTCCCCCTCAACTGTTGCCGGAGCGTCAGTGAGGGCAAGAGTTGGTGTGGGTGCTGAGGGGGACGGAGCTGCTTGACCCTTGAAAGCCTGATAAATTTCAGTGCTCATTGCCTTGATATCTGAAGTATCTGTTTGAATACCAATGACTTTTATTTCCAAATTTGCCTGAGATACTTCCAAAGCAGTCATTCTGGGCCCGAGATTCCAGGCCAAGGAAGAAGATGCTTGAGCCAAAGTAGCCACCTGAGTATTCACATAGCCCAATGTAGCTTGAAGAGACTGGACTGAAGATTGAAGACCCTGAACATTTTCAGATTTGAGCATTTCGATCAGTTCAGTGAGGCTGGAGGATTGTTTCAAGTAGGCCTCAGTAGCCTTCAGCACTTTAGAGTTGAGCGCTGGGTCTTCTTTGACAAATTCCCTGATTTCATCTATCTTAGTGCCTACACCCTGAAGGTGCCTGAGAAAGTTAGCCAAGTTGTCATCCAGTCTGTGAAGAGTGTCAGTCATCAGATCCCTGTGCTCATGAATGTTTTCATCAAAATCTTGTACCTCAGCTTTCAGATCTGCATAACTGGCACCAGCCTTAGTGTGTTGTTCCCACAATGTTTCAGTGACCCCGGAGTATAGCTTCCTTGAAGCTTTGGTGATCCACTGAACAAGCTGCCTCTCGGTTAGTGGAAGAACATTGTCAAATCTTTTGAATTCATCAGTGGAGGAAGAGGAGTCAGAGTCATTATTTTCAAGCTGGAATGGTGATTCAGTATGCTCTTGTGGATCAGGCTTGGGTTCTTGTTCAGATTAAACCTCAGCGTCCACTTCTTCCCCTGCTGATAAAATAACATCTTCACTTTCAGCAGGTTCATCATCAGAGAAAAGTATCCCAGTAACATCAGCAATAGTCAATAAGGGGTTGGTGATGGGTTCCATATCAGCGGGTGGTATATTTCCCTCTGAGTCTTTGTCCCCCGTTGACCCCTCAGACACTGGTGGGAGTTTCCCAGTGCCTTCTCTAGAGTCAAGATTGGTTTTGGGTTCCATATCGGCGGGTTGTTCCTGTCCCTCCGAGTCTTTGTCCCCCTGAGACCCCTGAGACACTGATGGGTTTTTCCCACTGCCCTTAGCAGAGTCAGTGAAGGTGATATCCCTATCATCGGGTTGTTTGGTTCCCTCTGAGTCTTTGGGATCATTCAGTGTGCCCTCAGACAAAGGCTTTGATTTGCTAATGTCATCACTGGGCGATGTGGAAGGCGCTCCCCTACCAGCGGGTTGTATGTTTCCCTCTGGATCTTGGGGAGTAGTAGTTTGGACCAAGGGCACTGATTATGATTTATCAGTGTCCTTCGTTGTTCCTTGGGTTGATGTTGTTGGTCTCCAGTGGGTGGCAAGTCAGTCTTGGGTTTTCTTTGCCTTTTGGCCAGTGTTCCTGAAGCCTCACGGCCCTGAGACTTGGTTTTGGTCTTAGTCCCAGTCTGAGACTTCCCCTTTATCTTTTTAGGAGCTGGGTTAGGAGACACTGATTCCCTCTGGTTATTTACAGCAACCATATGGGCCGTCAATACAATATCAGTGACTAGGGATGGGTCTTTTTGAAAATTAGATTGGCTCAGGGTACTAGGTAAAGCAGTATATTTGTACTCCTGAGGATAATTACAACCCAGTAACGTTTACAAAGTACATGAGACAAACCTAAGGTACGAAACGTATTTCGCCCTAGTTTTGCTCAGTAGTTTTGTTACGAGATCACTGTAAATGATCTCTCCCATGTCGACATTGACCCCATTCATCAGGCAGTATGCCATCATCAACTAAATAGAATTAACTTGTTCAGTGGATGAGTGGTTCCCGCCGAGGACCTGAATCACAAAGGTGAATAGGATCCTCCAAGCCACGGGAAATGAACTTTTGGTGACTGGGGTCTTGTCCAAAAATTTTGGATCCAAAACTATTTGTTTTAACCCATCCTTCACTGTGGAGGGTTCAGGATAGGCGACATAAACACCTTTATTGTAGTCTAACCCTGTTGAGGTGCAAAAAGTTTTGTAATCCAGGGTGACTGACCTTTCCCTATTAAAAAGACTAAACTTAATGAGATACTCCCTAAGAGGTCTTAGGTATGTCTCATGAGTTGAGGGTGACGGGTCATAGGCCGTGGCTGTTGCCCAAAACTCCCTGAGGAGGTTTTGGTACAGAATAGAGGGACACTGAACAAAGGCAGTTTTCAGTGGGCAGTTAAACAAAAAAATTATAATGTCCTTATAGGCTGGGACAGTTTGAGGATATTCAAAAATGCCTGTGAGATTATTTGTTTTAAATTCAACGTTACTGAGATCCCCTACCCACTGTGTTGCAAACTGAAGAGATTTTGTTCTTGCCATTTCCATTAAAAGGTTTTTAGGGTTTTGAAAAAAACTTTCTTGACAAGAACTATCAAAGGTTTTTGAATCTCTTAAATTGTGATGAAAAACTTTTGTAAAGGTTTACAGAGAAGATTTTTCAGAAAAGGATTTGAAGAACACAAAGATTTCTGGGTTTTAAAAGAGATTTTGACAGAGTTTTGTTAGCAGAAATCTTTTGTGTGTGTGTTATAAGGATTTTGTGAGGGTATTTATAGTGTGTTTAGAGGGGTAGTTTGTGCATATTTGTGGATTTGTAAAGTTGGTTTTTAAAAAACGTTTGAATTTCCACATTTAATGCCACCCTCCACTACCCGCAGTAAAATCCCCTTTTTCAAGAGAACAGTTGCAGTGCACAGTAAAAGTGCAATTTGCAGTAATAAAATATCATTAGGATATTTCATGTGAGGAGAGGCATTTAATGCCAAGTGGGGTGAGGTAAGTATTTGAGGGACCCTTGACATGGATGACAGTAAGACAAATAGACATATATTCCTTTATTAAATTGGTAAGGTTACCAACCTAGGACATTTAAGTAACTGATGCTTGGAGCATTTAGTTACTCATTGAATGCTCTTTGTCGAAAGTCAAGGACCCTGAATGAGTCTTACTCATTCAGTGAGAAGGAATTTTGGGTATTCAGGGAGGATGTACCATTTCAGGGAACTTACTGAGATTGGTTTTCAGATGACTGACTTTCAATGTCAAGCATTCCCAATTCAGCTTTTAGTCTCCTGAAGGTAGGTTCATCTAAGGGTTTGGTGAAGATATCAGCCAGTTGATATTCAGTAGGGATGAAATGGAGTTCTATGTCTCCTTTCATTATGTGGTCCCTGATGAAGTGATATCTGATATCAATGTGTTTGGTTCTTTGATGAAGGATGGGGTTGTTGGAGATTGCAATTGCACTGGTGTTGTCACAGAAGATGGGTACCATTTTGTAATGGATGTCATAGTCACTGAGTTGACTTTTCATCCATAAAACATTGGCACAACATGCTGCAGCAGCCACATACTCAGCTTCAGCTGAAGAGATAGCCACAGATTGTTGCTTTTTAGCACTCCAACAAACCAATTTTCCTCTAAGAAATTGACAGGACCCTGAGGTACTTTTTCTGTCCATGTTGCAGCCAACATAATCAGAATCAGAGTAACCTTTGAGATTAAACCCTGAGCACTTTGGATAATAGAGTCCAAGGCTTGGGGTTCCCTTCAGGTACCTGAATATTCTTTTGGTTGCAGTGAGGTGGGATTCTTTAGGATTGGACTGATATCTTGCAATTAGATAGACTGAGAACTGTATGTCTGGTCTGGAAGCAGTAAGATACATCAGTGAGCCAACAATCCCTCTGAAATGGGTTTGATTGACTGATTTGCCAGTGAGATCAGGTCTAAGGTTGTTAGGAGGGACCATTGGTGTCTTTACTGAGGCACAGTCAGATATCTCATATTTCTTCAAGAGATTTCTTGTGTATTTCTCTTGACTGATGGAGATTCCTTTATCAGTTTGCCTAATTTGTAGTCCAAGGAAGTATGTGAGTTCACCCATCATGCTCATTTCAAACTTCTTTGTCATTAGTTTTTCAAACTGTTTGCAAAGAGTGTAGTTTGTTGAGCCAAAGATGATGTCATCAACATATACTTGGACCAGTATCACATCCTGTTTTGTCCTATAGATAAACAATGTGTTGTCTATCTTTCCTCTGACAAACTTGTTTTGAATCAGGAAGGCTGAGAGAGTTTCATACCATGCCCTGGGAGCTTGCTTCAGTCCATAGAGAGCTTTATCAAGCTTTCAGACATAGTCAGGGAATTCACTACTCTCAAAACCAGGAGGTTGCTAAACATACACATCTTCCTGGAGTTCACCATTTAGGAATGCACTTTTTACATCCATTTGGTAAACTTTGAAGTTCATGTAGGTAGCATATGCAAGGAAGATCCTGATGGCTTCCATTCTTGCAACAGGAGCAAATGTCTCATCATAGTTAATGCCTTCTTGTTGACTGTAACCTTTAGCTACAAGTCTGGCTTTGTTTTTAATGACAGTGCCTTTTTCATCAGTTTTGTTTCTGAAAACCCACTTCATTCCTATGACTATGACATCCTGAGGACATTTGATCAAGGTCATGACCTTGTTTTTATCAAACTGTTGAAGTTCTTCTTGCATGGCCTGAACCCAGCTTGGGTGTTTTAGAGCCTCAGTGACACTTTTGGGTTCTATATCTGATAGGTAATCAGCATATAGACATTCATTGGCTAAAGCTGCAGTTAACTTAGCAGCCATGCTTCTAGTGAGCATGCCTTCAGTGGGTTCACCAATGATGTTTACAAGCTCAATGTCCTGAGATTTTGTCCACTTACTTTGTTGGCTGGGATCCGAGCTTGAGGAGGTCACTGGAGACTCAGGAGTGAGTTCTGGTGCATGAGCCACAGAATCATTAAGAACATCTGTTGAGATGTCTTGTTTAGGTTGGGTTTCATGAATCACAGGTTCCTGATCATTTGGATCAGTGTTGCCTATCCCAGCAGGGACTGATTGATTATCAATGAATTCACTGACAGTTGGTTGTGACAGGTTGTGAGGCAAGACATAGTATGAGATGTCAGCATCAGCTTCATATGAGGAATTGATTTTAGTGTTATACTCATCAGGAGGATATCTTGATGAATTATCAATTCCTATTTCCTCCACTGAGGAATTGGTGAACCTGATGCTTTCTACACTTTCATCAAAGGTGACATGAAAGGTTTCCTCAACTTGTTGTCTCCTTGTGTTAAATACCCTGAAGGCTTTGGAGATCAGTGAGTAACCTAGAAAGTATCCATCATCAGCTTTAGCATCAAATTTGCCTAGATGATCCTTGTGGTTATGAATAAACACAGGACATCCAAACACATGAAAGTAGCTGATATCAGGAAGTCTACCTTTGAATATCTCATATGGGGTTTTGTTATGTCTTTTGAAAATGATTGACCTGTTTTGAGTGTAACAGGTTGTCTTGACTACTTGAGTCCAGAAACGCTTTGAGAGGGCTGAGCCATTTAACATGGTTCTTGCAGCCTCAATGAGAGTTCTGTTTTTCCTTTCAGCCACCCCATTTTGTTTTGGGGTGTAGGGAGATGAAAATTTTTGGGAGATTCCCTTTTCATCACAGAACCTCTCAAGCTCATCATTTCTGAACTCAGTACCATTGTCAGTTCTGATTTGTTTAACAGTAATGTCATTCTGGTTTTCAATGTTCCTGATGAATGACATTATTGTGTCAGCTGCCTGACTCTTTTTGGAAAGAAAGTATACCCAAGTGTATCTTGAAACTCATCAACAATGACAAATGTATACTTCTCATGCTGGATTGATCTAGGACTGAATGGTCCAAAGAGATCCATATGCAAGAGGTGTAGGCAGCTTTTGATGGAGAAAATTTGTTTTGTTTTGAAAGATGCTCTTTGATGTTTGCCTTTTTCACAGGCAGAGCATGGTTTATCTTTTGCAAAAACCAGTGATGGTAAGCCAAGGACCTTGTTTTGTTTTGCCAGGTTATTGATGTTTTTGAAGTTTAAGTGAGAGAGTCTCTTGTGCCATAGCCAGTTGATAGTTTCAGTGGCTTTGGCAAAGAGACAGGTTCAATCTTGAGAAAGAGTAGACATGTCTAAGACATATACATCATCTCTTCTAGGAGCTATCAAAACAACTTCCTTGTTGGCATTGAAAATGGTACCTTGTTTGTCATTGAATTGCACAATGTACTTAGCATCACATAGTTGACTGACACTGATGAGATTGTATTTGAGACCATTGACATAAGCAATTCTAGAGAAGACTATTCCATTGCAGTTTACTGAACCATAACCTTCAGTGGGACATGATGAGTTATCACCAAATACTACCTTGGGTCCTGGTTCCTTTACATACTTGTGCAGATACTCCTTCACACCAGTCATGCTTCTTGAGCATCCACTGTCTAGATGCCAAATAGGCTCCCTGGCGTGTCTCTGCACAAGTAGTAAACTGAATTAGTTTCTCTTAGTGACCCACTTACTGGTGGGCTTGGGTCTCAAGGTCTCTTTGAATTTGGCAATCGACTCATGGTCAGTGGTTGAGTGCATTGTGCTACCACAGGTTTTGCATTTGGAGACTGAGGATGACTCAGTGAGTTTGACTCTCAGGGAAATTTTTGGGCAATCGACTCTGCTTCAGACTCAATGTGTTCAGTACTACTAGGCACATCAGGGATTCCAAGCATGCTCTTAAGAGCTTGACTCTCAGGCTCTAGAATTCTTCCAGAATCGAAATTAGGAAGCTTACTATCAGGATTAACCCGATCAATCCAATCACTGTGCTTGGGACTAGTCAACATACTGGTAATCATACCACCAGACACAAATGGCTTAGGACCCTGGTCTTTGTTGAGAGAGTCAGGAAGATGATCTTCACCTAAGACTCTCTTCTTGCTACTGGGGGCTCCCACAGCATCAAAGACCCTGGGATTCTTAGCAGTCTAACTATCAAGAATATCTTGAACCTTTTTGAGTTCGTCTTGAAGAGCCTGATTTCTTTTAACTAGTTCAGTGTTTTGAATTTGCAAAGTGACAGCCTCAAGCTTAGCTTGTTTTAAAAGAAGCAGTTCATCCCTACACTTGTTTAATTCAAAACTTAGCTTGTTGTATTTTGAAAGAAGATTCAGTCTTTGCTCTTCTACGAACTTAAGGTCAACATTAAGATAATTCATGTAAAACTGCCAATCAGAGTCATCATCCATAGAAAGTAAAATATTTACCTTCTTCATTGTGATATTGACCCATTCTCCATTCCCGGCATGATTCTTTCCAACTGCTAGCTTGTCCTCTTCTGAGAGGGCCATCAGTGCACTGACATGCACCATTTCATCATCTGATGACACTGGCTCTTCATCCCAGTCGAAGGTTTCAGCAACAAGGCCTTTGTTTTTACCCTGCACAGATTGAACACTTTTTGTTGTTTCTGAGGGACTGGCCTCAAGCAATGCAAGCTTAGCTTTGACTTTCTTATACTTAGCTTCAAAATCAACAGTTTTGTTTTGATCAGATTTGTTTTGAAAGTTTTGATGAGACTGATAGATTTTTGGTTGAAATTTGCTAAAGCCTGAGGACTGATTTGATGGTTTATAAGAGGGTTCAGAAATTGTTTTTGAAAAACAGTCTTTTGCAAAATGACCTCTTTTGTGACACTTAAAGCATTCAGTGTCCTCATTTGCTTTAGCATTTGAAAAACCTTTGTTTCTTTTTATAAACCTTCGAGAGTTAGCAAGGAGTGCCCTTTCCTGAAATTCAGTGTTCAGGTCATTTAGGTACTCCTCACTTGATCTCTCATCAGGCTCATCATCTGAATTTTCCTGAAAATCTTGAACAACATTGTTAGAATAGAAAGCAGTTGATATTGGTGATAAGGTGGTGGTCAGGGACTTCTTGACTTCCTGAGACTTCTTTAAGTCAGGGTATCGTCTGTTGATGAGGTTTTCCTTATAGAAAAATTTCCCATAAATTTCAGGAAGCTCAAGATTCTGGATATGATTAGCATTCCTAAGTCCCTGAGAGAAATTCAACCACTTCTTAGGGAGACTATTGACAAAACCAGCATTGATTTCATGTTTGGACAACTTAACACCATCATTGGACAGTTCATTTAAAAGAGTTTTGTAAGGGGTGTAAGTTTGAGACAGAGTTTCTGAGTCCTTAGCCCTGAAGGTAGTATACTCAAGTTTCAGGTCCATAATCATGTTTTCCTTGGTATCAGAAGGACCTTCATGACTATGAACCAGGTCATCCCAGGTTTGTTTGGCCGTACTACAGCTTATAACAGACTCCATAATATCGTCAGGAAGACAAGATATTATGATACTTTTGAGCCTTTGGTCCTGGTTGACCACTCTTCTCTCATCCTGAGTCCACTGAGCTTCAAGTTTAGGCAAACCTTCAGCAGTCTTTAGGATAAATGGACCTTCATTTATACACTTGATATAATAAGGTTCCATCCCAGTCAAATAGCAAAGCATACGCTTTTTCCATTTGTTGAATTTACCAACTTCAAGTCTGGGGGCAACAGCTGAATAAGCTCCACCCTTTTTATCGACTAGTTGGGGTACATCAATTTCAGCCATTTTAAGGATCCTGATTTAAAAACGTTTAGAGAGGCTTTAAAAAAACAGTTTTATAATCAGCCTTGCTCTGATACCACTTGTTGTTCCCTATTCACTAAAGTTTAAAAACAATTAAGTACTTAAAATAAATTAATAGTGAACAATGACTGAAATAAACATAAGTAAAACACACTGAATAATTTTCAACATCATATTCTTTATTAAAAATGAATCAAAAAGAATACGTTACCTAAGTACTTCCGGAACAGTACTTGGGATTGAAATGACAAGGTTTGGTAACTCCTCTCGAAGCTCAGGCTAAGTCTGAGCACAACTACAAGTACCCACTGAGCTATCTCAGGGATTAAGTTATATTTGGAGGAGTGAATAGATGGCTTGTGTGTGTGTGTGTTTTTACAATGCACAAGCTTAACCTTTTACTCCATCTCTGATGCTATTTATACAAGTATGAGTTTTAACTCTTTCCTAAGTGACAAACTGACAATTTTGCAGAAGACAAAATACTGATGTATTTTGTCTCTGTTTACAAAGACTATATTAGGTAAAGGGACCAAGTCACTTTCTTTATGTCAGTACTGATGCTGAGCCTTTTAGGGAAGGTTGACTTCTTGAAGATAAGTACTCTGTCTTTATCGCTTCAAGCATAACCGTTTTGTCCCGCCCATTCTTCAGTCTTCATAGTCTTTAGTCTTCAGTTTCAGTTTGTCTTCAGTGTTTGTAGTTGGAGAGAAGTTTGAGGGATTCAGTAAGTTATTGTCATCACTTACTGAATCCACCATCTTCTTCTTGATTCAGTCTTCACCCTTTAAGTTCCGCCTTACTGAGTGGAGAGACTTCTTCTATGTCTCTTACTGAGCGTCCTGAAGATGGCTCACTGAGAGACTATGCACTCAGTGACCTGTTAGTGTTTAACGGTCTAAGCACTTAGGTTATTTTCTATTCAAATCCTAGATTAAGGGGTTTGGGTATTTACTGAACCCAACAGTACCTTTGAACCATTCTTCATCGAGCAGATTCTCCACTAGCACGCGCTTGCATTCTTCTTTTTCATCTCTAACCAACTCCTTGTCATTCTCAGTTGTTATTTCACTCGTGTTGTTGAGACTTTCATTGTTTGACTTTTCTCGATCCATGTACTCCTTCCAAATCTTCTCTTTGGTTAACGTATCCACATGTCCATACTTAATCTTTACCCAACTATCGAATCCTGGATTGTCCAGCCAAGGCAAACTCGTTCTCTCCTCATCATTGGTTGAGGACCAAAAGAATTCGTCTTTTCCTATTCTCCCAGAGCTGCTTTCCCCGTTACACATATCGTCATACGGGTTGCATGACGCCCAAAAAATTTCCCTAGGAGATTTTACTCTTTCGCACCAGCGACTGCATATTTCCTTATTGTCAGTTTCATTTAAATGCTCATCCATGCAGTAGATGTCTTTATTAGCCACTTCCTTTTTCCGAATTTGCTCCTCGTAATCAATTTTTAGCTTCTTAAGAAGATTCGGGTTAATCTTGGCATCCCCAAATTGTATTGCGTACCAGTCTTCAAATACCAAATCACCGAACTTTATAAAATGTCTTTCACGCTCATAAGGGCATGTCCACTCTTCCTCTATCTCACTATCCCCGCCGTTGCAATACTCGTGGAAGGGGTTACATGTAGGCCATGCTCGTGTGGACTCCTCGTCAGTTATGACGACAGGAGTACACCAGTTAGTGATAAGTGGCTCTTCTTCATCTTCAAGGGAGAGTTTCTCGAGTCTTTCATCATCAGTATATGCGGGCCACATAAATTTGTTATGGTTGATCCTATCCTTATTGCTTCCTCCATCGCAATCCTCATTTCTCAGGTCACACGAGGCCCAAAGATCATACCAATCCCCCTTAGCAACCGGTATCATTTTGCACCAGTGATATTTCTTCTTAGATTTAGGTAGAGGGCACAAGTCAATGTCGTGAGACCATTCATTTCCTGATTCGTCCACTTCGAGGAATTTTTCTGCCCACGTATCCTAGTTACGCCGTAACAGAGATTCTTGGTTACGGCGTAATTCGTTAGAGTCGTTTTCCTCAGTATTCTTCACAACCCCTTTTTCGCTGTCAAAAACATAGTTACGCCGTAACTCATAAGGCAGGTTACGGCGTAACTCAGATCTGTCGACGAAATAATCCCCTGAATCCGTATCATTGGCCTGAACCTTCGAGTTATCATCAGCAAAAATCACTTTACATTCCATAGTTGGTTTAGATCCTTCAGGTTTATTGTTATTCATCCTTACTTTTTCACTGAGCTTTTCCACCATGGATTCTAGGTTTTTCAGAGTTGTGTCGTGCTTGGAAAGGTTTATATCAGTGTTTTCCTGGAATTCTTTTAACCATTCATCTTGCTCTTTTTGTCTTTGGGCTGAACTTTCCAGGAACTTATTAATTGTTTCTTCAAGACTGGGATTTCTTTCTCCATAAGGCCCACGGTTGTAATTTCTACGATACCCATTACTATTTCGATTATCTCCGTAAAATGGTCGATTTTCTCCATACTTGGATTCTTCAATATTCTCTTCGTCCACATAAGGACAATTCTTCGTGAGATGTCCTCCTCCATAGCTTTCACAACCTACTTGGTTGGCATGAACGGTTTCTCTGACCTTTGGCATATCTCGACTGAGATTTTCAATTTTACTAGCGATTGCTGCAATTCTGTCAAAACTTCCGCCTTGGTTTCTTTTACTTCCTACGTCGTGCCATTTTTGAGAGTGATCCGCCATTTTTTGAATGGCTTCAATTGCAAGTATAGGAGTCATGTTCGGGATAGGTCCTTGATAGTCCAGCATTTGCCTTGTAGATACGTTAATTCCTTTGTAAAAAATGTTGACCTTCTGCTGGTTGTTCAGATCATGTGTAGGACACTTGTAAAGGAGATCGTTGTATCTATCCCAGGCTTGATACAACGTTTCGTCGTCTTCTTGCTTGAAATTATGGATTTCCAAAAGCTGGTTAGAAATCTTTGATGGCGGACAATATATCTGAATAAAGTGTTTCTTAAGTAGCGCCCAAGTATTAAATGCCCCGGCGGGCAATCTTTCGATCCATCTTCTGGCAGCTCCAATAAGATTCATTGGGAATACCCTTAGCATAACAACATCATGAGACACACCCGGAATGTTGAAAAGGCTTGCGATGTAAAGGACATTTTCAACGTGCTCATATGCATCTTCGTCCCTGTTTCCTGAAAAAGGGTTAGCGCGAAGCTCCCTCATAAATTGGTCTTTGATTTCAAAACAAAATTAAAGACTTAATATCAATCCTAAAATAACTCCCCGGCAGCGGCGCCAAAAACTTGATGCAGGTTTTACTGACCAGGTCTTAATATTTATAGTGTCTCGTTATACCTATGGTCTACCCTAGTGCACTAACGGGCAGTGTACCCGGTCGTGTGTAGTGTAGTAATCGGTAAAGCCGAGGTCGTCCCAAGAGCTATGTGTTTGGATTATTACTAAGTCTAGGTGTCACAGATTAATATTGGTTTTTATAGGATTTAATTAATTAAACTACTAAAACAGAATAAAATAAAGCAGATAAATGGTAAAGGGAAATCAATAGAGGAAAGCGGTGCTAACCTAGTTAATCCTCCTAGCTAGTTATGTCTACGTCTACTTACTTCCAATTACTTCAGGTGGGGTCAAATTCGAGAGGACAACATTTGGTCAATTCTCCCTAACCTATCAGCAAAGATGCCACCACAGGAGAAATCAGGCGCACCGTCATAAGTCCTGTTGTTCCTGGTCCCCTAAGCCAAGTCATTAAGTACCGCTACATGCTAGATTTATAATAGTGAATGCCCGGCCGTTAGGAACTTAGACACGCACCCCCTAATTCTTAAGTTCATCCAAACGATAGGTGATCAGTTGGTCAAATCGCACAAGTAGAAAGGGTCGTCAGTTGGTCATATCTTACCCTTCCCGTCTCAGTCCGCTCACCTAGGGTTAGTTGGTCATATCTCCTAGGCAATTGGCCTCTATTGTCATTCAAAACTACCGAACCAAGGGTGGCTACCAATAAACTATGCATGCATACACTTAGAAATAATTGTACGGAAGTAAAGTAAACGCAAACAAAACAATTAAGAAATCATAACTAGGCTAGCACCAAGAGGTGCTTAGCCGCTCATATTAATCATGCAAACCAATTCAATATTCAAAAGTACGAAATACATGAATTGAAAGTAAAAGAAATATAAAACGCTAATGCTTATCGTAGGGGAGTGATTTCTCCCTTGGAGACAGCTCCGTATGCTCCTCTAGACCTGCCTTGAGCTTTTTCCCACGTTCTCAGAGTGTTATGTGTGGAATGGAATGAATAGAAATGTTGGAATTCGTGGGGTCATTATAGGCCAGATCTGGGTTACGGCGTAACCAATATAGGAGTTACGCCGTAACCTTTTATTTCTTCGAATAATGCACTAGATCTGCTGGTTACGGCGTAACCTTATGAGTGGTTACACCGTAGTCTACAATAAACTCGGTTACGTCGTAAGAGATGCAGTAGTTACGGCGTAAGTATCAACGGCGTGGAACCTCATTTGACCTAATGTAGTTACGTCGTAACCTTTGGGAAGAGTTAGCCGTAACCTAATGACAAGTTGGTTTTCTGAGTCACGCAATAGTTACGGCGTAATGTGAGAGACGAGTTACGCCGTAACTTCTTCAAAATAGCATACTGTGATAAATTTTTAGATATTTCTCCAGTTCTGCGTCTCTTTAGCTCCAATGCTCGTAATTTACCTGAAAGTGGAAAACAATGGAAAACAAGTGTAAATCCATATAAATGATATAAACTACAAGCATTATCGGGGGAAATTGACACTTAATATTCAGGACTATTTGATGTTATCAAGTTGCTAAGTCGAGTCATATCCTTTGCACACAGTTTTGGGACGATTGGGACTCATGAGAAAAGTTAAATTTTATGAAATGACGGGAAGGGAACATTAAATTCAAATTCCCTTTATTTGCGTAATAATGTACTCCAAGTGTTTTGATCTTTTCAATTCGGGTAAAATTAGTGTTAGAGTAATAAAAACTTAAGTGTAGGGATGTGCCTATAAATCCCTACTATTTTGATGTTATCGTAGAGGATGGTAGAGTAAAAGTGTATGAAAGAAAAAAAAAGAGAAAAAAATAGAAAAAAGAGAAAAAGAAACAAAATAGAGTGTTCAAAAAAAAAACATACGGGCTACCATCCTACATCTATCTTTAAATTTATGTTTGTTTGTTTCAGTTATCTAGAGTTTAGAGTGTCGAGTCTTGGCTTAGCAACGCCATTCTTCTCATGCTTGTAACATAAAGATTTTTGACTTGCCACCACTAAATCACCTATCCCACCAAACCCTTTGTTTCCCTACCGTAAGCCTAATGTTACAACCCTTTAAAAGACCTCTTGGATAGTTTTTTTTCCTAGGTGCTTACGCCAAAGCGATGGAGGTTTGATCTAGTCTCAAGCCTATGGTAATCTATGTACTAGGACCGGTTAATGAGTGTTTATCTTCCATTTCCAACTTGATATATTTCATATACACCTGAGAGATGTGAGTATCCAAACACCCCTTGTGAGGTGCTAGTATGTAATTTCCGTGCTTGTTATGATTTTTGTGGGGCTTATATGTGTTGTGAATTGTTCTAAACTAATGCTTCATGACCCCTAAGTTATAAATTAATTGGCTAAAAGCACATTTGCTTGAGGACAAGCAAATACCAAGTGTAGGGATATTTGATAAGGATTTAAAAGGTACACTTTTGAGGGGTCATTTAAGCCCTTAATTGATCACTTTTATATCCGTTACTACTTAATTTCATTCCTTTTCACTTTTTAGGTCTCTTGAAGGCAAATTGCTGGAATGACACTTATTCGGACGAAAAGGCGCGAATATACGAAGAAAATGGCCAAAGTCAAGAATAGAGGCACTCAAGCTGCTGGAACTGAAGGGGACGACGTCAGCGTTTAACTGCGACGCCGTCGCAACATCTTTTGTGACGACTCAGTAGCCAAACTGCTTATTTACAAGTGACGGCATCAGGTTTTAAAAGAGTAGGGCGTCGCAGCTCAGACAGACTAGATTTGATCCAGATGGCGTCAGAGACTGAAGGCGACGGCGTCACAGGCATAAGGTGACGCCGTCACAATGATAACGTGGCCAAGACGAAACCCTAACGACAGTGACCCGACGGCATCACAATTAAAGGGTGACGCCGTCGGAGTTTGTAACACTATATATAGAATATGAATTTTTCAGTTTTTAGAGAGGTAGTTTTGTGGAGTAAAAACCTAAACCGAACCAAGGCTGTCTTTGTAACACCCCTAAAATACGGTCTAGCGGAAGCATACGAGCCTTTGGGTGCTACAATCTTGGTATCACAACATAAGATACAAAGTATGGTTTTTATCCTATTTATTTAGAATAAGATTCATTAATTGAAAACATTAAATTTACATTAATGGAAGTAGTGCGGAAATAGGCCCAAAAGATAATTAAAGTGGTCCCGTTTATTCATCAGAGTTGCCTATGACCATGCCCCTTGCCAAGCGTCTTCCAATAGTGAGCTATCGCCTTAAACCTGAGAACACATGCTAAAAAGGTCAGCTTACGCTGGTGAGTTCATAGGTTTAAGTTTAATAAAACATAGTGGACCTGTAGGAGTTGATTTGCTATGTAAGACCTAAGATAGATAAACACCGTTTGCACACCGATCCTACCCGGATCACCAACCATATCCCGCATCCAGGGATTACTTGGGCCCCGCGACTCTAGTCCAGCACTGTCGTGGCAACCTCTAGAACAGTTGCCAACCCCGGACTAGGTCGAGGTAGAAGTCTATTCTTAGCTAGGCAACGGCTAACCTAGTAAGGCAACGACTACCGCACATCTATCTAAACAGTCAAGCACATAAGCAAATCCAAATAGTTTTAAAGATCCAAAAACAGTAGCATGATTCCCACCCCAAATTAGTTAAAAACGTAAATAAAAGTGGGGCTATGAAACTCACCTTAGCCATAACAATGCACTAATCACTATTGACACGACTGGCATCTAAAGCTAATCTCCACGGCATCAAGATAAGTGTACGACGAGTACGATAGAATAGAAGTGACGCAACCTAATGCGTATACGATAATCTTAAAATACGGCTCATACGATAAAGAAATCAATAAAAGTAATGTGTTGTAGTTTTCGTGGATCATTCATGTCGTTATCTTCAAAAGTACGTTATCGTTCCCAAAAGTTTATAATTTTTATTTCAAAAGTTTAGTTTTAACGTTTCGTGTGGTGGTAAGAAACATAAACGCGACACATAACTCACGCGAAAGAGGAAAAGACATCGACATAATCGAGACATACTACTAGAACGCACGCCAAAAAGAAAAGACTTCGACCAAGCCAAGAAATACAGACAATACTCAAGCTAGTCAAAGACTAGGAAATGACGACATCTATATGTGATGCATAAATAGGTTAATTGATAAGTTTCGGCAATTTACCCAATAATCCCCAAACGTACATGGTTAATAATAAAAGTCAAGTTTCCATTTATTGCTTAATCAATAAATGTTTCTCAATCGTTATTCGTAATTATAGAAGTTTATAAGAAAGTACTTCATATAAGGTATACTAAGTAGTGTAATATAAATGACACGTTCGTTTATTCCAACGTTTCCAAATCAATACGACTTCAATAAGTTATTTTATCAAAATAATATTTCCAACAAGTTTGTAAAATCTAGCCTGTGTTATAAAACACGAGTTACCATCATATTTAATAAAGGTTTATAACAGATTAAACCATATCCGTCCATAACATATATAGTTATATAATTCAATAGCAGCTTAGATGTGAAAACGGAATATTTAGCTTTATAAAACAATTATACTAAACTCATTTAACCAAAACGTTTAATAGAGTACAACACACTAATTAATATAAATGTTATCAACAAGTTTATAAGAAGTATTTTATATTTATAAGACATGATTTATTATCGTAGTTCATAAAGGGTTCATAATAATTAAAACCATATTTATTGACAATATATATCTGAATACCTCGTTATTAGTTAAAATGTGAAAATATAATACTTGAGCATATCGCGAAATAAACATATCAAACTCATTTCCGAGTCTTAAAATGCTACACTCGTTTTAGCCAAAACGTTTAATAAAGTTTAACTCATAATCAATATAACCATGTATCAAATGTTACTTCAAATTTATAAACCGTATTAAATGTCATAACGTATACACAATATTCAATATTACACACCAATTTGCCTACTTAGTTCCCAATGTTTATCGCTTTGTTTTAAAAATTTATTCATCGTTAACTCAAGTTTTATACTGTTGTATAAGTGATTTGTTACCAAATCATGTCGCTAAGTACATATATATATGTATATAGTTAACCCGTATTCTATTACAAGTTTTACTCGTGAATATATTATTTACCGCATCCTTGGTAACCGATAATTCATGTACATTTAACTCGTGACATAATTTAAATTAGTCCATTAGTATCCGTTCTGATATTCTATATTAATAACCGTTTACGACTCACCATTTATCAAGTCCTATTCAAGTAATACTCGTAACCCATACCGACTTATATCATGATCAAATAACTCATCAAGACCCGACAACAATTCTCCAAAACAAACAAAATCAAATGAGCACCCATTAGTATACTAGTTGACTCAAAACTCAAATTAACTAACTCTACACACCTTTTTATTACTTTCCCTTACCATTAGTTTAAATACAAATGAACCCGAAAAACAATCAAGACCATAACATGCGTATAAAATCTGACCCGACACCATGGTTGACCCGACGCCATGGCTGACCCGAGAGCTAAACACAAGATACCTAACCCAACCGACCCGAGACAATCAACGCAACCATGAGACCATGTACGAATACACAAACACTGCCAACGAGACGCGTGACCTCTCGTTAGCCACAACCTAATCTCAACTTTCGTGACAACACAATTATAAACGCAACTGAAAACGTTTTCTTACCACACGGTTCATTTATAAAACCTATAAAATCTGTTTTTGGCCCTATCTTGTATCCACGAATTCATTGTAAAACTGATGTAACCCTTTTATAGTCCACGATTCACAACACATTAAGTATACGTTTTATAAAAATAAAAGAAAATGAAATGGCAAAAATAATAAAGAGGTTGTTTGGTTTACCGAGAGGGAAGGAAGGAAAAACGAAAGTGGTGGTGTCTCCCACGAGTACTACTCGTGACCAAGCCAAGCAAGACTCTAAGAAAAACGTTCCCCTTTGAAACCCTAACAATCCGAAATTGAAATCTGAGGTGTGGAGCGCGTTGTGATGATTGAGAGTGCGTAGGTTGTAGAAAAGGAGTCACAAGGACCCGATCTATTGATTAGAAGTGGTGGTGTAATTATTGGAGGTCGCCAGAAAGTTGGCCGGAAAAGATGACGGCACCGGAACCCTAGAAATTGTTGGCCGGATTTTGTAGAGAGAGAAGGGTGGTTATTTGTGTGTGTGTTTTGTAGTGAGAGAAAGAAAGTGGGGAAATGGAAGGAGTGTGTGAGGGGTGGGGTATATATATACTAAGGAGGGACTAGACATGTACCAAAGAAAGTGTAGGGGTGGTTAAGTAACTTATCACAAGGACCCTAAGTGGAACTTCGTTATAATAGGTTAGGGGCTCGTTTTGACTAGAAAACGATGGATTCGTGACTCGAGAGTTACGCCATTGATCTTAAAATATTATTTCCTATAAAAACGATATATAATACGACTCGTATCTCAAATTAATTAAAACGATCGCTCTAATCGATGTTTCTCCAACCACGACGCATCGAGGAATTTACGAGTTGTCACAGCCTCACCTCCTTAAAAGGAATCGCGTCCTCGCGATTCAATTCAAGTATCCATTAAAGCCTAGAAGGGGTGAGTGCAAAAGCACGAGGGTTTTTCTTTCACGTTCCCTACGTGAATCTATGATCTTTCTGCGAGTTTCTACGAGCTTCGAAGAAAGAGATGCAACTTTACTAAGGTCGCTCGGTTTCCTGGTCTACGATTTCGTTAGGTCAATCAAAGTTTAAACGTCCAATGATTAGGATTTCCCAAAGGGTTAACGATTGCCTTATCGCCAAGTCTTTTCTTCCTATTACACATGAAATGTTGGGAACTCTACTGAGTCTTGATGGTAGCTTAAGGCTCTGAGCTACTGGTCTCAATCTAGCAAGGATTTTCAGAAGGACTGATATAGCGGGGATTAAGTTTTCACGTTTACTACTCGCTTCACATAATTTCATGGTGGATCCGTAAGCTTAATTCTAGGTTATCTCTGTGGGTTCAAGAGATTTACGTTGTCTATGTCTCCAAATGATTTGTGAGTAACTTACATATCCATCTCAACTTAAAACGGTTTCCTTGGTATTATTTTGAACAGGTTTAGGGTTGCCAGGTTGGGGTATTTCCATTTCTTCCCAATCATCGGAATTTGCTCTTACGTCCATAGAGGATCTCTTACGGTGCCTTTGAGGTACTAAAGCGATAGGTATGGTTATGGGAGAAGTTGGCCAAGGGAAGGTGTCTATCCCAACCGTTGTCAGTCTCGAGGGATGCCTATAAGAGAGTTTGGCCAACAGAAGGTGTCTATCCTAACCGTTGCCAAACTTGATAGGCACGCTACATGTTCTACTAGGGTTCGAATGGTTTCTCAACTTCAGCCATTAGTCTGGAGATGATACACTGTAAGCATATCCGGATCGGTTCTCTCGGCCCTAGGAAGTGATAGATGAAAAATGGGTGTGTGGCGATTGCCATAATCCGGAAAGGATAGAAATCAGCATTTCCTAAAGCACACGGTTTCCTTTATGTGTGGAGAAGTCCATTTGTATAACTTAGGTTTTTCCATTGCACTTCTTCCTTAAAGAGTATCGAAGTTCCATAGTGGAAAGAAGGTAAGGAGCTAAAGTTCGAAGTGAGGACCAGCTCATAGGAGCGCAACCACTCTACCAGTGGGAGAGGAATGAGTATCTGCTCACCTCCTTAAAAGAAGATAGCGGGGTTCTCTAGTGTTGCTATAACTATATGAATAGCGGGAGGTGAACATGTTAGGTAGGACTACCAACAACTACTCGAGTAGCGGTGCGGAATTTTACTTCCAAGGTTTCGTATACAGTGTAGCTTATTGTTCGGTTAAGAGGACCGAAAAGATAGCAGGTGGTTCTCGAAGGATGAGAGAAGGATTAGGTGGTTGTTCCAAGGAATGTGGTTCAGGTGACTCCTTAGGATTTCAAGATTTTTGTTGGGTACAGAGTCTCTATACTGGACGAGAAGTCTAGGAAATTCAGGGTGTATCTCTGTTGGAATATGTTGATTGCTACAAGCAATCAGTTGGTTGACTTAGCATGATATCTAGGTTAGAGGCGGAAGGTAAGGCTCCTAAAGAGAGCATTGGTTACTAACCGCAGTCAGTCGATTGACTCATTGATGCACTTAATACTTAACGCAGAAAGGTTCAATATTCAACTCCAAAGTTCTAGTTCCCAAAAGAAGTTCGACTATCGATCAATATCAATTCAACTCTTAAATACAAGTGAAGGTTAACGGCTCTAGGTTGGTTTACTAAGGAATTTCGCATCGATGGAGTGTAAGGTATGACATCAACAGCACGTAAGGTACTACCTTAACTGAAAGCTGTTGGCGAAGCAACGTCGACCACAACATTATCGGTTTAGGAAATGAGCAACGTCGACTAGATGACGTCGCGTAAATCAACATCGAGTGAATGGTAAGGTTTCAGAAGTTTTCTCAACAATCGGTTCCAGACTAGGCTTGAGGTATAAGTGTCGGTAACAGGGTTACCAACGAAACGAGGCTAGATGACAAATCCACGGTGTTACTACTGAAACGATGTGGAATGATAATTCCAACAAGATTACTATCGAAATACGGTGGGATGATAATTCCAATTCGGTTACTATCGTAATGCGACTGGATGACGTTTCGAAATCGAATACCGATTAAAGGTCGAAAGATGATTTTAACAAAGTTATCAACGAAACGGAGCCGAATAATAATTCGAGGCCAAATGATGATTCGAAGTTAAATGATGAGTTAAAACTCGGAACGAGATCAAAATCACAAAATCAAAAACCCAAAGACCAAAACCCAAAACCGAATCCAAAATAGTCAAGACCAAATCCAAAACAGCTCAAAACAATTTCAAATGCTCGAATAAGATCAGCGAGGCTTATGTTGAAAAACAATTCGGATGAAAATAGTGCCAACCGGGTCTCATCCGACTTATGGCGAACTACGCTCAAGTGTTACAAACAAGAATTTCACAAAATGGAGACGTATATCGATGCCAGAAGTGTTACGATTCAATAGGTGTTACGATGCCAGTGTGTCGTGTGTGAGTGCGGGTTTTCGTGATGTTTGGTGAGTGTGAGTGTGCGAGTCCACCTAAAGTTCATCGTTCTTAAAACCAATCTCAAACCTGAACATAATTCTGTTAAAACTATTCCCAGTATTTGTAAGATTCACCTCTGAGACGGACATAGGTGATCAGTCCATGTTCTGTTGTCTCTGGCTGAATATAGGTGATCAGTCTATATTCATTCGAGGTTCGATGAATTTTTATTAAGCAAGGCACAACCAATTATTATAACCAATTCTTAATATATATTCCCAACTTAAATGTTATATGCCCAAAATGTACTCATTTTCTTATCTCAAAATATCTCGTTGCTCCATTTAGTTATTAGCGTTAGGTATCATCTCGTGTGTGTGTGGTATCGACTCGACAAGACACCATAAATGCACTCGAATAACCACAATGCGACTCATAATGACACAATGAGACGTGTAAATGATAAAACTTATAGTTTAATAAGTTTCGGAATAAATAGTCCTATCTTATCGAATTCGTCAACTCGATAAACTCAACCATTTATTCATGTCGCTTATTATTCCAAAACCAAACATATCCTAACGAGTCATAAGGATAATTCACCCATTAGTAACGTTATTCCACGTACATAGCGGGCGCTTATTAGGTTCGTCAACCTAATAAGTCCGTCATCCACGTGGATCAACGCTATTAATGTTAGGTCATCCGTAACCCACGCACAACACATAAATGATATTAAATACTCATAAATGTCACACTTCGATAATTGTGCCCTCGAAACATTTAACGACTCATTTATTACAAAACATTTCTATTTTTAAACGTTGGTTCCCTTTTTAAAATGTCGAATAATAAGGCGAGCCTTGTTATCGAATGCTTAGTACGAAACCATTTATCATCTATATTTTCTAGTACTATTTACTAGTAGATATATAAATATATATATATATATATATATATATATATATATATATATATATATATATATATATATATATATATATATATATATATATATATATATATATATATATATATAGTGTGAGGATCATGTGCGGATTTTTATTTTTAGTGCGGACGTACGGACAGATCTGGACCGCCCATTCCAGATCTGATCTTGACTTTTTGTAAAAAAGTCAAGATCTGCGCTAACTTCACGGTACCAATTGACCATGTAAACGATTTTTTAATGTTTTTTCTTTTGAGCGATCCTTACTATTGTTATCTTCTTTCATTTTTTTATTTTTTCAGATTTTTCTGACCACTTTTTGTTTTCTTGATTATGAGTCCTACCGTGATATTAACGATATTATGAGTTCTAGTGTGATATTATGAAACTGTGATATAATAAAATGATGATATTATAAAACCAACAGTGATATTAAGTTTTTTACATGTAAAAATGAACCTTGATATTAAGAAACATATGATAGTTACTATGATATTAACAATTTTATTAAAAAAAACATATGATAGTTACGGTGATATTAACAATTATATTAAAAAAAGAAAAAAAGTTCCTGTGATAGTAAAAAGAAACCGTGATATTAACATTTTTTTTATTAAAAAAGGAACGGTGATATTAATAATATTAGTAAAAAAAACAAAAAAGTAACGTGATATCAAAGAAAAGTTAGTGTGATATTAACAATTTGTATTTAAAAAAAAAACTTTACGTGATATTAAGATCAAATCTTGACTTTTGTAAAAAAAGTCAAAATCGACCTTAATATCACAATACCTTTAATCATGAAAACGATTTTTTTTTTGAAAATTTTTTCAGCGATTCTTAAATATTTTTCATCCTCTTTATTTTTTTAATTTTTTCAGATTTTTTTGAATTTTTTTTTTAAAAAGCTACTGTGATATTTCCGCACCATCCCTACTTAAAAGGCTAAAACCCACCCGATCCCTTCCCTATATATATATATATATATATATATATATATATATATATATATATTTATATATATATATATATATATATATATATATATATATATATATATATATATATATATATATATATATAAATTTCGATATAAATTCCAATTTAAATTTATTCATCTCAATATAAATTTCAATATAAATTTCGAGTCATTATTCGTTTCGAGTTCCCAAGTCCGAGTCATGACTCTCGGCTTTTACACCTCATATTGTTCACTAGATACTAAACACCAAGATACAACATTGTCAAGGTCAGTCGAGACTAGAAAGTCATGATAACGCCTGACGTAGCGTAAGGTTGACATATATATCATTAAGTCCAAAATAAACAATTTTCACAATTCTAATTAATCCTCCAAACAATCTCATACCAATCTCGCCATCTAAACAGACAACCAAACATACCCAACACCATTAAACACTTCCAATCGACTCTTTTAATTTCCCAAACACAACCGATTAACGGGTATCAAATCTAATGTTTGTCAATAACTTACCAATAACCCAAAACACCACAATTAATTTGTTATTCAATCAAGGCTGTTAATTGAAATGTTGTCCGATTCTAAAAATCTGATTCATACCAATGATTCAACGTTAACCAAATAATCACACGCTAGTCCAATCTATTATCTGAAAACACTTACTGGTTTCACATATCATTATAACACTAACGGACATGAATTCATTATTAATAACTAAAACCGATTACCACATGTTTGACAATTCTAAAGAATAAAACAACGGTTTACGAAAGTTTCGACTCAAAATCGTGACACGAGACTATACACCATTCGACATTATCAAACCATTATAATCCATCATCTAGTTATGACCAAGGACACATAACATGATAAGATGCAAACACACGTGAACATGACACAACACACGATACCAACACACCAGTTTACATGTTTTATTAGCTTTAACACGTTTTAGACTCGTGTTCATCAAAACTTAACTGTGGAACTCACGTTCACGAGACAAAAAGTCTTGCTCGTGACTCCCTGACTTAGTTATAATAGTACCATTTCCTTTATATTCCCAAATCATTTCCACGACCACTACTAATGTGCAAGTTTTAAATCAAGTAGTGAGATTACGCAAGGAAATTGCGTAACCATGATACTTTGAGAGTAACCGCATTACTGATAATTAATGTTGAATTATTGGTTATAACATTCTGTGTTCATTTGTTCACTTTAATCTTCCAATTACATTCCAATAGATCCCACGTATTTGTGTATACTCATACAAATTCTTCTCTTTATTGTTTTGGATATACCCAAGGCAACTACTTAATATAAGCTAAGTGTTATAGATTTAAGGTTTGGGACTCCACACTCTGTGAAATGTATAGTGCGTGCGAAAACATGAGGACATGTTTTCTGTGCATGTATGAGCATGAGGACATGCTTATAGGGCATGCATAAGCATATGGAAATGCTTATGGGGTATGCGTAAGCATGAGGACATGCTTATTGTGTGTGTATAAGCATGTGAAATGCTTATATTGACTACTAAGATAGGCAGACTTAAATCGTCTACTAACAGGGCACACGCTCAATCAAGTGTTCAATCAAACCGTTCATCAAATAAGCCATAAACATCTCATCAATTAATCATCTTATCAATCAATTCGTCTAATGTGTTCTCAATCATCTATATCCTTAAACTCGTCATACGCCAGGCTTCAGCTCGGCAGGCAGGCACGTGGCGGTCATAGAGCTAAGTTTTCGAAAAGTGGTTATAGTCTAGGTTTTGAAAATATACCCAGTTCTCTATAACCTAGGCTCTGATACCAATCTGTAACACCCCGAAAATACGGTCTAGCGAAAGCATACGAGCCTTTGGGTGCTACAATCTTGGTATCACAACATAAGGTACAAAGAATGGTTTTTATCCCATTTATTTAGAATAAGATTCATTAATTGAAAACATTAAATTTACATTAATGAAAGTAGTACGGAAATAGGCCCAAAAGATAATTAAAGCGGTCCCGTTTATTCATCAGAGTTGCCTATGACCATGCCCCTTACCAAGCGTCTTCCAATAGTGAGCTATCACCTTAAACCTAAGAACACATGCTAAAAAGGTCAGCTTACGCTGATGAGTTCATAGGTTTAAGTTTAATAAAACATAGTGGACCTGTAGGAGTTGATTTGCTATGCAAGAACTAAGATAGATAAACACCGTTTGCACACCGATCCTACCTGGATCACCAACCATATCCCGCATCCAGGGATTACTGAGGCCCCGCGACTCTAGTCCAGCACGGTCGTGGCAACCTCTAAAACAGTTGCCAACCCCGGACTAGGTCGAGGTAGAAGTCTATTCTTAGCTAGGCAACGGCTAACCTAGTAAGGCAACGACTACCGCACATCTATCTAAACAGTCAAGCACATAAGCAAATCCAAATAGTTTTAAAGATCCAAAAACAGTAGCATGATTCTCACCCCAAATTAGTTAAAAACGTAAATAAAAGTGGGGCTATGAAACTCACCTTAGCCACAGCAATGCACTAATCACTATTGACACGACTGGCATCTAAAGCTAATCTCCACGGCATCAAGATAAGTGTACGACGAGTACGATAGAATAGAAGTGACGCAACCTAATGCGTATACGATAATCTTAAAATACGGCTCATACGATAAAGAAACCAATAAAAGTAATGTGTTGTAGTTTTCGTGGATCATTCATGTCGTTATCTTCAAAAGTACGTTCTCGTTCCCAAAAGTTTATAATTGTTATTTCAAAAGTTTAGTTTTAACGTTTCGTGTGGTGGTAAGAAACATAAACGCGACACATAACTCACGCGAAAGAGGAAAAGACATCGACATAATCGAGACATACTACTAGAACGCACGCCAAAAAGAAAAGACTTCGACCAAGCCAAGAAATACAGACAATACTCAAGCTAGTCAAAGACTAGGAAATGACGACATCTATATGTGATGCAAAAATAGGTTAATTGATAAGTTTCGGCAATTTACCCAATAATCCCCAAACGTACATGGTTAATAATAAAAGTCAAGTTTCCATTTATTGCTTAATCAATAAATGTTTCTCAATCATTATTCGTAATTATAGAAGTTTATAAGAAAGTACTTCATATAAGGTATACTAAGTAGTGTACTATAAATGACACGTTCGTTTATTCCAACGTTTCAAATCAATACGACTTCAATAAGTTATTTTATCAAAATAATATTTCCAACAAGTTTATAAAAGCTTGCCTAAAACACGAGTTACCATCGTATTTAATAAGGGTTTATAATAGATTAAACCATATCCGTCCATAACATATATAGTTATATAATTCAATAGCAGCTTAGATGTGAAAAAGGAATATTTAGCTTTATCGCAAATCAATTATACTAAACTCATTTAAACCAAAACGTTTAATAGAGTACAACACACTAATTAATATAAATGTTATCAACAAGTTTATAAAAAGTATTTTATATTTATAAGACATGATTTATTATCGTAGTTCATAAAGGGTTTATAATAATTAAAACCATATTTATTGACAATATATATCTGAATACCTCGTTATTAGTTAAAATGTGAAAATATAATACTTGAGCATATCGCGAAATAAACATATCAAACTCATTTCCGAGTCTTAACATGCTACACTCGTTTTAGCCAAAACGTTTAATAAAGTTTAACTCATAATCAATATAACCATGTATCAAATGTTACTTCAAATTTATAAACTGTATTAAATGTCATAACGTATACACAATATTTAATATTACACACCAATTTGCCTACTTAGTTCCTAATGTTTATCGCTTTGTTTTACAAATTTACTCATCGTTAACTCAAGTTTTATATTGTTGTATAAGTGATTTGTTACCAAATCATGTCGCTAAGTACATATAAATATGTATATAGTTAACCCGTATTCTATTACAAGTTTTACCTGTGACATATATTATTTACCGCATCCTTGGTAACCGATAATTCATGTACATTTAACTCGTTACATAATTTAAATCAGTCCATTAGTATCCGTTCCGATATTCTATATTAATAACCGTTTACGACTCACTATTTATCAAGTCCTATTCAAGTAATACTCGTAACCCATATCGACTTATATCATGATCAAATAACCCATCAAGACCCGACAACAATTCGCCAAAACAAACGAAATCAAATGACCACCCATTAGTATACTAGTTGACTCAAAACTCAAATTAACTAACTCTACACACCTTTTTATTATTTTCCCTTACCATTAGTTTAAATACAAATGAACCCGAAAAATAATCAAGACCATAACATGCGTATAAAATCTGACCCGACACCATGGTTGACCCGACGCCATGGCTGACCCGAGAGCTAAACACAAGATACCTAACCCAACCGACCCGAAACAATCAACGCAACCATGAGACCATGTACGAATACACAAACACTGCCAACGAGACGCGTGATCTCTCGTTAGCCACAACCTAATCTCAACTTTCGTGACAACACAATTATAAACGCAACTGAAAACGTTTTCTTACCACACGGTTCATTTATAAAACCTATAAAATATGTTTTTGGCCCTATCTTGTATCTACGAATTCATTGTAAAACTGATGTAACCCTTTTATAGTCCACGATTCACAACACATTAAGTATACGTTTTATAAAAACAAAAGAAAATGAAATGGCAAAAATAATAAAGAGGTCGTTTGGTTTACCGAGAGGGAAGGAAGGAAAAACGAAAGTGGTGGTGTCTCCCACGAGTACTACTCGTGACCAAGCCAAGCAAGACTCTAAGAAAAACGTTCCCCTTTGAAACCCTAACAATCCGAAATTGAAATCTGAGATGTGGAGCGCGTGGTGATGATTGAGGGTGCGTAGGTTGTAGAAAAGGAGTCACAAGGACCCGATCTATTGATTAGAAGTGGTGGTGTAATTATTGGAGTTCGCCGGAAAGTTAGCCGGAAAAGATGACAGGGCCGGAACCCTAGAAATGGGTTGCCGGATTTTGTAGAGAGAGAAGGGTGGTTATTTGTGTGTGTGTTTTGTAGTGAGAGAAAGAAAGTGGGGAAATGGAAGGAGTGTGTGAGGGGTGGGGTATATATATACTCAGGAGGGACTAGAGATGTACCAAAGAAAGTGTAGGGGTGGTTAAATAACTTATCACAAGGACCCTAAGTGGAACTTTTTGAAACTTTCGTTATAATAGGTTCGGGGCTCGTTTTGACTAGAAAACGAAGGATTCGTGACTCGAGAGTTACGCCATTAATCTTAAAATATTATTTCTAATAAAAATGATATATAATACGACTCGTATCTCAAATTAATTAAAACGATCGCTCTAATCGATGTTTCTCCAACCACGACGCATCGAGGAATTTACGAGTTGTCACAGTCTTGGGTAGTATCTTAGGGTTCCATACCCTATTTTACAACAAGATAAGTGTTTTACTTCATTGATTCAATCATGTCTTCAATTGTTTGTGTGTATGCTTGCATGTTTCCCATGTCCGGCTAATTTACTTGTGTGTTTGCTTAGATATATGAAACCTAGTTATTGAATATTGATTGGTTGTCTCTTATCTTAATTGTGATTGACTTAGTATTGCGATAGGTCATCCGTTGTGTTATTAATGCTTGATTAATCTTTGTTGAACCTTAGCTTATAGTTACTAGTGGAATTGTAGGCTAAACATCCAAAGATCACCTTAGTGTTAAGTTTATGAATCCTAGAGACTTCGTAGTCATTAACCTTAGGTAACTTCAAAGACTTAGGGATAAACGCATACCCTACGACCTTAGAAACACAACGCGTTAAGAATAAGGACGTGGCAATTCAACCATCAATAGGAGATAACTAGGGAGTAATAACATCTAAGCAAATACATTTTTAACTATCATAAGAGCATACATCAATTAGACATAGACTACACTCACCTTAGGTTAGATAATTAGATAATTTAAAGTAATCGGTAGAAATACCAAACCCCCAAATCCAATACCCCGAGATTCGTAATTTCCATTTTCTAAAAAAAACATAAAAAAGATAAAAAATAATCTTCCTCAACCCCAACTTTAGCGTAGTAATTTCTCACTAGCATTTCTATTCCCCTAGAGAACGATATCAATACCCGTGGCTTACCCTAATACTACACTACAATGATTAGGTTCACTGCCTAGGGTGTTATAAAACTTGCTCGACGAAAAGGAAGTTCCTTTGACCCCGAACGCTCTACGTAAGCGTATCATATGCCAATCATTGTTTGCTTAGTTATGATAATTGCTGCTTTATGTCTAATCTGAATAAGTCTAGTGAGCCTACTTCTTATTTTGAGGCTTCTAAAGATGTTAATTGGAGATGTGCTATGAATGATGAGATATATGCTTTATATGAAAATGATACTTGGACTGAAGTTGATCTTCCTTATGGAAGAACTCCTATTGGTTCTAAATGGGTTTATAAGATAAAACATAAAGCAAGTGGTGAAATTGATAGATATAAAGCTAGGTTAGTGGCTAAAGGTTTTACTCAAAAAGAAGGTCTTGATTATGATGAGACTTTCAGTCCTGTTGTGAAAATGAGCACTGTGAGATGTCTTATTAGTCTTGTTGTTGGTATGATTGGAAGTTGTTTCAGTTAGATGTTAATAATACTTTTCTTTATGGTGATATGAGTGAGGATGTGTATATGCTTCCTCCTCCAGGTTATCATAAAGAAGGTAGTACTAAGGTCTGCAAGTTAAAAAAGTCTTTATATGGCTTGAAACAAGCTCCTAGACAGTGGAATCATAAACTGTCAGAAGCTTTATTTGAAGCTGGTTTTGAACAATCTAAAAATAATCATTCTTTGTTTATCAAAAAGAAAAGGTACAGTGATATTTCTTCTTGTTTATGTTGATGATATGGTCATTTGTGGCAAAAGTGAAATTGAAATTGGAAATTTTAAAAAAAATTGAACAATAAATTCAAGATTAAAGATCTTAGTGAGTTGAAATATTTCTTAGGTATTGAAGTTTTAAAAACTAAAACTCGTTTGTGTTTGAATCAAAGAAAATATTGTTTGGAGTTTCTTCATGAGTATGGTTTACTTGCATGTAGGCCTGTTATAACACCATTGCCCGAAAATGTTGTTTTGAGTTGTAAAGAGTCTGAAGACGATAAATTGTTAAAAAATATAACAAGTTATCAGAAGTTTGTTGGAAAACTTATATATCTTACTATGACCATACCTGATATTGCTTATGTTGTTCATTGCTTGAGTCAGTATATGCATGCTCCTTTACAGTCTCATTTTAACATTTGATTAAGGGTTTTAAGATATCTTAAGCTTGCTCCAGGAAATGGTATAAGTTTTAAGAAAAGTGAGAAGTTTAGTGTTGTGGCATTCTCTGATGCTGATTGGGCTAAATGTCCTGTCACCAGAAGGTCTGTCTCTGGATATTGTGTTTTTGTTAATGGTAATATTGTTTATTGGAAGAGTAAGAAGCAAAATACTTTGTAAAGATCTTCAGCTGAAGCTGAATACAGATCTATGGCATCTGTTACTTGTGAAGTTATGTGGATACTAAGATCTTAAAAGATCTTGAAGTAACTGAAGAATTATTACATGTTATGCTTTGTTGTGATAACAAGGAAACTATGCAAATAGCTGCAAATCCTGTTATGCATAAAAAGACTAAGCATTTTGATATTGATGTGCATCTTATTAGAGAAAAAGTAGCATCAGGTTTGATTGAAACTGTGAAGGTTAGTTCAATGGATCAAACTGCTGATGTGCTAACTAAAGCACTTGGTACTGCACAACATGCAGTTATGGTAAAGAAGCTTGGTATGAAAAATCTTTTTGCTTCATCAGTTTGAGGGGGGATGTTGGAAATATAAGTCAATACCTATTTGTCAAACTTATGAAGCTTTAAGGGTTGTTTTATAATTATATTTGGTTATATTTTCCTAACCTATAATGTTTGGTCTATTTTGGATAGTATCTGTTTGTGCAGGGTTCTAAAGTGAAACATTGAGGCTATATATGCTCAAGGATGATCTAGGGTTCTCATTCATTTTCAGTTTCATCTCTCAAAGTTTTCACCTACAAAAGTTGTTAAGTCGTTTCTGGTTTTCTGGGTAGTTGGTTAGATCATTTTGATCTCAGTTGTAGTTTGGTTTATTGGTTTTAGTGTATGAGTTGTTTGTATTGTTGTTACACCTTTGTAGAGGGATAACAGTCTTGTGCTTGTATTGTTCTTGTTAAGAACCTATGTTACGGACTTATCTTCAGTGTATATTGTTATAATAAAAGTATCACCAAGGGGTGGTTGGTTGGGTGATTAGTACTTGTGTGTTTTGGTACCATTTTAACAAACCCGCATCACATTTTTTTTCTTTAAACTGGTAGAGTGACATTGTAGGCCAATATGGTCATTATTTACTAGTTTTTCGATTTAATTATAGCATCCCATGGTGGTCACTATCAGTTGCGGAACCACGAAAATAGATCGTAGGCGGCAAAAAAAAATTCTTTTTACAATAGAAATAAAATGTGGAAAAAACTAAGATCTTAATGATAAATCGAGTATTGTTACTTAGAGATGAAGAATTTAGAATGTTTTAGAGTGTTGAATGCTGAGTTTTAGTGTGTGGGTGGAGGCCTTTAACAAAAAGGCTCGAAATTAAAGAAAACATATACTAAAATCTCATCTTGTTCATCTAGCCATAGAGGGCACCCCTCCCCCTTTTCCACCTGGATCTTGACTGTTGTGTCTCTGCTTTTATGTTTGAGCTCCATAGCATAATCTCTAAGGAGGGCGTAGTGTTGTTGATAATCACCTTTCATCTTATTCAAAGCAATTTCTTTTGCCCTATAAGTTTTCGTATCTGAGATGTTTATTTGGAACTTCCTTTGCAATTCTTGCTGTAATTCCTTATTTGGGATTTTAGGATTCGTAGAAACAGTTTTGGCCACCTCTATTGACAAAAACCTGGCTGTTTCATTTGATAAATCTCTTGTTTGAATACATTTATGAACATAAGTCAATCTTTTAACCGACCAACTTTTCTCATCCCCAACCTTTGAGACATTTAGGGTCCATGGTCAGGGAGGTTTATGATTCTTCACTTTGTAACCTTTAATCTTAACATCATTGCATTTCTTATCCCTAAGGTTGTTTTTTTTTTCCAAATTGGCCCTTAGTTTTTGAGGTGGAAGGCATATCCCTTTGTTTAGTATGTGAGAAAATGAATTGCTTTGGGCCTTTATTGGTCTTCATATAACGAAAGACAGTACCATAATAGTTAACTCTCACCCTCTCACGATCACATTTGAGAACCTTCATAGCTTTCCTTGACTTCAATGCAAGCACCTTGACCTTGTCAGTCACTTCTTTTCTAGTAAAATCTTCTCCAACAAAAAAGTCTCACTTTGATTTTATCATTACCATTGAATGCCATTCTTATTTCCCTCGGCCTTTTGTTTCTTTTATGTAAGGTCTCATCATCAACATCATCACCCTCACTCTCAAATTCATCAAGGTTAATTACTAGAATTCCAGAGTTAATGTCAATTTTATGAGCTTCTTTTCTATTATGTTAAATATATACATCTACCTCAAAGTGAAAGCCACCCATGTCCATTTCTGACTCTGTTTCTGGTATCATATTTTCATTAGGCTCTAAATCATTCTCATCACCTTCACTTTCACCCACACCTACATATTCAGTTTCTACCACATCTTCCTCACTCACAGGTTCTTCCATTTCTACAACTTCTTTATCAATATGTTTTTGTTCATGACTATGAAAAAACATTTTCTGCTTTCTTGGATTTAACTCTGGAAAAAACATCTCAAAAATGTCTTGTGATTCATCTAATCAATGGTAAGGTCCATCCATAGCATTATCTTGTTAGAACAAATCATTCTCAATATATGTCTCAGCTTGTTTACCATTATTGCTTGAATCATGCATAAAACCACCCATATGCTCATCATCAATCTTTTACAATAAAATTAAGAAACTGAATGGTTTGGATGAAGATGGTGGTACCTCATTTTCACAATGTAGGTTTCCTTCATTCTCAGCATTACCATTAATGGTTGAAGCTTGACTTGGCACTTCTAGATTAGCTTCCTTTCAATTGACATTTGGACGGCCATTCCACTCTAACAACAACTTTCCTTTCTTAACACCTTCATTAAACACATTCTCTTCACCAATCTCCTCAATTACTACATCCTTGGTCTGACTCTTCTAAACTACTATACTCCTCACCCCCATCAAGTGTTTCTCTACCAGGGATACATCAGTTTCAACATATACAACTATTTCTCTAAACTCAGGCACATATTTCAACAAAGTCGTCACATCTTGATCCAACATTAAAGGTACCAACCCATCATCTAAAGACTTATCAGGGATCCTAAAATGGGTAAACATGATCTTACCATCATCATTTAAACCGAGTTCACCTAACATTATATCCAACTCATGAACGCCAATCTACATAATCTACCCAAGCAAACTTATATACTATGTCTGGGGGATTAGAATACTCACCTGAGTGGTTGATTTTTAGAGTGAATAAGGTTTCATAGTATCTGGGAAGAAAAAACAAATAATCAAAATACTGAAATTCATAAACAACAATAATTAGTCCAAAATCAACGACAACATATTTACAAAGATAAACAACATGCAAAGTACAACCAAATCGAAAAAAATATCATAAAAATCAATGTGTTACAAATCTTACTGTAAAGAAACCCAATATCATCATTGGGGGCACTATACCCTCGAATCTACCAAGAAGGAGGCAGAATCATGTTGGATATAATCAGTTTAGAACAAAGTCACAGGAAACGGCGGCCTACACGCGATCTCCGTTCCGGGTCGCTCGTACCCAAATGCGGTACGATCTCATTCCAGATTGCTCGGGGTCGCGATCTGGGTCGCTAGTGTTTACGTTCCGAAACAACGTTATTTAAATTGAAGAATCATGTTACATAGAAAGAAATTTTGAAGTGGATCTTGAAATGGTGGTTGATGTTTTTGGAGAAGAAGATAATAGTGGAGAAAGAAAGTGAAATAATAGTGTACTTGTCACTAGTAAATGCATCCCACGTGATTGGTGTTTTTATTAAATGAGTACTTGTGGCTAGTAAATGCATCAATATATTATCTTTTCATTGGTTACATATATTTTTTTTATTAAAGAGATAAATAAATATAATTATATTTTTTGATTTTTGTAGTTTTGTGGCTAGACTTTCTAATTTTAAACTTAATAATCATTATAAAAGTGATTAAAATGTTAGGTACTTAATACTCATTATTGCTAATATGGTATATTGTACCAAATTTGGTACATCGTACCAAATTATATGGTACATCGAACAGAAGCGTACCGAAATGAGCCTACCCCTGCTCGTACCGAATTTTAAGGACCTCGCGAACCGCGTTCCCGTTTTGATCCCGTACCAAAGTGTTCCGCGTTCCATGTGACTTTAGTTGAGAACTTTGATTAGAAACCATAAGGATGTAAATTTCCATCGTACATGTAGTTGTGGTTCAAATAAAGGGTTTTTGGGAAATGTAACCGGGGAGAAGTGGGTGGGGTATAAAGGCGGGAAAAGTGAAATAACTAAAATACCTCAACGTGGTCCTCAAACTAACGAGAATTTCTAACGATCGTTAGGCCGAGGGACATAATTTGCAGGCAAACATGCACAGTGGTGGCATTATTTTCATAATTATCTTTTCAGTGGCATAACTTGCGAAATTAGTATAACTCATGGACATTTTTTGCAGTTTACTCTAGTAATTCCTTATAACTACTCTAAAGCTACTTAAAAAATGTTTGTTTGATCTACTTTGTAATTGCTTATAAAGCGTTGACCCAAAATTACTCAAACCCATGGTCTTTAGATATTCAGTGAATTTTGATTTTAGAAAACCTGCCAAAATAAAGACTAAAAGTATCCATCATATACCTATAATTCCTGAAAAAATGTTAGTTATGAACTTTAGAATATGTTACTTTATCGTTTCTTAAAACTTATCAAGTGGACCTTCGACTTAAGCTCAAATATTACAAGTTAAATGGGTACAAACAAAGATTACCATAGGTTTTGGAGCATTGTCTTGCTTGAACATGAATCCTGGGATACCCGTACCGATCCAACAACCATGTTGCAGCCCAAGTCATGTAGTTATGGCCGACACCTACATATGGCTTCCCTTTCAATCCACCTGCACTGAATGTCAATGAAGTGTCATTTTAAATTGAGCTTCTGCTTCTAGGTTATTTTATAGTTACCAGAAAAACAATAATTAAAAAATGGGATATTTTTACCTTAAACGGCTCGTATATTAGTTCTGAAACAAATGCAGGAACATGCTTCAAATTGTCTGAAAATTTTGTTGCACAAATGATGATACATCTGAACCTTTAGAAAGCCATTTTATTATAATTGTAGTTATTCCTAACTATTTATTTTGAAGCCTAACTAATCATATAGTTAGATGTTGTTTGAAATTGCTTCTTTACTCATTTTTCTGCTTATTTTGACAATAATTAAGCAATGTTGTTGTTGTTGCTTATCCGAGACCCCCTTTATAATCAGTTTCAATATACAAAACAGTAATTGACAACGACACTTGGCTTGAATGATTGAATGGTTCAAGTAATGTCTCTTTTGATGATGGCGATTGATTGTGCAAAAGATTGCACTACCAGGCTTCGATGAGGATCAAAGTAATGAGGGGTAGGACCCTGCGAACCACCTCCTACAGGGTTGCTTCCTCCATTGGAGTTCTCGCTCCTCCTTTCACCATGCATTCTGTCCCTTCTACCCGGATTTCCTCCGAGTCCTTCTTCAAAACCCACCGTCCTTCCATTTGACCTTCTAACGGAAGGGGAACCATTTCGTAGGGCCGAGCGTCCCCTGCCCATAGGTTGAGACCTGTCCTCTACTTCAATCTCCTCGTCATACTCCTCGCTGGAGTATTCCAACTCCCTCCGCATTTCTGTGTTACGAACTTGTCTCTTGTGAGCCCTTAGCAAAGAATCTAAGGCCTCAAAGTTTGCCTCTACGAAGGCGGGACTGATGTCCGGAATAGGGTTAGCGGATGTTGAGGCGTGATGCACGGGAGTAGTTTCCAAACGAGATCGTGTGGTGAAGGTTGAGGTTGTTATGGGGGCGAGGTTATCGGTGTTAGTTATGGTGAGTGGGACCAGAGTAGAGAAACCTGGTGGAGGTGAATCTTCTCTTCATGGTTCCATGCCGGAAAAGTAGCGTAGTTGGTTAAGGTATTAGGACTGGGTGATTACGGGACTAATAGTTGTGGTCCCACGGATGGCGCCACTGATTGTGCAAAAGATTACACTACTAGGCTTCGATGAGGATCAAAGTAATGAGGGGTGTGTGTTCCAGCCAAGGCTCGCCTGTAACCTGAGAATAAGAAATACTAAGACACTACGTTAAGTGATTGCGCAGGGGTAGGACCCTGCGAACCACCTCTGGCGTGAGAGTAAGTATGAGTTATGGTTGTATAAGTGTGTGAAAGTAAAGAGATGAGTGTGAAATGAGCATACCATAAACCATCGTCCGTCTAACCCATTTATAGTGGAAGAAATACGGTTAGAGGCACTCTTGCATGAATATCGGAGATCATGGAGGCGTCCCATGATTGTGGGTAACCGCTAGGGGTTAGTGACCCACGTTCTCAGACTTGACGGGGAAGCCAAGAGAGAGAGGGAGATCGTGGGTTTGACTAAGTCAGGGGGTTCCTTATCCATTGTTCCTTCGTCAGCCATACCCCGAAGGGCTTAAGGCTTCGAGTGGCGAATTCCCCTTAGGTAACCTTCGTACCAACGAATGGTTTGACGCCTATGGATATTTCAGAATCCTAACTTGGGCCTTCGTATAGAAGGGCTTCGACACGTCTCGGAGGAGTGTCCTTCGAGCTACTCGGAGGGTACATCATCAGATATCGTAGGACCTATGCCCATGGCTCCTGGAGGAGTCAAATTCTTCCTGGTAGCCATTGATTACTTTACTAAGTGGGTAGAGGCTAAACCTTTGGCCTCCGTTACAGGGAGACAGATCGAGAAGTTCGTGTGGGAACACATCGTGTGCAGATTCGGAGTGCCCCACATCATCATATCCGACAATGGAAAGCAGTTCGCTGAAGGAGTCTTCTATGACTTCTGCCAAGGGTTAAACATAAAACAGTCTTGGACATCCGTCTACCATCCACAAGGTAACGGAATGGTGGAGGTTACAAATAGAGATATCGTCAAAGGGATCGAGAAAAGGCTGGGACGAACACACCATGGATGGGTAGACGAACTCCCCCAAGTATTGTGGGCTCACAGGACGCAGCCTAAGTCAAGCAATGGTGAAACTCCCTACAGCCTTACATACGGAACAGAAGCAGTCATTCCTTCGGAATTAATTGTACACATGGAGCGTGTGGCAACGTATGACGCCTCCCAAAATGACGAAAGGATCATGGAAAACCTTGACCTGCTAGAAGAAAGATGAGAAATAGCCTCCATCCGAGAAGTAATGCACAAACATAAGATCGAAGGCTATTATAACAAAAGGGTCAGACCTTCCACTTTCAAACCTGGAGAATATGTGCTACGCCTCAACAGTGCAAGCAAAGCAGAATACCAGGGGAAGCTGGGACCAACTTGGGAAGGACCCTACATGGTAGCTGAGGCCTACGACAATGGAGCCTACAAACTGGCCAATCTTCTCGGAGAACCCATCGATAGAACATGGAATGGTACGAACCTTCGAAAGTTCTATGTTTAAGAAGTACTTTTACTTTTTTATTCTTGTAAATAGAAGCTTCTCAAGGGAAAGCAAACATTATTGGTAGTTGTCTTAGTTTTCATTTCAAGAATGATGTAATCCTCCCTACCAATTCAATGATAAATAAGACATTTCCCACAAATCTCTTGATTCGTTTCTTAAACACAAAGATTTGTTCAGCCAAGTCGTTAATGAGTTTCAATGTCGAATAAAATGGCTCAAGGTGTAATACATGCCTTATCATTTAAGCCAACTTTAACATTCACATTAACTCTCCTTGTAGTTTATGGCGCTTGTAAAAATATGTACAAAGTCATGCTACTTAAAGGATTTGAGATAGAGTGGGTCGCGACCCTCTGTCAATGATCAAATTTGGTCATTGATTGTGCAAAAGATTGCACTACCAGGCTTCGATGAGGATCAAAGTAATGAGGGGTGTGTGTTCCAGCCAAGACTCGCCTGTAACCTGAGAATAAGAAATACTAAGACACTACGTTAAGTGATTGCGCAGGGGTAGGACCCTGCGAACCACCTCCGGCGTGAGAGTAAGTATGAGTTATGGTTGTATAAGTGTGTGAAATGAGCATACCATAAACCATCGTCCGTCTAACCCATTTATAGTGGAAGAAATACGGTTAGAGGCACTCTTGCATGAATATCGGAGATCATGGGGGCGTCCCATGATTGTGGGTAACCGCTAGGGGTTAGTGACCCACGTTCCCAGACTTGACGGGGAAGCCAAGAGAGAGAGGGAGATCGTGGGTTTGACTAAGTCAGGAGGTTCCTTATCCATTGTTCCTTCGTCAGCCATACCCCGAAGGGCTTAAGGCTTCGAGTGGCGAATTCCCCTTAGGTAACCTTCGTACCAATGAATGGTTTGACGCCTATGGATATTTCAGAATCCTAACTTGAGCCTTCGTATGGAAGGGCTTCGACACGTCTCGGAGGAGTGTCCTTCAAGCTACTCGGAGGGTACATCATCAAGCCCCCCAGTCGAAAGTGATGCATATGAGCGAGGAGGCATTGCTTTCGACTTCATGCTTCGAAAAAACACCATCATGCTGCTAAATATGCTAGTTGGGAGATAACTACGCAACTAACCAAGCGCATTTAATGCTAATTAAGTCATCCAGCTGCCCGCTACAGTGATCACTCATCCCCATGTAACCCGGAGACCAAAAGTCTTTATTTAAAATTTAAAAAGTGGTTTGGCTTGGATAAGAGTAATCTAGATGGACACGTGCGTGAATTAGGAGACGGTAAAAAGGGGTATTTAAGGGGAATATGATGAAACCCTAAAATACTTTTACTCTCTCCGTCTTCATTTACACGCAGTAAACTTTCAAGCGCCCCATCTTCGAAAACCAAGGTAAACACTTGTCTCCTCTTGTAGATTGTTTCAAAAAATAGGAACATGGATTCTAAGTTTATTATAAAACAACAAAAGTGCGCTTTGTCTGCTAAAGATTTGCATGATCATTTAGCCGATTATCCTATTCCAATAGAACATAAAGTGATGTTACCCAAACCCACTCAGGGTATCTTTGATGCCCCTCCAGGTTTCGTAGGGTTGTATACCCATGAATTTAGTCACTCAAACCTTAGGATTCCGCTGCACCCATTGATTTTGGAATTTATGCAGTACTATAAAGTTCATATCTCTAGATTCAATCCTTTTGGGTTTGCCAAATTGACTACATTCATAGTGATGTGCAAAGCCTACGGATATGAACCAACCTTGACAGTTTTAAGAGGATTCTTGAACTTGTACCCCGGGGGCAATTGGTTGACACTAGCAAAAAGACCTGAGCCAGATGTACCCAATCTGTTTGAGAGAGTGTACACAAACATATCGGGTTGGAAGGGTAGCTTTTTCTACGTGCAAGACACTATTGTTCCCCCTACATGTTCAGAGCTGCTGAACAAGGAGAATAGGTATAATGCTAAACGGTATAATGACCCCCTGCCCTACGAGGTTCGGAGTGATCCTTGTTACCTGCGTTTGGCAAAGTACCCTGTGGATGTGCAAGTATTCCCTGAAGCCATCTTATACATGGCTGGGATTACTCAGAGTTGGGAGGGGTCTCCCAAGAAGCCTATGATCATATACCAAGGACAAAGTATGTTTATCCACTTTTATTTAAATAGGACCAATGTAGCACTGATATTTATTTCTTTTTGCTTCTATTTTGCAGAGATGTCGTTCAGAAACTTCATGTTCCAAGAATTTGATGAAGATTTAAGTTTCATGCCTGCGGAGAAAGCTGAGGAGTCTTATGGCGTTGGCTCCCCTTCAACATCTGTGAATAACAATGAGGTAAGCATTCCGAAGCCAGAGCCTATTTCATCAGCACCCCCACAATCTGCTGCGGAGGGCACATCCCAACTGGTGGAGAACATTGCTGACTCGGACGATCATGCGGATGAGGATGTCCCTGTCGTTGGTTCAACAGGAATAGCTGATAGGCTAAAGATTAGGAAAGGGACAGCGGCCAAGACTGTGAAATCCACCAACAAAAGGAAGAATCCCCTGCCTACCTCTGGGAGTAGAGTTGTGAAGCATAAAAGTACCGAGGGCAGAAAGCTTATCAAGTCTGCCTTTGAATTGCCCGATGAATCCGTTGAGGTTCATGGTAAGTATTTTTGTCTTATGAGACATTGTGAAGGTAAAAATATAACTGTTATGCTAACCTGTCTATATTTTGTTGCTCGTAGGTCTTCCAGAGACGAAGGAGCTTCTAAATGCCTTAGCCTGTCATCGGATTGTTGACCATGTGACCCCTCCACAGTGGAAGAGTATGCTAGAGAACATGTCTATTGAGAAGTTCTGTGACATACATGATAATGGGGTTGCGAGGCAGGCGGTGATGGATAATCACTTGAATGCCCAGACCAGGGGGTTGCTCAGAACCGTGGCCAAGCTGGAAGCAAAGTGTGACGAGATTGAGGGGAACGTTAAGAAGAACCCCGTCATCCAAGACCTTCGAGAAAAGATAGCTCAGTTGACCGTGGAACGTGGCAATCTCAAACTGGAAGAAGCCAAGGTTATTACTCTCACTGGTCAGAATGCTGCTCTCGAGGCTAAGTGCGCTGGGTTGGAAAGTGAGAGGGTTAGGCTTGGAGAGGTAGAGGTAAAGTTGAGGGAGGAGATCGATGGCCTGCAAATGAGGTATAAGATGCTGCAGAAAGATCGTGCAGAAGTTGTTTCGAAGGTGGTGCCTTACATAGCCATGGAACTCTACCATAGTGACGAGCTGGGAGCTCAGATGTGGAAGGTCATCAAGTCAGCCTTATTTCATGGACGGTGTTTGGCTCTGGAGGAGGCCGCCAAAACGGGTAAGCCTGTGGACCTCTCCAAGATTGAATGCTACCGTCCCACTTCGAAGGCTGAATATGATGAGGCAGGAAATGCATTTGCCACTGCAGAGTACTCCTTCCTTGCTGAGGCAACCAAAGATCCAATGGCACCCCTCGAAGATCTCCTGTCTAAGAAACCTCGGAAACTGAAGCCTACCACTCCAACCAAGAAGACCATGTCTACTAAGCCAGTCTCAGTGCAACCCTCCTCCACTCCCTCTCCGAAGAAACAAGAATGAAGGCTGCTCTGTTAGCAGTAATTTGGTTCCAAAGGGTGGCATGTACCCTTAAGACAATTTATTTTATGTGACAATGTGTGTCTTGTTTCCCAAACAATTTAGATGCTTGTGATGTATGGCCATGGGCCAAGAACAATTTGACGGGAGTCTAGGCTCCTTATGCAGGTATAAGGGCAGTAGCCCGTATTTTGAATGCAATAGTGTAGAGGACATACCTCTACATACTTAGCTTAAGTTTGTTATGTAAACTTCTCTTACGCCATTTTTGCGACGCTTAAATTTTACAACCTAAGGTTCAACAACCTCATTGCGTGTAAATTACAACACCAAGAATATAATGGCCAACTTGACCATTGACAGAGGGTCGCGACCCACTCTATCTCAAATCCTTTACATAGCATGGCTTTGTTAAAAAAAAATTTTTTTTACAAGCGCCAAAATCTACTAGGAGAGTTAATGTGAATGTTTAAGTTGGCTTTGAATAATAAGGCATATGTTACACCTCAAGCCATTCGACATTGAAACTCATTATCGACTTGGTTGAACAAATCTTTGTGTTTAAGAAACGAAGCAAGAGATTTGTGGGAAATGTCTTATTTATCATTGAATTGGTAGGGAGGATTACATCATTCTTGAAATGAAAACTAAGACAACTACCAATAATGTGTGCTTTCCCTTGAGAAGCTTTTGATTACAAGAAAAAAGTTAAAGTACTTCTTAAACATAGAACTTTCGAAGGTTCGTACCATTCCATGTTCTGTCGATGGGTTCTCCGAGAAGAGTGGCCAGTTTGTATGCTCCATTGCCGTAGGCCTCAGCTACCATGTAGGGTCCTTCCCAAGTTGGTCCCAGTTTTCCCTGATACTCTGCTTTGCTTGCACTGTTGAGGCGCAGTACATATTCTCCAGGCTTGAAAGTGGAAGGTCTGACCCTTTTGTTATAGTAGCCTTCGATCTTATGTTTGTGTATTGCTTCTCGGATGGAGGCTATTTCTCTTCTTTCTTCTAGGAGATCAAGGTTTTCCCTGATCCTATCATGATTTTGGGAGGCATCATACGTTGCCACACGCTCCGTGTGTACAATTAGTTCCGAAGGGATGACCGCTTCTGTTCCGTATGTTAGGCTGAAGGGGGTTTCTCCGTTGCTTGACTTAGGATGTGTCCGGTGAGCCCATAAGACTTGAGGGAGCTCGTCCACCCATCCATGATGAGTTCGACCTAGCCTTTTCTCGATCCCTTTGACAATTTCTCTGTTTATAACCTCCACTTGTCCATTACCTTGTGGGTGATAGACGGATGTCCAGGATTGCTTTATGTTGAGCCCTTGACAGAAGTCATAGAAGACTCCTTCGACAAACTGTTTCCCGTTGTCAGATATGATGATGTGGGGTACTCCGAATCTACACACAATGTGTTCCCATACAAACTTCTCGATCTGTCTTCCTGTCACCGAGGCTAGGGGTTTTGCTTCCACCCACTTGGTGAAGTAGTCGATCGCTACTAGCAAGAACTTGACTCCTCCGGGAGCTATAGGCATAGGCCCTACAATATCGATGCCCCACTGGGAGAAGGGCCACACGGATGTCACACTTGTCATATCTTGCTTCGGCATTTTTGGAACGTTTGAGTGTATCTGACAAGCTTCACACTTGAGGATGATTTCGGCTGCGTCCCTGTGCATCGAGGGCCAATAGTAGCCCAACTTCATTATCTTCGAGACAACTGAGCGAGGTCCTGCATGGAGACCGCAAGATCCTTCATGGACTTCGGCTATGATGCTCGAAGCTTGCTTGGGGCCTACGCATCGTAACCAAGGTGACAAAAACGACCTCCTATATAGGGTTTCCCCTATTAGCCGGTACTGCGGGGACTTAACCCGAATCTTTCTTGCAAGCTTGGGATCTTCAGGAAGAAGACCACTTATCAAATATTCCCTTATGGGAGTCATCCATGTCTCTCCTTCTTCGTGAATCACATCGGCGACCTCTTTGAAAACGATGGATCTTTCAGGAAGGACTTCCACGAGAACCTCCTTAGTGAGATGAGCGAAAGCCATGGAAGCTAGCTTGCTTAATGTGTCTGCCTTTTTGTTCTGGTTCCTACGAACATGTTGGATGGTGTAGGAGTTGAAGTTTTCGAGCATCTCTTTTGTCTTTTCCAAGTACTGTTTGATGATGGGTTGCCTTGCTTCGTAGGAACCTGTCACTTGGTTTGCCACCAATTGGGAATCTACGAAGACAGCGAGAGCTTTGACCTCCATATCTTTGGCTAGTCGGAGTCCTGCTAGTAGCGCTTCGTATTCTGCTTCGTTGTTTGTGGCTTCGAACTCAAACCGAAGAGCATATGTATGCTCCTTCCCTTCAAGACTGACTAACATTAGACCTGCTCCGGAGCCATCGGAGCTGGATGCTCCATCTGTGTAAAGCTTCCATTCAACCTGCACTTGAGAAAGATTAGCTTTGGGCTTTTCTTCATCGGGTCCGGAGGGTGTTTCTGCCAAGAAGTCTGCAAGAATTTGCCCTTTGATAGAACTACGTCCTTTAAACTCGATTTCATGTTCTCCGAGTTCAATAGCCCATTTAGCCACCCTCCCAGACTTTTCAGGTTTAGACAAGATCTGCTTCAGTGGCTTATCGGTTAAGACTGTAATTGGGTGGGCCTGGAAATAGCATCGGAGCCTCCTTGCTGCGTAAATTAAGGCGAGCACTAACTTCTCCAAGGTTGGGTAGTTGACCTCCGCTCCTTGTAGGACCCTGCTAACAAAGTAAATTGGGATCTGCCGCTTTTCTCTCTCTGCCATGAGGACTGCGCTAATACTTTTTGCTGAGGATGCCAAGTACATAAACAACACTTCGCCTTTGATTGGGGCTGTAAGTGTTGGAAGTATTTCAATGAACTCCTTCATCTTCTGAAAGGCTACTTCAGCGTCCTGGCTCCATTGGAAAGTTTTCTTGTCCGCGCATCCTTTGAGTGTCTTGAAGAAGGGTAGGGACCTTTCAGCTCCTTTCGACAAAAATCGACTTAAGGCTGCTTGATGCGCGCAAAACCGTCAAGTTCTCTCACGCAAGCGTAAGAAAACTTGAAACAGCTTAAGCACGAAATCAATGAAGATCAGAGGAGTATAGAGTCTCCCCGGGTCGTTATGTCCCAGCGAGCTATGCAATGGATCAATCAACGTATAGTGATCGAGGAGTTTGAACGAAAAAGGGTTTTGAAATTATTATGACTACAGAAATATCAAACAAATACAAAGGCTAAAGTGCAAATGAGAGGAAATTAAAAATATAAAATCTATTAAATAAACGCTATCACTATAATTAAAATGATGTTTTTGTTTTTATGTTTTTATAAAACTGAAATCAAAATCTACGCGACGTACAAAATAAAAAATGAAACTAAAGCAATATTAACCCTAAAAATATGAAAATGATGTTTTTACAATCCTAATGATAAAAGAAAATATTTAGAAAAAGAAAATTATTTTTATGACTAATTATCTAATTAAAAACTATTTTTAACTATTAATTAATTACCTAAAATACAAGAAAATGTGAAATAAGGCTAGAAAAATAAGATTAAGACTTGGAAATGTCTAAAATATCAAAATAGACTTTTCAAAACTATTTTTGTATTTTTCTGCTTATTTTTCTATTTTTTATGAATTTTAAACTATTAAAAACTAATTAAATTACTAAAAATTACCAAATAAACTATGAAAAATCAGGAAAATTACTTTTTTCACTTTTTATATTTATCTAAACCTAAGAAAATTGAAAAATTATTTTTTTGAACCTTTTCTGAATTTTTTATATTAAAAGCTAATTAAAAATGATTAAAAACTACTTTAAATTAAGAAAAATAGCAAAACAACTTGGAAAAATCTGAAAATTTCAGGAAAACTCTAAATTAATACTAGGAATCTGAAAAAAATGGAAAAACAGGCACTTGTATGGAGAATTTAGAAACTGATGTGGAAGAGCTTAATATTAAGCACTCCAAATAAGCTAAATGGACAAAATAAGCTACCAACTGTTTACCAAAGTTCTAAACTGCTAAAACAACTAAAATTCAACTAAGAACAACAAGCTACAGCTACTGAATCACACTGATCACAGAGATTTGATGTTTGTGAGTTTCAAGTTAAAACAGATTTGAGTGCTACTTTAAGCTTATGCAGAAGCTTAAGAATAAGCTCAAACTTAAAACTACCAATTGCAACCTAAAGTAGACCTGTTTGAGATCAAGTGTTCCAAAGATCAGATTATAATAAGCTCTTATGAGTTCTGTGTGCCTGCTGCAAGAAGTGGAAAAACTCAGTGTCAACTGAGTTTTTGGTGCAGGGCAGTTTGGGCCTAAAAGGATAACAGATTTGAGCCCTCAAACAAAATTGTAAAATTACCCAAAAATGCTTATAAGTAAAAAGACCAGTTGAACTTTTAACATGCCAAGTTTCACTGAAAATGGCTCAAAAATGAAGCCATGAAAATTCCTTGCTTTTGGCTCAAAAAGCAGATTGTAGCTACTTTGACTTTTGAAGATATTTAAGATTTTGACTTAAGTGAACTTTGAATCCAAATTTTGTCACTGAGATTGATGTAATATGATGTAACAAGTATATTGCAAGCAATGTTAAAGATATCTAAACACAAATCAATGGTCTGCAACCCCAAAATCCCAACAGTAAGCAGTCAAGAGTGATTTCAAAAGTAATTTTGACTTTTGGCTCTTGCAGACCCCAAACTATGATTCAACTGACCTCAAGAGAACTAAACAAGCATGAAGCAATAAAAATCAACACTGCATAAGCCTAAAAATAGCAGATGGATCAGCAATCCAAACACCCCTTATCTTACTGTTTTACAACTGAGACAATTCCAAACACAGAACCAACTTATAAATATGATCAAATTAACTTGAGACAACCTAAATACTTCTACTAAAACATGTTTTAACAGATTTACACTACAATTACATATTATGCATAGAACTTGTGAAAACTACTTACAAGAGTCCAAAGCCACAGTGGCTAGCAAAATGAGAACCATGAACCACTACCCTAATACAAATCAACCCAAATCACTCCAAAGCAACCCATTCTTATGTCTGCATCAACCCTTTCCCATTTCTGCATCAAATCTGCTCCATGTTGACTTTCTTTGACCAAATTTCTAATATGCTTGAAAATTGATTCTAGGCTTACAAAAAGCTATTGAGAGCTTATATAAGCTTATATGAGATTTATATTGAGCTGCTTAAAGCTTTAACAAATGGTTTGAAACTTAAAATTTCAACAGTTGTCACATAAGATGGAATTTTGAACTAAACTTGGAATTGATGATTAAAAAGAGTTGCAATATGCTTACATAAGTTAATTTGATACAAAAGACTTGAAAAATTACAACTGAAAGCTATTTTAAAGCATAATAAGCTAAAAACGACATATATTTAAGAAAAAATAAAACTAAGTCTTCTCCCTGTTGCTTCTCTTCACCTTTTTATACACCAAAAGTGTCTCTCTCCTCTTTCTGAATAGTTCCCACCAACAAACTCAACCCTTGGATGTCTGTAATTGATCTTGGCCGTTTAAAGTATATTTGGCGCCAAATCTTGGTTTTAACAGCTGGGGATGATAGAAGTAGGTACAAGAGTGCATTAAATGCACCTTGGAGTATTGTGAGGTGGAGGGTAGGTTTAGGTGAATGATGGTGGAGGAGGGGGAGGCTTGCAGGCATGCGTGTGCAGGATGTGATGATGGAGGTGGTTGCACGTGAGTTGGAGGGAAGGGTGGAGGGTCAACAGAGGTTTGACTTGGGATATTTAATAACAGGGGGTCCAATATATTAATGACAGGGTCACAAAGGGTAGGCAGGGGTCCAAAATTAGAATTGACAAGGGCCAAAGGGTGTATGAAGGGTTTAGAATACAAGGGCCTTATTTGTAATTTCTGGAAATGCAAGGACCTAGGCTGCCAATCTCTCAAAGATGTTTCAGGGACTGAAATTGACAAGTGTCAATACTACAAGGACCAAAGTCGACAATTTCACATTTTCCAGGGACCATTTCTGCCAATTTTGAAACTTGAAGGACCAATTTGTAATTTTCTCAAACTTTTTCACATTTTTCACCAAAGGACTAAATTTGACAAGTTATGATTTTAAAGGACCTTTGGTGATTTTTCTTTTGAAACTTTGACTCAGGGACTATTTTTGACAATTTATGAAACTTGGGGGACTGAAACTGCAATTTTTGCAAATTTGATATGTTTTTCATCTGATTTTGATATTTTTGCATTTAAAACACATAAAACACTGATTTGTGATATTTTGATCATTTTGATGTGTTTCTGAGTGTTTTCAGATGATTTTGCAGTTTATTTTGTACAAAAATGATGAGTATTTAGACACTCATCAATCCCCCACACTGAGATATTGCTAGTCCCTAGCAATGATTTGAGAAAACATAATGGATTTTAATCTCTTTACCAAAAGCCATTACTTCTGGAGTAGCCAAATGTTTCAGTTCAAGTAAGAACCATGGTACACCGATAACCATGTGATTTTGAGCAAACCACCAGCTTCCAACGGATTTGATTTTGTCTTTACCAGAAGCCGTACCCTTCTGGACTAGCCAACTCTTAGATAAATTATCAATATTATCTTTGGTGAGTCGATTACCAATTATGGTTTTTCCACTGCCTTTACCACAAGCCATAATCTTGCGGGCTAGCCAACTCTTCACTTTTTAGGATATGGTGAGTTGAATACCATACAATTTTGGGCAAATTGCAAGCCGTCAACGGATTTGAGAAATCTTTACCAAGAGCCGTTTGCTCCTGGATTAGCCAATCCTTTTGTCTTACAGACATGGCGGACTGATAACCAAATGAGAAAGTGTAGAACACTTGCTCCAAAAAAAAATTTTGGCCAAAAACGGGGGAATTGGGCGGTATAATTACATGATAAAATTCGTGAGAATCCCCCCCACACTTAGAAATGAATATTGCCCTCAATATTCAAAGTACCGGCGGTTATGCCGAAACAAAGAACGTAAAAGGGAAATACTACGGCCATTATTTAGAAAGAAGATTTTTTTTTTTTTTTTTTTTTTTTTTTTGAATTGAAACATGTGGGCAACCCCCCCACACTAGGGTGGTAGAAAGAGGTAAGAAGACAGAAATATGGGTGAAAACCCATATGGCATGCTACTGTTTTTGATTACCGAGTCGCTAGCTTGACTCGATCCCCGCATTCATTGGTTCATGGGGAAAGTTTGAAGATCCGGGACAACCACAGGAGGAATGTCCTCTCCAAAATAATGCTTTACTCGATGACCATTCACTTTAAAATTAGGACCATCGGGTTGAGATAACTCAATGGTACCATAAGGATAAACCTTAGCGATGGTAAATGGTCCAGACCAACGGGACTTGAGCTTTCCCGAGAAAATCTTCAATCTTGAATTGAAAAGAAGGACTCGATCACCGACGTTGAAAACGCGGTTCTTGATTTTTGAGTCATGAATCTTCTTTGTCTTTTGTTTATAGATCAAAGAGTTCTCGTAAGCTTGATCACGGAGTTCATTTAATTCGTTCATTTGAACTTTCCGATGATCACCAGCTGTCTGAATGTCGAAATTAGCATGCTTCAAGGCCCAGTATGCCTTGTGCTCGAGTTCAACCGGTAGATGACATGCCTTCCCGTACACCAGCTTGTATGGAGTGCACTCGATGGGTGTTTTGTAAGCTGTACGGAAGGCCCAGAGTGCGTCATCTAACCTATCCGGCCAAGAGGCACGGTTTTCACCAACAGTCCTCTCAAGAATTCTTTTTATCCCCCGGTTGGAAACTTCCACTTGCCCACTTGTTTGGGGGTGGTACGCAGTAGAGGTACGGTGAGTTACACCATACTTTTGCATGACTCTTGCAAATTGGTCATTGCAGAAATGCGTACCACGATCACTGATTATGGCTCGTGGAGTTCCAAACCTAGCAAAGAGAGATTTCAAGAATTTCACAACAACTCGGGCATCGTTGGTGGGTAAAGCTTTAGCTTCAACCCATTTCGACAAGTAGTCAACGGCCACGAGTATGTACTTATTTCCGTGAGAAGAAGGAAATGGCCCCATAAAGTCAATGCCCCATATGTCAAAAATCTCACACACTTGAATGGCGTTTTGCGGCATTTCATTCCTTTGTGAGATATTCCCGTGACGTTGACAAGCGTCACAGGTTTTGACGAATTCATGGGCATCCTTATAGATCGTGGGCCAATAGAATCCGGAATCAAACACCTTCTTGGCGGTGTAGTTGGGGCTATGATGTCCCCCAGTAGGTCCAGAATGGCAAGCCTTGAGAATGTCAACGGCTTCCTGACCATACACACATCGCCGGATGACTTGATCCGCACAAATTTTAAACAAGTAGGGGTCGTCCCAGAAATAATGTTTCACATCTTTAAAGAATTTATTTTTCTGTTGGGACGACATCCCTTTCACAACAAAGTTACCCGCATGGTAGTTTGCAAAGTCGGCAAACCATGGGGTAGAAGAATCTCCGCGAAAAGAAACCACATTGAGTGTTTCGAGAGGAAATGTTTCATTAATCTCCTTTTTCTCAAACACATTTTGATGAGGGTTCTCTAATCGGGACAGATGATCAGCAGCCAGGTTCTCAGCTCCTTTTTTATCACGAATAATGATATCATATTCTTGTAGGAGGAGAACCCAACGGAGCAATCTCGGCTTTGCATCTTGTTTTGCAAAGAGATATTTGAGTGCCGAGTGATCCGTATACACCACGCATTTTGTCAAGATAAGATATGGCCGAAACTTCTCAAACGCATACACCACCGCTAATAGTTCTTTTTCTGTAGTGGTGTAGTGGGTCTGAGCTTCAGTCATCGTTTTGCTCGCGTAGTGGATCGGCTGGAAATGCTTGGTTTTTCGTTGCCCCAAGACTGCGCCGATAGCAAAATCACTTGCATCGCACATGAGCTCGAAGGGTAAATCCCAGTCGGGGGCAACTAGAATGGGTGCTTCCGTAAGCTTTTTCTTAAGTGTTTCAAAAGCTTCGATGCACTCTGGAGAGAAGATAAAAGGAGCATCTTTTTCGAGAAGATGGGTCATTGGCCGGGCGATTTTAGAGAAATCTTGAATAAATCTACGATAAAACCCGGCATGACCAAGAAAACTCCTAATACCTTTGACGGTAGTAGGATGAGGTAGTTTAGCAATAACATCAACTTTTGCTCTATCTACCTCAATCCCATTCTTGGAAATCTTATGGCCAAGGACTATGCCTTCTTTGACCATAAAGTGGCTCTTCTCCCAGTTTAGACAGAGATTGGTGTCTTCACACCTTTTTAACATTTTGTCTAAGTGGGAGAGACATGTCTGAAAAGAGTCCCCAATGACCGAGAAGTCATCCATAAACACCTCCATAGTTTCCCCGATCATGTCGTGGAAAATCGCCATCATACATCTTTGGAACGTGCCAGGAGCATTGCATAAGCCAAAAGGCATACGTCTATAGGCAAACGTCCCGTATGGGCAAGTGAATGTGGTTTTCTCTTGATCCAGCGGATCAATGGGGATCTGAAAGTAACCCGAGAAACCATCAAGGAAACAATAGTATTCGTTCCCTGCTAATCTCTCAAGCATCTGGTCCATGAAGGGTAGAGGAAAATGGTCTTTACGGGTGGCTTCGTTTAACTTACGATAGTCAATACACACACGCCATCCCGTAACCAATCGAGTCGGAATTAACTCGTTTTCTTCATTCGTGACAACAGTGATGCCACCTTTTTTTGGAACGCAATGAATTGGGCTAACCCAAGGACTATCAGAGATCAGGTAAATCAGACCGGCATCAAGAAGTTTGAGAACCTCTTGTTTGATAACCTCATGAATCTTGGGATTCACTCTTCTCTGACTTTGGACTGCTGGTTTGAAGTCATCCTCCATTAAGATTTTGTGGGTACAAAACTCAGGGTTGATACCCTTAATATCGGAGAGTTTCCAAGCAATTGCTTGTTTGTGTGACTTCAAGACCTTTATGAGAGCAGTTTTCTCCTCCTCAGTCAAGTCTTTAGCAATTATGACGGGTAATTTATCATCACCCTCCAAGAATGCATACTCGAGATGAGGAGGTAGGTCCTTAAGTTCAACCTCGGGAAATTCTTCAGTGGAAGATTGCACTGATTTGATTTCCTCCTTAGTGATCTTTTTCGGAGGGAGTGAAGGTAATGGATCTTCATTAAGCAATTGCTTAAGATAGAGAATATCCCCCTCCGAATCATACACACCATCAATTCCAGGCGGAATTGATTCATCAGTAGCCAGAAATTCATCGATCTCTTCCAGAAGGAAGTCGCCTCCCTCAAACGGAGTGAGAGAGGGGGAAGAGTCGGCAATGATAGGTTGAGAAGATGTGGTGGAATCGGAATTTCCACTCACAGAATTATGAAGATAACCAAGAAACTCTTGAGAGTACTCCTCTGAAGCAATGTCAATTAAATCAACTCGATTAATTGATTCAGTATCATAGTTTGAGGAGTACCTCGAAGTCTGATCGAGGTTAAAGGTAAAAGCTTCATTACCCACACGCAAAGTGATTTCTTGCTCAAATACATCTATAAGAGCACGGCCCGTCCTCAAAAATCACCTTCCAACAATGAGGGGAACTCGAGGATCAGCATCGAAATCAACGACCACAAAGTCAGCTGGGAAATGGAACTTTCCTACTTTCACGAAGACATCCTCGGCAATGCCAAGAGGACGCGAGATAGATCGATCTGCAAGCTCAAGAGTCATGCAGGTAGGAATAAGTTCCGGAAGAGACAGTTTCTTCCACACTGAGTAAGGCATCAGATTGATGCTTGCACCAAGATCGGCAAGGGCAAAGCATTCAATCATCCCATGAAAAACACAAGGAAGAAGAAATTTTCCGGGATCTCCAAGCTTCTCGGGAAGCTTCTTTAACAATACTGCTGAGCAATTCTCATTCAAAGGAGTTTTAGCCATTTCAAACAGCTTTTCTTTGTTGCTCAGCATGTGTTTCAGAGTAGATGCAAACTTGGGCATCAACATGATGGCATCCGCGAAGCTTATGTCAAAGTGTAGCTCTTGGAAAATTTGAAAGAATTTTTCCATCTGATGACTAGCTTTCTCGCGGAGCTTTTGCTCATGTAAACGTGAGGGATAAGGAATAGAAGTTTTGGATTTAGGGTCAACAACTGGAGGTTCAAAAACAACTCCAGGTTTGGTTTTCGGGACAACCTGAGGATGGACATTGTTGTTACTCCCGTTATTAGTAGGAAGTTCCTTGTCCTTTGTCGCCTCAGGTTCGCTTTCCACTACCTTCGGGAGAGAAGAAGAAGAGGTAGTAGGAACAGCGGGTCCAGCATAAGAAGCACCACTTCGGGTTGTGATCGCTTTAGCATCGCCCCTCGGATTAGCGATCGTGTTGCTAGGTAAAGTACCTGAGCCCGAGGGTCGATCATTTAAAGACTTCTTGATTTCAGAAATCTGGCTGACCAACAACCGATTCATTTCCTCTTGGGATTTCATGAATTGTTTCAACAACTCATCAGATGATGGGCCAGTTGGAACAATGGCTTGAGTTTGCACAGGAAAATTCTGGCCTCTATTGTTAGGAGTAGGGCCTTGATTCTGAAAATTCCCTTGGTTATTTCCATGAAAATACCCTGGGTTGAAATTTCCCTGACCTGGGTTTCTATTGTAATTCCCTTGATGTTGGAAATTTTGATTCTGATTTTGGTAACCGTTGTTTGGACCGAAATTTCCTTGGTTTTGAAAACCTTGGTTTGGTCTGTTTTGATTCTGATTACGGTTTTGATTTTGATTGAAACCGGGAGGTCCAGAGTAGTGGTTAGGACGGTGGTTCGGGTCTATAGGAGCACGATATTGATTGCCTCCTTGATTAGACATCCCGCCCACAGCATTGGCTTCAAAAGGGTTACCATCAGTGGCCATACAGTTATAGTAAGCATGGGGGCCACCACAGGTAACACAGACTTCCACTTTCTTAACTTCAGCAGGAGGTGAAGTTTGTGGAAAAGAGACTTTCTTTTGATTGGAGAGAACCAAAGCTTGGATAGCTTCCGTGAGTTTATCAATCTTAGCATCGGTGCTAGACTGACTCACGGGCGATGAAGAAGAAGAAGGACCAACACTGACTTGGGAAACAACCGGCTTGCTTCGTGCAGTGCGGACTTTAGACTTGTTTTCGATTATCGCTAAAGCTTCTTTGACAGTTTTGCTTAGGAAATTTCCTCCCGCGGAGGAATTGAGAGAATCTTGATCAGATTGACTCACTCCATTGTAGAAAGTATCGAGTTGCATCAACTCGGAGAAACCGTGGTGAGGACATTTGCGAAGCAATTCCTTGAAACGATCCCACGATTCACTGAAGGATTCATCAAACTTCTGAGTGAACTTGATGATTTCGTTTTTAAGACTCATGGTCTTGGAAGGTGGATAGAATTCATTCACAAATTTCTTCACCAGATCTTCCCATGTCTCAATAGACTGAGGGGGTTGTTTTTCAAGCCAAATCCGGGCTTGCCCCTCAAGAGAAAATGGGAACAGAAGGAGCTTAACAGCTTCAGTGGGGACATTCTTATACTTGATGGTAGATGCGATCTTGTTAAACCATCGAATATGAGCATGAGGATCATCCCGCTCAAAACCGAAGAATTGATTAGAGGTTACAAGATTCAGTAACCCGGTCTTGAGTTCAAAATTTTCAGCCACGATGGCTGGCACAACGATAGCATCTCCATACCCGTCGATGGGTGCCTGGAGAAGCTCGCACATAGGAATCTCATCCGCCATGATAACGGGAGTAGTGCGAACAGTCCGGATCTCAGATCCGACTGTTGGGGCAGAAAGTCTACGAACACGCCTCCTTGGAATCTTGACAAGCTCACGAAATGGGCTTACAGATCTAGAAGAGCGAGTGCGCATACACTAGAGTTAACTCTAAGGAATCTCAGAGTTAAGGAGAGAAATGGAATTATGAAGATCTTTCAGATGAGAATGAGAATTATGAAGACGTTTTATAAAAATCAGGTGAGAAGAATCTTTATGGGTTTTCTGGTTCTGAAACGTCGATATCACAACAAAATCAATTAACACAAAATCGAGGCAAAACAACAGTGAACTTAACCAATAATCCAAGATGAATGGCTTCTTTGAAAAAGGTACACCAATCACAAGGACACAAAGGCAAGTTTTAAATCTTTAGTTCGGGAACTTATTATGGTCGCACCCCCAGTTAGGTAGTGCACTGCCTTGGTTTTCGGTGGTAATCTTTTAAGTTGTTATTATTAAAGAAAACGACGATTCTTTTCGTATTTTTATTTTTGATACATATATAGAAACAAAAGAGAAAATATTTTTGTGTTTTATACGTTTTTGGATGTTTTGGGTTTTTGGATTTTTTAGAAGAAAATATGGATATATATATATATAGATGAGAGAATGATGGTATAAACAAAGAGTGAGGATTCAAACAACTAATCTGCTAAAACGGAAGATAGATCAGCACAGCTCCCCGGCAGCGGCGCCAAAAATTTGATGCGCGCAAAACCGTCAAGTTCTCTCACGCAAGCGTAAGAAAACTTGAAACAGCTTAAGCACGAAATCAATGAAGATCAGAGGAGTATAGAGTCTCCCCGGGTCGTTATGTCCCAGCGAGCTATGCAATGGATCAATCAACGTATAGTGATCGAGGAGTTTGAACGAAAAAGGGTTTTGAAATTATTATGACTACAGAAATATCAAACAAATACAAAGGCTAAAGTGCAAATGAGAGGAAATTAAAAAGATAAAATCTATTAAATAAACGCTATCACTATAATTAAAATGATGTTTTTGTTTTTATGTTTTTATAAAACTGAAATCAAAATCTACGCGACGTACAAAATAAAAAATGAAACTAAAGCAATATTAACCCTAAAAATATGAAAATGATGTTTTTACAATCCTAATGATAAAAGAAAATATTTAGAAAAAGAAAATTATTTTTATGACTAATTATCTAATTAAAAACTATTTTTAACTATTAATTAATTACCTAAAATACAAGAAAATGTGAAATAAGGCTAGAAAAATAAGATTAAGACTTGGAAAAGTCTAAAATATCAAAATAGACTTTTCAAAACTATTTTTGTATTTTTCTGATTATTTTTCTATTTTTTATGAATTTTAAACTATTAAAAACTAATTAAATTACTAAAAATTACCAAATAAACTATGAAAAATCAGGAAAATTACTTTTTTCAATTTTTATATTTATCTAAACCTAAGAAAATTGAAAAATTATTTTTTTAAACCTTTTCTGAATTTTTTATATTAAAAGCTAATTAAAAATGATTAAAAACTACTTTAAATTAAGAAAAATAGCAAAACAACTTGGAAAAATCTGAAAATTTCAGGAAAACTCTAAATTAATACTAGGAATCTGAAAAAAATGGAAAAACAGGCACTTGTATGGAGAATTTAGAAACTGATGTGGAAGAGCTTAATATTAAGCACTCCAAATAAGCTAAATGGACAAAATAAGCTACCAACTGTTTACCAAAGTTCTAAACTGCTAAAACAACTAAAATTCAACTAAGAACAACAAGCTACAGCTACTGAATCACACTGATCACAGAGATTTGATGTTTGTGAGTTTCAAGTTAAAACAGATTTGAGTGCTACTTTAAGCTTATGCAGAAGCTTAAGAATAAGCTCAAACTTAAAACTACCAATTGCAACCTAAAGTAGACCTGTTTGAGATCAAGTGTTCCAAAGATCAGATTATAATAAGCTCTTATGAGTTCTGTGTGCCTGCTGCAAGAAGTGGAAAAACTCAGTGTCAACTGAGTTTTTGGTGCAGGGCAGTTTGGGCCTAAAAGGATAACAGATTTGAGCCCTCAAACAAAATTGTAAAATTACCCAAAAATGCTTATAAGTAAAAAGACCAGTTGAACTTTTAACATGCCAAGTTTCACTGAAAATGGCTCAAAAATGAAGCCATGAAAATTCCTTGCTTTTGGCTCAAAAAGCAGATTGTAGCTACTTTGACTTTTGAAGATATTTAAGATTTTGACTTAAGTGAACTTTGAATCCAAATTTTGTCACTGAGATTGATGTAATATGATGTAACAAGTATATTGCAAGCAATGTTAAAGATATCTAAACACAAATCAATGGTCTGCAACCCCAAAATCCCAACAGTAAGCAGTCAAGAGTGATTTCAAAAGTAATTTTGACTTTTGGCTCTTGCAGACCCCAAACTATGATTCAACTGACCTCAAGAGAACTAAACAAGCATGAAGCAATAAAAATCAACACTGCATAAGCCTAAAAATAGCAGATGGATCAGCAATCCAAACACCCCTTATCTTACTGTTTTACAACTGAGACAATTCCAAACACAGAACCAACTTATAAATATGATCAAATTAACTTGAGACAACCTAAATACTTCTACTAAAACATGTTTTAACAGATTTACACTACAATTACATATTATGCATAGAACTTGTGAAAACTACTTACAAGAGTCCAAAGCCACAGTGGCTAGCAAAATGAGAACCATGAACCACTACCCTAATACAAATCAACCCAAATCACTCCAAAGCAACCCATTCTTATGTCTGCATCAACCCTTTCCCATTTCTGCATCAAATCTGCTCCATGTTGACTTTCTTTGACCAAATTTCTAATATGCTTGAAAATTGATTCTAGGCTTACAAAAAGCTATTGAGAGCTTATATAAGCTTATATGAGATTTATATTGAGCTGCTTAAAGCTTTAACAAATGGTTTGAAACTTAAAATTTCAACAGTTGTCACATAAGATGGAATTTTGAACTAAACTTGGAATTGATGATTAAAAAGAGTTGCAATATGCTTACATAAGTTAATTTGATACAAAAGACTTGAAAAATTACAACTGAAAGCTATTTTAAAGCATAATAAGCTAAAAACGACATATATTTAAGAAAAAATAAAACTAAGTCTTCTCCCTGTTGCTTCTCTTCACCTTTTTATACACCAAAAGTGTCTCTCTCCTCTTTCTGAATAGTTCCCACCAACAAACTCAACCCTTGGATGTCTGTAATTGATCTTGGCCGTTTAAAGTATATTTGGCGCCAAATCTTGGTTTTAACAGCTGGGGATGATAGAAGTAGGTACAAGAGTGCATTAAATGCACCTTGGAGTGTTGTGAGGTGGAGGGTAGGTTTAGGTGAATGATGGTGGAGGAGGGGGGAGGCTTGCAGGCATGCGTGTGCAGGATGTGATGATGGAGGTGGTTGCACGTGAGTTGGAGGGAAGGGTGGAGGGTCAACAGAGGTTTGACTTGGGATATTTAATAACAGGGGGTCCAATATATTAATGACAGGGTCACAAAGGGTAGGCAGGGGTCCAAAATTAGAATTGACAAGGGCCAAAGGGTGTATGAAGGGTTTAGAATACAAGGGCCTTATTTGTAATTTCTGGAAATGCAAGGACCTAGGCTGCCAATCTCTCAAAGATGTTTCAGGGACTGAAATTGACAAGTGTCAATACTACAAGGACCAAAGTCGACAATTTCACATTTTCCAGGGACCATTTCTGCCAATTTTGAAACTTGAAGGACCAATTTGTAATTTTCTCAAACTTTTTCACATTTTTCACCAAAGGACTAAATTTGACAAGTTATGATTTTAAAAGGACCTTTGGTGATTTTTCTTTTGAAACTTTGACTCAGGGACTATTTTTGACAATTTATGAAACTTGGGGGACTGAAACTGCAATTTTTGCAAATTTGATATGTTTTTCATCTGATTTTGATATTTTTGCATTTAAAACACATAAAACACTGATTTGTGATATTTTGATCATTTTGATGTGTTTCTGAGTGTTTTCAGATGATTTTGCAGTTTATTTTGTACAAAAATGATGAGTATTTAGACACTCATCACTGCTAACTTCCCATTCAGGCTCTGCACATCTTTTAGACACTTAGGGGCTTGGAGATCGGAGATGGCTTTGACCTTAGAGGGATTAGCTCGTATCCCCTGCTTAGTGATCAAATGTCCTAAGAATTGTCCTTCCTCGACACCGAAGGAGCATTTCTTAGGGTTCAGCTTCATGTTGATTGCCCGGAGCTGATCGAATGTTTCCTGTACATCAAGGAGTAGGTCCTCCTCAGTCTTGCTCTTGATAACCATGTCATCAACGTAGGCTTCGAGATTCCTGCCTATCTGTTTGTTGAAGGCTTTATCTACGAGACGTTGGTAAGTAGCCCCTGCGTTCTTCAAACCGAAGGGCATCTTTCTGTAACAGTAGACACCTTTACTTGTGTAGAAGGCTGTCTTTTCCTCGTCCTCCTTGGCCATCTGGATCTGATGGTACCCTTTGTAGGCATCTAAGAAGCATTTTAACCGGAAACCTGCCAAGGATTCTACCTTCCAGTCGATTTCGGGTAGGGGGTAGCAATCCTTAGGGCATGCTTTGTTGATGTCAGTGAAATCCACGCACATGCGCCACCCTCCGTCGCTCTTTTTTACCAGCACCGGTTTGGCCATCCAAGTTTGGTATTTAACCTCCCTCAGGATGCCTGCTTGTGTAAGTTCATCAACTTCTTTGCAAGCTGCAGCGTTTCTCTCGGGGGCAAGGCTTCTCCTTTTCTGCTTTATGGGCTCAATGTGCTTGTACTCATTGAGTTTATGCTCCGTTCCGAAGGACTGTCCATCTATCAACAATGTTCTTGGAACACCTGTCATGTCAGAATATTTCCAAGCAAAAACATCAAGGTTAGTACGTAACAGTTCTGTGAGCTTCGCCTTGAAATTCGCCGGGAGTTGCTTCCCTACTACCACTGTCTGTTCAGGATAGCTAGGGTTTACGACAACTCGCTCCTCTGCATCTGTACAACTAAGAATTGCCATCGGAGGCTCCTCCGATTCCTCTCTGATCTTTTTGACACCATATACACCCTTATCCGCTCCATAACTAGAATGAACGGTTCCTACTCCGAAGGGGGTTTGGAACTTAATAGCAGCATGTATAGTAGAAACAACAATTCCCATTTTTTGCATAGCTGTTCTCCCTATTAATAAATTATAAGGAGAATCTGACCTTACGATAACGAAAATGAGTGTCTCCGTGCGGGATAAGGGGCCTTCGCCTATGGTGACTTCCAACGGTACTTCTCCCAGAGGCCATGAGTGTTCACCAGAGAACCCTACTAGCGGTGCTTTCGAGTTGACCCTCTGTGAGCGTATAGATGATTTGAGCTTTAGGAAACAATGCTCGTAGATGATTTCGCAGGAGCTTCCGCAATCCATATACGCTCGATTCACTTCCCTGTTGGATATGTGTACCTTGATGATCACGGGATCGGTCGAAGGTGTCTGCCCTAATATGTGGGGAAAGGTTATTTCCCCTACACTTCCTAGCTCTTCTTCTGCTTCCTTCCTTTTCAAAGTGGTATCGCGTTTGTGTACCATTAGTATCGGAGCTTCTGCGGGCATAGTTTCCTTCTTGTTCCCCTTCCATTCTCCCAGCTGAGTGTCAGAGAATTTGTCCTTTCCCTTCTTTATGCCTTTGACCAGGTGTGCTAACTGTCCGGACCGTACCGCCTCTTCGATCTGCTTCTTTAATTCCCTGCAGTTGTTCGTGTCATGTCCATGATCTTCATGGAAATGGCAGTACTTGGACATGTCTCTGGCCTTGCCTCGTGTTATCATCCGAGGTGGGGGATCGAAGGATTTTGCGGCCTTCTCTGTTGCTAGGATTTCTCGGGGAGACTTAACCAAGTTTGCCAGAAATCCATGGTTCGAGCCTTTGTTGTAGGGGGTGAAGCGATCTCTGTTCTTCTTCTTGTTTTTGGATCCTTCCCAGGAGGACCCTCTAGAGAATCTGTCAGATGCTTCCCTTGGCTCTATCGGAGCCCCGTTTGCTGCTACCTCCTTAGACTCAATCCAGGTGTAAGCCTTCTCAATCAAGGCCTTGTAGGTGTTGGGAAGATCGGTGGACAGGAATTCCACCAAGCTTCGAGTTCGGAGGCCATCTACAAAACCGGAGATCCTCTGATCTTCATGTAGACCCAGAATCTGCAAAGTTTCATCAGTGTATCTGGTAACGAAAGCCCTCGTGCTTTCGTTGTCCCTTTGTTTGATGGTGTGCACGGTTAAGTGAGTTTTGGTGTGCTTCTTCTGCTGGCTAAAGTGTAACCGGAACTTAGCCTTAAGATCATCTAGACTCACAATGCTTCCCAGCTTCTGTCCGTTCCACCATATTCTTGCGGAGTCTCTGAGCGTGTAAGTGAACATATGGCATGCTACCGGCATGACCCACTTTTGCATTTTGATAGCGCCTTCAAATAAGTGGAGAAAGTTATCGGGATCACCTTTTCCATCGTAGGTGCCTATATGAGTAGGCATCTTCACGCCGTCAGGTAAAGGGTAGTCCTCGATCCATTTCACGAAGGGTGTGCAAGCTCCAGAGGCTTCGGCACCATAAGGGTTGTACGGAGGTAGATAAACAGGTGTAGGGTTATACGGGTTAGGAAATGGCTGTGAATAGGTAGGGTATGCAGTGGAAGTTTGGTACGAAGGGTATATTCCCATCGATTGTGTAGGAATCTGTCCGTAGGGCATCTGCTGGTAATTCTGGTTTGGGATTGAACCATTTGGAGGGTAAGTGTTGTAGGTTTGAGTAGGTAAGTAGGGATTCATTCCCGGAGGGGGTAATTGGTTCATTTTGGAGTAGGGAGATGGGTCTCCGATACTCGAAACATAAGAGGGTGGTACCGGAGCCCCCGCCCATTCTCTTCCCAAATGTGCTGCTAGAAGAGGAGGCAGGTTTACCCCTCCATTTCCTACTGGGTTGCTTCCTCCGTTGGAGTTCTCGCTCCTTCTTTCACCATGCATTCTGTCCCTTCTACCCGGATTTCCTCCGAGTCCTTCTTCAAAACCCACCGTCCTTCCATTTGACCTTCTAACGGAAGGGGAACCATTTCGTAGGGCCGAGCGTCCCCTGCCCATAGGTTGAGACCTGTCCTCTACTTCAATCTCCTCGTCATACTCCTCGCTGGAGTATTCCAACTCCCTCCGCATTTCTGTGTTACGAACTTGTCTCTTGTGAGCCCTTAGCAAAGAATCTAAGGCCTCAAAGTTTGCCTCTACGAAGGCGGGACTGATGTCCGGAATAGGGTTAGCGGATGTTGAGGCGTGATGCACGGGAGTAGTTTCCAAACGAGATCGTGTGGTGAAGGTTGAGGTTGTTATGGGGGCGAGGTTATCGGTGTTAGTTGTGGTGAGTGGGACCAGAGTAGAGAAACCTGGTGGAGGTGAATCTTCTCTTCCTGGTTCCATGCCGGAAAAGTAGCGTAGTTGGTTAAGGTATTAGGACTGGGTGATTACGGGACTAATAGTTGTGGTCCCACGGATGGCGCCACTGATTGTGCAAAAGATTGCACTACCAGGCTTCGATGAGGATCAAAGTAATGAGGGGTGTGTGTTCCAGCCAAGACTCGCCTGTAACCTGAGAATAAGAAATACTAAGACACTACGTTAAGTGATTGCGCAGGGGTAGGACCCTGCGAACCACCTCCGGCGTGAGAGTAAGTATGAGTTATGGTTGTATAAGTGTGTGAAAGTAAAGAGATGAGTGTGAAATGAGCATACCATAAACCATCGTCCGTCTAACCCATTTATAGTGGAAGAAATACGGTTAGAGGCACTCTTGCATGAATATCGGAGATCATGGGGGCGTCCCATGATTGTGGGTAACCGCTAGGGGTTAGTGACCCACGTTCCCAGACTTGACGGGGAAGCCAAGAGAGAGAGGGAGATCGTGGGTTTGACTAAGTCAGGAGGTTCCTTATCCATTGTTCCTTCGTCAGCCATACCCCGAAGGGCTTAAGGCTTCGAGTGGCGAATTCCCCTTAGGTAACCTTCGTACCAACGAATGGTTTGACGCCTATGGATATTTCAGAATCCTAACTTGAGCCTTCGTATGGAAGGGCTTCGACACGTCTCGGAGGAGTGTCCTTCGAGCTACTCGGAGGGTACATCATCAGCGATACTGTTGATGATGGCGATACTGTTGATGATGGCGGCATTGGGCGGCGAGGATGGAGTAAGGTGGAGATTGGTGTGTTTTGAGGGTATAGAAATATAAGTGAAATATCAAATATATTGCGTGTGTGTTTTATGTGTTTGGTCATTGGTGTATAACAAGCTTATATATGCAGTAGGTTGCTTAAAAGTTAAGGTTCAGTTTTAATGGGATGTTATAAGCTTTTAATGGGCTATTATAAGTATGGGCTATTACAAGTATGTAAATTTAAGACACTTATGGGGTGTTACATTTTTTTAAATAGGTTGGATTAATATTTGGTTATTATAATTTAAAACATTCAAATTTTCATAATGTAGTAGAGATTTCCTATTAAAGAAATGATTTTTGTCTTAAAATTTTTAAGACATTATTATTTAGAAAGTCTCAAACTTTTTATAAAGTAGTATAGATAACACAATTATAAGTTAGATGGGATTTAACTTTCAAACTATGTACCTTTGGGATTTAAGAAGTGGATGAGAGTTTCGTCCCTGAAATTATTAACTTCCTCAATTGCTGAAATTCCATTTAATCTTATTCTCTTCAAAGTGCTTTGCAGCCTATCGTCATCAGTGGTGGTTTTCTTGTGTACAACCTTGTTCTTTCTGTAACAAAACATAAACCTCCAATTAGATCATGTTGAGCGTGTAACTAAACACTAAATTGGGAAGATATACAACTAATTTTAATTTTAATTCTTGAAACCACTTATATGGCAATCCAACATTTGAGGAAAAAACATCTTAAAAAATATGTCACATTCTCTTTCGGTACATGAACTTTATTTATTAAATCTAAAAACATAGCAGAAAAAAAAACCTAACTTGCAACTTTTTTGCAAACATAGTTGGGAAAAATAGAGGATAAAAGTTAAGAATATCTAATTAAGGAATGATTTCTTCATGTTTTTGTTGATATTGGCGCCTGGTTTTACAATTTCAACAAAAATCCCAATCTCCATTTTTCTCTAGTAACTAACTTGAATCTGATAGAGAGAGAGAGAGAGAAATGTGAGTGAGAATGAGAAGTGGGTTTTAGATCGAAAATTTTGTGTCTGTGTTTTTGAGTGAGAAGACAGAGAATGCGTTTTCAATTTGTAAGAAGCTTCCAGGTGAAACCAGAAGAGGATATATATATAAAAAAGAGGCGGGTCATTCAACTCGGGTTATGCAACCCGAAACGACAAAATAAACCTTTTTGCAAAACACAATACGACAAAAAAATGGAATATGTACTGTGGCTGCACTCACAAAAGCTCGGGTCATGCACTATAGCAAACGGCGTCATTTTCTTTAACATTTAATTTAATACATATTACTTCCTCCGTTCCAAAATACAAATCTATTTTCTATTTTTTAAAGTATTTTTTTTTTCCGACTTTAACCTTAATTATTTTTTTTCGTGCTATATTATACTTGATGAAAAGTATACAAATGAAAATGCAAATCCATTAATATATCTTGCATCAAAGATTATCTAACACGAAAAAAATAGTTTATGTCAAAATTAAAATAAAAAAACTTTGAAAAAATAAAAATAGACTTATATTTTAAGACGGAGCGAGTATTAATGTTGACAATCAAAATTTTGTTAATAGGTTGAAATACAAAAATAAACACAAATCAAAATAGAAAAATAAACTTATTTAGTGCAGTAAGAGCATAGGGTAAGAATGTTGTTTAACGTGCCAATTGCATTATTCTTCCTTGTTAGCGTGCCAAATGCCCTACCAGACAAAGTGCCAAATTCATGTTAAAAGTAATTGAGCCATTCAAGTGGCTTACGCCAAATGTAAGTTTATGTGTTTTTTTTTTGTTTTTTTATGTGTATTATGAGTGAGTGGATATTTTAAGTGGAGTATTTTGTGGGACCCAATAACATGTTAGTGGTGTGTTATGAAGGAGGGTGTTTTAGTTATTGGTGTGTTATTAGAAGGTGTATAATGTGGCGCTGAGGTGGCATACCAATAACGTGTTAATAGTTCCTCCGATACCTTGTGCTCTAAACTAGTAATTAGTTTTCCATCTAGAAAGTAAAAAAGTTTATTTAATAGGAGCATTTATTTTTATAGTTTAGTCCTCCACCACTCCACACATTGAGACAGTCCATTTCCGACCACTTGCTAAAATCTAGGGTTTCCCATTTTCATCAGCAATTGATTGAATTGAATGGCGAAAACAAAGCCTGGAAAGAAAGATGTTGATTCTTACACTATCAAAGGAACCAACAAGATTGTTCGACGTATATACATCTATCTATCTTCCTTTTCACTTTCATATTACTATCTTTTATAAATGTCAAATGTGATTGTCTAGTTATATATGTTTCATTTCATTTTTGGGTTTCTTTTTATTGCTTAAAAATAATTACTTTTTTTAGTTAGTGTTTGGATTTTTGCTTATTTTATTAAGGATTTCATACCTCCTTATGAAAAACTGCTTAAAAATAAGCAAATAATATAAATGTTTCATTTCTGGCTTTTTTTTTTCTTTTTTTTTCTTTTTTTTTTTTTTTTTTTTAAATTTTATTTATTTATTTATTTATTTTGGTTAAAGATTGTGTGATTATGAAGTGTTTAGTGTTTAATGGATTTGGGATGTGTTCTTATAGTTATAAATGTTCGTTATCGGTTAAAAGATTGGTGCTTTGGATTTCATCTTCTTATATTTTTTTACAGCGGGTGATTGTGTGTTGGCTTAAAACTAGAAATTTTGACTCTAGTTATATATGTTCATTTTAGGTAAAATAAAAAAATTCAAAGTTTCAATCTTGTTTAAAAAGATTGGTGCTTCGGACTTGTTTTGTTACTTTTTTACAGCTTCACATTGTAATTGAATACTCCGCATATGTTTTTAAAAAGATTGGTGCTTCGGATTTGTGTTTCGGCTTATATTTCATAAGCCCTAATTTTCCGGCTTATATTGAGACTTGTGTGCTTATATATAAGCCCAAAAGTTTTAAATAAGCCAAAGAATTGAGGATTATGAAATATAAACCGTGCTTTGTACTTGTTTTTTACTTTTTACACTTGGGTGATTGTGTCTGTGGTACACTAAATTTAAAGATTTTACTGTAATTATCATGTTTTCTGGACGAGGAATGTATTTGTGTGGTAATAAATATTCAGTTAAGGTAATAAATTGACATTTTTGTTATTAATGCTTTAGACTTGTTTTTTTACGTTTTTACAGCGGGTGATTGTGTATTAATGAGGCCGGTTGATACCAACACGCCTCCGTATGTGGCGAGAGTGGAGAAGCTTGAGGCTGATCATAGGAGTAATGTAAAGGTTAGGGTTAGGTGGTATTACCGGCCAGAGGAATCGTTGGGAGGAAAGCGGCCATTTCATGGTGTAAAGGAGCTGTTTTTGTCGGATCATTATGATTGGCAGAGTGCGCATACAATTGAAGGGAAGTGTATTGTTCATTCGTTTAAAAATTATACGAAGCTGGAGAATGTGGGCACCGAGGATTATTTTTGTCGGTTTGAGTATAAGGCTGCTACTGGTGGTTTCACACCTGATCGTGTTGCTGTGTGAGTACTCAATCTTTCGATTTGTGTAATTGTTGTGTTATGAACTGTACAGTAAGAAGTAATTGTTGGGTTTTTCTGATATATGAAGGTACTGCAAGTGTGAAATGCCGTACAATCCGGATGATTTAATGGTGCAGTGTGAAGAATGCAAGGACTGGTATGGATATATGTTTATAATTATATGTTCTTTATTGGTCAAGAGTTACATGTTATATAGCTTTATGTTGAATCGAGCATGTAGTAAATTCATGCTATGGTGAAGGTAAATGTTCATAAATAAGTCTTGGATATAAAAATGGTGGTTTACTTGGCATAAATACCATGACTTTGAAATCTGTAACCAATTTAGACGTCCTTTTATTTAGAGATAAAGAAACAAATCTTTTTCTTCTATTAATTTGTTCTTGGTTGTGAATGATAATCATTTCGAAACATGCGCTGATGGAAAGAATCATGACATTAATATAGGTTATGTTTTATGTTTGTGAGTGCTTAATGAAAATACCATTATATATAGGTTTCATCCGGCATGTATGGGCATGACCATTGAAGATGCAAAGAAATTGGAGCAGTTTATGTGCTCTGAATGTGTTTCTGACGGTGATGCAAAAGGGCCATTGAACTCATACCCAGTAGCACCATCTGCCGAGGTTAAGGTGAAAAGTCATTTCATTGAATTTCACGGTGTCACCCACTTGCCTTTGATAGTTGCCACTTTTTTCCATATCTTCTATATAAAATTTGTTCATTTGGTACCATTGCGTGATAGGTAATGCTGCATAGACCTTAGAACATCCACTATTATAAATCTTGACAAAAGGTATATAAGTTTGCCATGTTATGCACTTCTGACACATCAATAACTCATAGAACTTTTGATTTGATAAACATATCTTCACTATGTATAACATCGTACAAATTAATAAAATATCCTACTGAATCATTGATACTATGAAGACTTTTGAGATTTAGACCTCTTCACGCTACATGGACACTGAATAAATCTCTCTCTCTGCCCTCTCCCTCCTTACTGTTAGGATGGTTAACTGAATAAAGTAAAAAAAAAAAATAGTTCTGTCTCTGCATCTTTTAGGCATACTTTAATTTAACATCTGATTTATATACCTTAATTTAAATGTAAAATCTTGGCAACCATGCCGTTGGTAATGTTCAAGGGACGGCAATTAGAGGGTGTATGGATTGCGTTTATAAGAGATTATCTGCTTATCAATAATCATAAAACAGTGTTTGGCAAATTGTTTAACAGAAGTTATTGCAAGTCTGAAAAAAGCTGATTGAGACCTGCTTTTTGTAATCACCATTTTGCAAACACAAAATTTATTTAGCAAACGTATTCCCAAACACCCTCCTAGTATACTTTTGTATCTTCCTTACCCAATTAGTCTTCATGTCAGCCTATGTTCCATACTTTTAGTTTGGCTCTTCATATCATAAAATTATTGTGTGTACATTTTTTTAGAACAACATTCAGTTATTTATATATTATTGAGTAAACTGTAAAAATCATCCCTGTGGTATTTTATTTTTGGCATGTATCATCCCTTGTCGATACTATTGGCATGTATCATCCCTATGAAGGCAAACCTTTAGCACAGTACATCCCTTTCCAACTTAAATGATCATTTTACCCCTAATATAACACCCTAAATTCTTTAATATAGCCAAACACCCTTCATCTCCCTCATCTCTCTCATCTGCCTCACATCTCACCCTTCTGTCCTTACACATAAACATACATGCATCTTCTTCATTCACCTCCTCCAACATGCGCACCACCTCTACCACCACACAATCTGCTGCCGATGTCATCAATAATATCACCATCCGCCATTGTCACTGCCACGACCATCAGCTGTCCGTCACCACTATCTCCATCGCTGCCATCAATTACCCCAACAATAAACCATCAATACCAACATACATCCACGTGTAACCACAATCACCTCCGGCATACATCTATTGCTCAAGTTGACATAAACACAAATTTTTAAACCTAACCTACAAGGTCCGGTATCACCTCTATTGACTCGTAAAAAACTCAATCACCAAATTCAAACTCATAACTCAATTAAACAAATCTTAAATCTCTAATACATCTCACTAGTTTTGCGTTCAGTTTTACCGTGTGAATGATGGCGTTACCAACTTACCGGCGCTTTTCAGTGACAAAAGTGTTCTAGCCTATGGGAATTACAGGGAAGTGGTTGGATTTGATTTTTCTTTTGCAAAAGTATTTGTTGTACTTGTACAAATTAACAAACACAAACAAATAAATATACAAATTGATAATCTGACTTTCTGAGCACATATACGAACAAATCTATATCCTAGAAGATATATATTTTCTTTTTAGTAAATATAATATATGATATAAATGTCAACCAATCTATTTTGACAACCAGAACAGACATCAATAAAATATTTAAAAACTGCCATGTCACTACTTTCCAGGCTTAAATGACCATTTTGCCCCATATTAATCTAGTGAGGGATGTAATCTGCTAGACGTTTACCTTCGTAGGAATGATATTTGCTAATAGTATCGACAAGGGATGATTAGTGCCAAAATTAACAAACCACATTACTAAGGGATAGTGCATTTGCAGGTCACTGGTCAACTGTAGAGTTATTATCTTTCATCCTTAAAACAAGAACCATGTGTTTAGCAAAACTGCTAAAGGCTACCAAAAGAATGTATGGTTGAAAATTCCTGTAATAGATGAACAAAATAAAATTCAGAAATATAGCAAAATCATCATTTTCTTCATCTTCTGAACACAAATAAAACATATGTACAGTTATTGTAACTTTTTGTCTCTGTAGACAAAGTTCTTCGAACTAACTGTAAAATTTCTGCCAATTGCTTATCCCATGTTTTTTTATTTTATTTTGAGACTTCATTTTTAAGCTCGTGTAGGATTTATCAAATTCGATAGAAGAGGTGGCAATATGAGTTGGTCGGGCAAGTTGGGTAACGGGTCAAAGATTGAAACATGTGTCCATGACTCCATGTGGGTTGAAAAAGGCTAGGGTGGCTCGGGCTGAGATGCATGTAGTTTGTTCTTGACTTATAAAGGCATCAATCTGCTGGACAATTCTGTTGTTTGTATTTATCTAACAGCTGATTTTTTGCTTATTAAAACGGTATAATTTTCTGTTTGCAGCAGGAATCAAAGCGCAGAAAGCGATAATAAATGGTGTTGGAATAATGAATTGAAGGAAATAATTTTCTTGAGAATTAGCTCTTAGCCTTGTTGTGAGGAGGTGTACAAAGCAGTGAAGAACAGAGCATGCTTGTATAATCAAGAAGCTTTCTGTTTCTAGGTTACGTGTGAAATTGATGTATTTTTTTTTTCATGACTAGTGTTAGACTAGTGTCTCTTTGTTGTCATATGTTGGTAGAGGTAGAGATGTCAAACTAACGCACCCTTTCCATAATCGTTATTGTTCTTGTTTTCTTTTTTCGTGATTCACCTAGTGGTTCTGGTTGCGCCCTTGATCCATTCTATGATTAGCTCTTAAGTTGATGTTACCTGAGTTTGATAACTGGAGGGCCGTGGTATTGGCATATATTGTTCTATGGGTTCATGTTCATAAAAAACATAAATTGTAAAATTGGATAAGGTTGGTAGCTGGTTAAAATAGGCTCATGTCAAAATAGACTGACTGAGTTGACTTTAAAAATCCAAATTTTTGAGTTTTCTAAGAAGGCAAAGTTGAGTGTGTCAAGAATAACAAGTGATATTCCAAAGGTTTTGTTAACGACAACTCTTAGTAGTTAAGTGTTTGATTGCGGATTTACTTTTTACGGAATTGCATCCATACTTTTAAGAATTATCGTCTAACTAATGATAATTGCATGTGCTGTATTAGCAAAACCCATATTAGAGTAGGGCGACTTGTGTAAATATGCGAGTTTTGACTTTCTTGTTTTGTTGGCTAAGCTAAAATCCAATAGAAATGTATGTCGAGGAAGCAGCCACATTTGGAATCAAAATTGGTTGACAGAAGCGTCAAAATCTTAATTGTTGAGAATGTGACTTCCAATATGGTGCATGGATTATCAGAAATGAAATTGCCCATGCGCTATTTGTTTAGCAATCATTAGTTTAGAAGAAGATGCTTTGTATAATTCCTTATCAACTTTTTAGTTCTATAATTGAACAATATCCTGATATTTTGGGTTGTATGTATAAAAATAGTTTCTGATAAGTTTTTTATTGACATGTTGAAAGTGTCTTTAAACAAGTAGCTTGTATAATAATTACAGTAATAATATATGCGGCACTAGTAATTGTCTTTCATTCATAGCCACTTTGGTCTAACAAACTTCAGTCTTATTTGGTGAAGCTCAAGGGAACAAATACACCTAAATTAGAATCTCAAGTCTTCTAGGTTTTGTGTTATAAGAAAATAAACATAATTATTATTCATCGAGGTATAATCTCTTTATCAAAAAAGAAAATAAACATGATTATATTTATATATAAAGATTGGATTTCTTTTTAGACAAACATAACTAGTAAAGTGAACTCTGCAAAACGAAAAAAGTAAACACCAACTTAGCTTCAGCTCCGGCTTCCACTCCAAAGTCCAAACTAATTTTACCAAACATGTCTTAACCTAATATTTTGTTTCTTTTGCTTTTTGTTCATATCATACATAATTACATATGCATGATTTTTTAATAAACATGTGTTATTTCTTTATCTTTATTTCACAAAACAATTATTAGCATTAATCTATATCCTTAATCCCCCCTTCTTTACTCTCTCCTTTCTTGGTCACACTCAGCACACCTTCTTTTTCTTTCCACTAAATTTTTCATTTGAATTCAAACTTCAAATTATAACCATCTTCCCAATTCCTTCATCTTTTATCATCACTAAATTTGAAAAATCAGCAAGATTCAATTAAAGCCAAACCCACATCATATTTCAACTCTATTTCAACAAGTTATGACTTAATTTATGCTAAAGTTTCAAACTTTCTATTTTTAGAAATAGGGTTTATCATTTCAAGATTAGGGTCTTTTACTTAAAGATATGATCAAGCAATTTCTTAAAAAGATTCCCAAGAAATCAGCCTCAAAATCATCACACCATAATGATGAAAAACCCGATTCTAGCTCGAATAAGGCGAATATTTCGAGTGTTAAGTCTAGTGAAGTGGTGCAGATAGTTAATGAAGTTTCTTATGAAGCTTTGCCTAGTTTTCGAGACGTATCAAGTTCCGAAAAACATAGTTTGTTTATCAAGAAAATGAGTATGTGTTGTGTAGTGTTTGATTTTAACGACCCGTTAAAGAGTTCGAAAGAAAAAGATGTAAAGAAACAAACTTTACTTGAACTAGTTGAATATGTTTCTTCAGTAAGTTCCAAGTTTAATGAGGTTACAATTTTGGAGATAACGAAAATGGTGTCTGCTAATTTGTTTCGGTCATTACCTAACTTAAGTAATGAAAGTAAGTTGCCGGATATATATGATCAAGAAGATGACGAGTTTGTTATGGATCCTTCATGGCCACATCTTCAAGTTGTGTATGAGTTTTTGCTTAGGTTTGTGGCCTCATCAGAAACTGATGCCAAAATTGCGAAAAAGTATATAGATCAGTCGTTCGTGTTAAAATTGCTTGATCTTTTTGATTCTGAGGATCAAAGGGAAAGGGAGTATTTAAAGACGATTATGCATAGGATTTATGGCAAGTTTATGGTGCATCGGCCGTTTATTAGAAAAGCGATTAATAATATATTTTATCATTTTATTCTTGAGTCTGGTAAGCATAATGGGATAGCAGAAATACTTGAGCTTTTAGGTAGTATAATCAATGGATTTACGATGCCATTGAAGGAAGAACATAAGGTGTTTCTTGTTCGTGTGTTGATTCCGCTTCATAAGCCGAGGTATTTGTCTATGTATCAGCAGCAACTTGTGTATTGTATTAGTCAGTTTGTTGAAAAAGATTGTAAGTTAGCTGATACGGTGATTAGGGGGCTGTTAAAGTATTGGCCTGTGACTAATAGTGCTAAAGAAGTGATGTATCTTAGCGAATTGGAGGAAATTCTTGAAGTTACAAAGGCTGCAGAATTTGAAAAGTGTATGGTTCCTTTGTTTCGTCAGATTGGTCATTGCCTCAATAGTCCACATTTTCAGGTATGTGTTGTAAAGTTTTTGTTAATCCGTATTATATTATCTAATCTCATCATCACAGTTTATGTGAACACTGTTATGGAAGATTAGGGAACTTGTTGGTAAATTAGATTTATTGACATGCTATAAATCGTTATGATGGCATATATGAGTACTATTGATGATCTTTCAGGCGAAAGCAGATGTGACTAAATGGTTGGGTCGAGTGGGTTGGGTAATAGATTAACAGGCCAAAACATGCAATGTTTGGTGTGGGTCGAGTTATGTTGGGGTGACCTGAAACACTTCTTTTCCAAAAAAGTAACAGTATGATTTTTTTTAAAGATTTTTAGTGTGTCAAACACCATTATAACTTATTTTTAGTTTGTTCTGTTTTACAGTACTTTTTTTTTTTTTTTTTTTTTTTTTTTTTTTTTCAATTAAATAATATAAGAAATTTGCTTTTGAGTTAGTTTTGTCCCCTTCGACCCATTTGATATGTTTCCTATTTGCCAACTTATTTGGCTTGACCCGTATGAAATGTTAGAGACAAAAGCCGAATCAATCCATATATTAATACATGGGTGGACATTTGGCACCTCGTCTGTATGTGTTCTTGCATGATCTCTGTTTTGAAATGTGTTGAGAGACCAAATTTAAAAACAACATCAAAATGTACGAAAGTGATCATCACCCTTGTTAATAGCTAGTTATGAAGGCATGGGCGTATATAGGAGGGAGGCAGGGTGGGCCCCCTCCCCTTGCAAAAAAAACTGTAGTGTAAATTTTCTGAAGTTTATAGCTATTTTTGTAATTTGCCCCCCTAGCGACAACGTTTGTAGTGTAGTTTTTAAAAATCATCAAAGTTTGCCCCCTCGGTCATAACTTTCTGGCTCCGCCTCTAAGGTTAGATCATCCATTAAGATAGAGGGAAAAGGCAATTTTGCTAATATACATTAAGTTTTGGCCTTGTGGGCTATAAGCATAATATACATTAGCGACATTTGGATTAGCACATTACTACATTAGCAAGTCAAATAGTTAATGCCACATACGGCAAAAATTCCAAGTTTCTAGCATTAACTTCATTTTCTGTGAGTATTCTAGCATACCACAGTGAATGCAATATAATTTTGCAGGTCAAATAGTCAAATATCATAACCATTATAGTACAGAATGGCATTTTATCACCAATGCTAGTATGTTGTTTATTTAGTTCCAATCTAATATCACGTGAAATGTAAAGGTAGTGGACATTCAAAGTAATTTAGGAGGTTGTATGTATATGAATACACATTAGGCGACTTTTAGCTTGTTTGACCTGCCCAACCCATTTAACCCGATTCCTTGGCTACTTAGACTTTATCTCTTACAATTTATCTTAAGTTAATTAGTTTATACGTAAATTGATCAAAATTGCCACATTTAATATATCCTCATGTGATGACAGGTAGCAGAACGTGCGTTATTCCTATGGAATAACGAGCATATAAGGAATCTAATATTTAAAAACCGCAAGGTGATTCTGCCCCTCATCTTCTCCCCTTTGGAGAAAAACACAAAAGCTCATTGGAACCAAGCCGTTCAAACCCTAACTGTAAATGTCAGGAAAGTATTCTCAGATTTTGATCAATCATTATTCCAAGATTGTCTAGTCAGCTACCAAGAACACGAAACCAAGGTAAAGGAAAGCCTGGCAAAGCGACAGATGACTTGGAACCGCCTTGATGCCTTAGCAGCCTCCAAAACCAAGCCTATAGTCATCTCGATGTTTGACTCGCCTGTGACTATGGCGACCACCACTGCAGTAAAATAATGTTGGTCAAACTTGACTTTTGGTTTTACTTTTTGTATCTTGTATGTCTTGGTTTGCTCCTTTTTTTGTTGTATCATATTCCAATGGGAAGGTGTTTGTTGTAATATAACTTATTGTTCTGAGTAGATACACGAGTCTGTCTTGCTACACGAGATCACACCTGTGATATGGTTTTGTCACATCCATGGGATGTTAACCATAATATTGACAAAGCAAATTAGAAATGGGTTCAAAACCCGCCAAAGGACCGTGTGATACTTATTGCGCTTCTTTTTCAAGATATGTTGCAATGGCTTCGAGAGTTGAATTGTTTGAGTATATGTCCCAGAAAGCAATTTCGCAATGTCATTTTCAAAAGTTTTAGGACTGCTCATAAATGGGTAAACAGATAATGCTTTTTCCGTTCCGATTATTCAAGGAGGGCGAGTCTTTGACTGATATGTACGCGGCTTAACCATGTCGTTTCTATGACCATTTCCCGAAAGAGTAAATATGGAAGCTTAAAATTCCCTAATTTTAAGTAACAACAAGCACAACCATTGTACTTTACGTTTTTTAACTTTCAAAACGTAGGTTTGAGTAGCCGGGGTTTTACACTAGGACATACTACTTTGAAAGCCGTCTCATACAAAGTGACAAAACACGAGAAAACTTGCATTGAAAATCAACATGTGTTTATTCCTTCCGCGTTTGATACTTTTGTTTTCTTTGCACATGAAGCAGTAGACTTTCTCAATAGAGTTCAACGAGTTATTTATAGTAGTGTTATGACACCTAGATCTACAAAAGTAGTTTTCAAAATAACTGATTTTGCAATCCAAAAAAGGCTAGTAACACAACTTATTCCTCATTTGACTTCCACATTTATGTAAATCCAAAAAGTCATAAATATAAATTAAAAAACTTATAGTTCGTGTATTTCAATTCGTTTTCGTAAAAACGATATGATACACATGTATGCACAACTTTAACAAAGAATGTCACGTAGGAACAAGTTATAATAATAGTTCTGCCCCTTATCGACGTGCCTTTAATGGTGAGTGGGGTTAAGTGTAAATAATAGTTGGAAGAGTATATATTCGCATACATGTAGTACTAGCTATTATTTCGACATTGCAATGATTGTTTATATATACGCACGCACTCATAAATTTCAAGGACGGTGTACGTATTTTTTGTCATATAAAGTTTGTTAGAACAGTCATATTTTAATAACATCGTACAAATTAGAATTGATTAAAGTTTTTTTTATACTAGTATAAAGAAACTACTGCTATTAGTACAGTACTTTTTATTTTTAGGTTTACGACGGAAGAGTCATATCACAAATTCACAATACGTTTTTTCTTTTCTTTTTTTTTTTTTTTTTTTTTTTTTCTTTTTTTCTTTTTTTATATAAAATTGTTACTCTTGTTACTATTGTTGACGAATTAAAAGCCCGACAAGGTGTTGGGAGAAAGAAATTACATGAATGAGGATAAAGCGGTTAATTTATCAACAATCAGTCGACCCAATTTACATCGGTAGTTTAACTTTAGTATAGATCAAGTAAATGATAAAAGCTTCGTATCATTTGGATAAAAGACCAATAAACCTTGTGAGTTATAGCGAAATATATCCTTATATATACAGTATATTAATTAAAACGTACATTATATTAATTAACGAATAAACAAAGAAAATGTACGACTAACATCCTCCCTCACGTTTATTTATAGAGTTGAGGGGTACATTTTTTTATTGAATTCAAATTTTATAATTACGTTGCTTGCCCTGCACACCAAACAATACTAGTTTAAGTCTAATCCTAACTTTATTTCACTAAGAACAACTAAATCCCTATACATACACTAATTACATTTTAACCCACTAATAATTGTTATTATATTATAACATCATTGAAGATTAGAATTTTTTTTTTGTTCTTTCGAGGGGAAGTTCGTATCAATGTCAAAGTGCCAAAAGATCCAAAATGTTGTTTGAACGACTACGTCAAAGGCTTTGAACACGATACAAGCGAGGTTCACTTTGGCCCCCAAGTTGTATATGTATATATAATAGCTGTGGAAACATGCCAAACAATAATGTATTGAGCATCCTTTATTTAAATGAGAGTTAATTGCATTTTTGGTCCTTGTGGTATTGGCAAATTGCAGGTTTGGTCCTTAAACCTTTAAAAATGCAATGATAGTTCCCATTTTTAAGTTTGGATTGCATTTTGGGCCCCTAATCGGTGTGAAATGACCAAATTACCCTTGTCTTTTCTGAATAAGACAAAGGGTATTTTAGTCATTTCACTTTATCCAGGGACCAAACTTGCAATCCAAACTTCAAAATGAGGACTATCATTGCACTTTCAAAGTTTTAGGGACCAAACCTGCAATTTGGCCATACCACAGAGACTAAAAATGCAATTAACTCTTTAAATGAGGACAAGATTGAGGATGTGATCGACGATAAGGCCGAAAAACTTGTCGAGGCACTTATGAAATGTGAATGGAGCAAAAATCGGTCATCGCGTCCGAATTTGCGAAACTGGTGATGATCCTTATATTTAGTGCATTACGTTGAGATGATACTCATCCCCGTCACGTTCAGATTCTATCAAGTTATTTTTTAGCTTTCGTACTTTGTTTAATTTAGGAACATGCTAATATTTTTTTAGAGACGACTTTTATGTTTAGATAATAATCAGAAAACTATTCCTAATCCCATTCTATTGGTTTCAGATCTTTCTTTTTATCCCCACTGACATATGGTTTAAGTTGAATTGTAACTGATGTTTTGTTTATCAATTAATTGAATTATTCAAAGTTTTCTCTTGCTAAGGTTTTATTATTTTAATGTTTCATTCATGCTCCCTTTGATTAGGGTTTATCAAATATGCTTTTACGCCAGTTGGCATCAGAGCTTGATAGTATATATCGTGATGGTGAATGGTCCAGATGCACTAAAAACCTATATTGTTGGAGGGGGTCTGAAGAGTATATGTATCATGGTTCATCAGAACATATAACCAAATTCGATAGGATTCTCACTATGCTTGAAGAAATATGTTTCGTGGTCGTATGTGAGGCATCAATCCACAAGATAGCGACAGTATAATACACGTGGGTGAACAATTCATCCAACCATAAGTGATTTTGGTGACAATTGTGCAAAAGGCCAATCCCCATTCAACAATGAAGAGGAAAAACAAGATATGGACGATTGATGTAGGAAAACATACCATGGATTAATGAAAACAAAATGTTTTCCACTATTGGTATTTGGATATGGAATGATTTGTAAGTCCGAAATTCATGTTTCTTATATGCTTAGAAAGCGCATAGTTTTCGATATGAGAAACAAATCATCATGTGGAATATTCTACGTAAAGTTATTAAAAAAACATTAGGGTAGTCCGAAAAGACAAATTTGTTAGTCGATAGTTATGTTGGACTGATAAGTTGGTTTAGATATTGGGCTCAAGCCCAATTCTAAAATAGTCTATTGTATGTTAGGCTCAAGCCCAATTCTGCAAAAAACATTTTACGGAATACCCAATTCGGTCAGGCTCCTGGTGCACTGGTGGCGTGCTGGCGCGTCACCCAACGCGTCAGGTTTTGTCCCATTGGGTTTTCATTTTGATTCTCTTTTACAAAAACTATAGGATTTTTTAGACTCTCGAAATCTGTTTTCTTATTTTTAGAAAATCCAAGACCTTCTTTATTTTTGGACACTTTTTGACGACTTAAGATATCGTCCAAAACATTGCTACTTTTCTTAAATTTTAAGAAACTTAATGATTTCTTTTGAAGTTTAGATACTTCTTCATTCAAAGAGTCAACATTAAGTGTGAGATCCTCACAACTTTTACATGGTTCAACCACTTCTTTGCAATAAGCGAGTCTCTTTACTTCACATTCGAGTTCATAAACTTTTTCATTAAGTTTAGTTTGTTCTTGTTCAAGAGAATGTTTTTCTTTTAAAATTTTCTCATAAGTTTTCAAAAATTATTCATTGAATTTCGTTAGTTCCTCATTCTCTTTCTGCAACTTATAAAAATCTAAATTATTATTAGAAGCAGAAGGGTTTTGTGATACCTCTTGCATTTCAAATGCCATTACATGGTACAACCACTTCTTTGCAATAAGCAAATAGCTTCCCTATCCGGTTGGTCACCATCTTCACTATTACTCCAAGCTCCACTTTCTCTTTAGGCTTTGGACAATCACTTATGAAGTGATTCTTGTCACCGCAATTTTAGCACCCACATTCACGCCTTGAGCTTTCACCAACCTTATTTTCAAAACCTCTACCTCTTCCAACCTTATTTCTACCATCACCATTACCATGGTTACCAAACCGATTAGAATTACTACCTCGTCTAAAGAATTTCCTAAAGTTCCTTGCCATATGGTTGAACTCTTCATCGTCCACTTCATTGTCTTCATTACTTCCTCCTTGACTATCGCTATCATCACTAGTTTTTTACCTAGTGACTTTAGCTTTGAGAGCTAAAGAATTGACCTTTTCCTTCTGTTTAAAACGACCTTATCGTTCTCTAAAATCATTTCCTACACCTTGAGGTTGCCGATTAGCTCATCAAGAGGAAGTTCCGCCAAATTTTTGGCTTCTTCAATTGCCGTCACCTTCGTCGCCATTTCATCGGAAGAGCTCGAAGAAACTTCCTTACATGGATCTTATTGTTATAGCTTGGATCAAGAGATGTTAAGCTTGTAGCAATAGTATTGAACCGTGTATAACCACTATCAATGATTTCTTCGTCCGAGATCGTAAACATCTCATATTGTTGAATGAGTAAGTTGATCTTGAAATCCTTTACTTGTGAGTTACCCTGATGAGTAACAATAAGTATATGCGAAATCTCCTTTACGGTTTTGCACGTATAAACCCTCTCGAACTCCTTTCGAGGCAAGGCATTGTAGATCTTCATATTGTCTTCATTATTTTTACAAAGCTTCTTCTTCTCATCAACATCCAAGTCCAAATATGGTTTCTCCACCATTAACTTTGTTTCTGGATCTTCCACTAAGAACACCAAGTCACCATTTTGGATTACTTCCCACAAGTCAATATCTTTAGACCTAACATAGGTCTTAAATTGGTCTTTCCAAAAACAAAAGATATTAGTTTCTAGCAAAGGTATTCTTTGCATAAAACACCCCTCAACATATTTCTCTTGATCCATGGATCGATACTCAACTTTTTCAAAAATTTCGGAAAAATTTTCAAATTTTTGAAAAAGAAGTTTTTGATTTAAAAAGCCTTGTCAAGAAGATTTTAATTCTCAAAAACTTGAGTATCCCGATCTGATACCAATTGTAGAACCGTAGAGAGGGGTGAATACGGTTTTTCTGCTTCTTTGAAGTTTATTGACTTCAAGTCTCAAAGATCAACACACGGTTATACAACAACAATTACAACTACAAGCACAACAAAAGTATATAAAGCAAGTGAAGGACACCACAATATATACTGGTACGGGATGGGGGGTTTATACCATCCGTACGTCCAGTTGCAAATCAACGACACGATACTATTCACTAAGTATAATCCTTTCAGTGGACTACAAACTATTACAGCTCCACCCCAACAATATGCACAAATATCGGTGCTCACTAAGAAGAGCTACTCCCAACGGTATTCCTCCCTCGAAAACCACCCCAAAGAATCTCGCCATTCGACTTCCCACAAATACTACAAAGACTTCCCACTAGAAGTATCAAATCCCAACTAGATCTCCAATGATCTATGCTTGGTCACCAAGACACAAGACTTCCCTTACAACCAAATTAAATGAATAAGTTTGATCATTCAAATCAAGACCTGACCTAACCTAGAGACTCGATTATAATAGAAAGAGTGTAGATAAGAAGGCCCTCGACACAATCACAAGAGTGGATTAGGTTCTTGTGATTCTTACCTTGCGAAGAATGTGTTCTTTCAATAATGACAAGAGAGAAAGATTAAAAACACAAGATCATAGAATTAGAGGGTAGAGAGAAAAGAGATTAAAGATAAAGAATGAATTGCAAGGGGTGAGGAATACAAGTGCCAAGGTAGGGTATTTATAGGCCAAAATCCCAAAATGGGAGAAAAATGCTAACGAGTCTCGCGCACTGGCCTCGTGCCGGAGCGCCAGCAACGCACCAGGTCTTTGCAACCTTTTTTTTTTTTTTTTGGTATTTTAGTCTTTATAATTCCCAACTTTTCTAAACCTCCAATTGTACTTCACACTTTTGACCTTTCCATTATTTATCCTCAAGATCAACCAACTCAAATATCCATTTGATAAAAATCATTTTGAAGTATTTAAAAGAATGTTTTGGGTAAAACCAATTATCAAAGAAGGAAAGAGAGAATGGATAATTGGATAGGAGTATATTAGGTATTCCTCACATGGTATAGATAAGAGAAAAAAAATATGCCATGGGATATTCCTTGCTTGGAAAAGAAGTGTGGATATTGTGTTAGAGAGAGAGAGAGAGAGAGAGAGAGAGAGAGAGAGAGAGAGAGAGAGAGAGAGAGAGAGAGAGAGAGAGAAGATTTTGAATTTGAAATTCAAATTATGAGACAGGGAAGTGTATGAGAGAATTTAGGTTAGAAAAAAACCATGGTTAGGTTAAGAGAGTTGGGATGAGATGGGATCAGTTGGAATGATGTGATGGGGATGAGCCTTTGGTTTGAATTTAAAATTCAAATTGAAATGTGAGAGGAGAGAAGAGATAAGGAAGGTTGTATGTGAGGGAGGTGAGTTGTATGGATGTGAGAGTGATGTGATGGGGAGCCTTTGGCTTTAGTTCAAATTTGAATGTTGGAGTGTGAGTGCGTGAGTTGGCAAGTGTGTGTAAGGGAAAGAAAGTGAGAGTGAGTGTGTGTAATTTGAATTTGAAATAAAGAGATACTGTGCATGAGTGAGAATGGGAGAAGTGTTTGAGAAGCTTTGTGTGTGAGTGTGAGTGTGTAGTTTCAAATTCAAAATGGAAAAGAAAGAGAATGTGGTGATGTGTTTAAATTGTAGTGGTTAAGAAAGAATGTGATAAAAAATATGTTGATGTGGAGAATGTGAGAATGTTGGGGGACAAGAAGTACAATCAAGTACATAGAATGTAAGATAATATTCACATAATGTTGGGGATAAGGTTTGAAGGGATTTTGAAATGGTTTGAAGGTTTATTTGGTGTAGGTGTTAATCAAAGGATTGATTAATGGTTTAATCATATTGTCATTAAGAGATAAAAGATTAGACAATGGTCATTATGGATTGTGTTTTAGATATGAAAATCAAAGGTTACTCATAAGTCCAAATAACTCAAATTCAAGTATTCACAATATCATAATTCGTGATTTTCCACCACTTGCCGTAATCAATAATCATCTTGATGCAAACAAGCTAAGTGCTTTGCATCATAGTAAAGCATATCCCACAACAGGAAAAGATGCGTTTACGCAAAGGGACCTTTGACTTTGTTTGACCAATAAGGGTGTAAACCCGTTACGTGATTAGAGAAAACGTAAACACGGATTATGGTCATATGAATACTTTTACTTGATGTTACGTGAAAGATATGAGTTTCCTAAGTTTAGAAAATCCTTGGCTAGAGGAGTTTAATAAAATACTTGAGTAGGCATTCTGTCGAAAAATGAGAGGTTGTGATTTTGAGTCCCTCTTAAGTCTAAAACCCATTTCGAGTGTTCCTAGTGAAGCACTTATCATATTCATACCTGGAATGAATGATCCACATTTTTCGGGTAAGGGGAAAGCCGAATTAAAAAAATCGAGACCACCAAAACTCAGTGTCTGGTGCATTGGCCACACGCTGGAGTGCCTGCATCACGCCATACCCAGTTCTTGGGTCATTTTGGTTATCGGCTAACATTTGTGATTTTATGTGTTGCGAAGATTTATTTTTCATCATTAAAACATAAGAGAGACCTAATCAATATTTTCCCAACATATTTCTTGGCAATAACTTACTCACTTGGTCCTCTAAGCGTCAGCCTATGCTTTCTCGTTCTAGTGCTGAGGCAGAGTATCATGGTGCTGCCAATGTGGTTGCTGAGACTTGTTGGTTACGGAATCTACTTCGTGAGTTGCACACTCCTTTGTCTTCCGATGTGCTTGTTTACTGTGATAATGTTAGTGCTGTGTATTTGTCCTCCAATTAGGTTCAACATCAACGTACAAAGAACATAAAGATAGATATTCATTTTTTTCTTGATTTAGTTGCTACCTGTCCGGTTCGAGTTCTTCATGTTCCATCTCGTTATCAATATTAGGATATTTTTACCAAGGGCTTGTGATGCAGGTTTTACTGACCAGGTATTAATATTTATAAAGTCTCGTTAAACCTATGGTCTACTCTAATGCACCAACGGGCAGTGTACCCGGTCGCGTGTAGTGTAGTATTCGGTAAAGCCGAGGTTGTCCCAAGAGCTATGTGTGTCGGATTATTACTAAGTCTAGGTGTCACAGATTAATAATGGTTTCAATAAGGAATTAATTAATTAACTGCTAAAGCAGATAAAAGCAAATAAAGGCAAAGGAAAAATCAATAGAGGATAGTGGTGCTAACCTAGTTATTCCTCCTAGATAGTAATGTCTACGTCTACTTACTTCCAATTACTTCAGGTGGGGTCAAAGTCGAGAGGACATCATTTGGTCAATTCGCCCTAACCTATCAACAAAGATGCCACCACATAAGAAGTTAGGTGTCCCCTCATAAGTCATGTTGTTCCTGGTCCCCTAAGCCAAGTCATTAAGTACCGCTACATGCTAGATTTATAATAGTGAGTGCCCGGGCGTTAGCAACTTAAACACTCACCCCCTAATTCTTAAGTTCATCCAAACGGTAGGTGATCAGTTGGTTAAATTGCACAAGTAGAAAGGGTCGTCAGTTGGTCATATCTTACCCTTCTCGTCTCAGTCCACTCACCTAGGGTCAGTTGGTCATATCTCATAGGCAATTGGCCTCTAACGCCATTCAAAACTACCGAAACAAGGGTAGCTACCAATAAACTATGCATGCATACACTTAGAAATAATTATACGGAAGTAATGTAAACGCAAACAAAACAATTAAGGAATCATAACTAGGCCAAGAGGTGCTTAGCCGCTCATAGTAACCATACAAATCAATTCAATATTCAAAGTTACTAAATACATGAATCGAAAGTAAAGAAAAGATAAAATGCTAATGCTTATCGTAGGGGAGTGATTTCTCCCTTGGAGACAGCTCCGTATGCTCCTCTAGACCTGCCTTTGGCTTTTTCCCACGTTCTCTGGTTGTTGTATGTGGAATGGGATGATTAGAAATGCTGGAATTCGTGGGGTATTTATAGGCCAGATATGGGTTACGGCGTAACTATTATAAGAGTTACGCCGTAACTGTCAATTCCTTCTTATTTTTCACTAGATCTGCTAGTTACGGCGTAACCTTATTAGTGGTTACGTCGTAGTCTTCAATATTACTTGGTTACGCCGTAGTTGATGAAATAATTACAGCGTAGTTATCAGTGGCGTGGAACCTCATTTGACCTAATATAGTTACGTCGTAGCCTTTGGGGAGAGTTACGCCATAACCTTCTGATGAGTTGGTTTTCTGAGTCACACTTTAGTTACGGCGTAATGTGAGAGATGAGTTATACCGTAACTTCTTTAAAATCAGCATACTATGATAAATCTTTGATATTTCTCTCATTCCGCGTCTCTTTAGCTCCAATGCTCGTAATTTACCTGAAAGTAGAAAACAATGGAAAACAAGCGTAAATCCATATAAATGATATAGATTACAAGCATTATCGGGGGAAATTGACACTTAATATTCAGGACTATTTGATGTTATCAAATATCCCCCCACTTGAACTCTACTTGCCCTCAAGTAGACCTTATTAGAAAGATTCCTAAAAAGATATCTCCCATAACCTGGAAAATATAAGTTTACAAATCCCTTATGCTAGAATAAAACAAAGCCGAACACCTCACGAAATGGGAACGAAACACTCAAATCTCTCAACTATTCTAAGTGTCAATTTCGGGGTGATCACTCATTCGCACAGTTATAGCATGTATTCTATCACAAGCTTGGCGGTTACACAAATCTCCACCACTAGAGTTAAGGGCTAAACAATTCTCGAAGGAAATATGGGTAGACACGACAAAGGTTAAGGGGTGACTCGTCATTACTAACATGTCACGGCGAAGTGGACAAAATCAATGATACATGGCCAAATCCATGGCCAAGACACCAAAGATTGCTCGCTGCATCACCTAGACACGCTTCATGACTAAAGGGTAGGATAAGTCATGGGATATATAAATGGTGTAAAATAAAAAACAAGCAGGTAGTCTAAATCTATAACCAAGTTATCACCACTTACCGTCCGCCCAAAGTTCAAGCTTTGAAGTCAAGAAACCGGATCATGAAATACTAGGTAGATGTGTCATTAGAGGACGTCGTGATGGGCACACTACCCTTTCTCTAACTGTTGGCATAATTACCAATTCCAATCTTCAAATGTGACCGAGGTGGCCTCCTCGATACTAAATCTATAAAGCTCATAACATAGTGCTTATAACATCGTACTTCACAATAACTAAATAACATAACAACTATTTTTTTTTCGAATCACCCTTTTTTTTCAACATAACAATAATAACTAAACATAATATCCCCCCACTTGAGATGAACAATGGGAATTCAGGGGTCTTCAATGATCTTCAGGAATATGTTGTCGATGAAAGCGTGAATTCTGAACCTTTCCACTTGAACCTTGAACTTAGGCAAATGATGACTTCCTAATCACAAATAAAAACTACAGGGTAGGCTAAGGTGTATAGGTGTATCGAAACAATATAATGAGTTAACAAAATGAAAGGAATGGCTCATATGGGTGTATCTAGGGGTATCTTGCACTAAAGGTGAGTGCAACAAAAGGGTTTCACATGGGGGTCGAGAAGTCGAGGTGACTAATTGATAGACACACAATGGTAGGCTATTTGGGTGATAATCCTATAATATTGCCTTCTAAAACTGAAAAGTCTGAATACATTGAGCTAACTCAACATACCTCGTCTATGGTCTCGAAATGATGCAAAGGCCAAGTTCTAAATTTTACAAGCTACCGGCACACTCATAATTTGGTGGATTTGGGGTAAAATATTGGAAACGGATAAGGCTAATCTCACCATAATATATCAAGGGTTGTATGTGCTCGGCTAAGGTCTAATCTAGTTAGGTTAAGAAAAACATGTCAAAATTTTAAAAAAATGGCATAATTTTTCAAAATAAACTAAAAAAACTAGGGCAAAATAATGTTCAAGAGATAATTCTACTCCCGTCCCCCCACTTGAATTGTACAAAGTCCCTTTTGTACTAAGCATTAAATAAAGGTGAAGAGAAAAGTAGAATTAGAGCGAGAACTTCCCTGAAATTTGCTACAAAAAGAAAAAAGGCCCACGAAAAAGAGACGTGCCTTCGTATAAGCGTCATGAACAAACTTCAATCCCTGAAATCACACTACCGACAAGCATAATTCTAAAAAGAAAAAAAAAATGAAAAACGAACCTAACTCACTTTTGTAGGAATCACAGTTGCATTTAGCATATGCAACAAGCCTTTTAAACCACTTGGTGTCCCACGTGGACGAGTGAAGTCTCGTGAGGGTTTACAGGGAACACACCCACAAAGTTCATTTAAAAACTAATACAAGGTTATTGTGTTTTAAAATGAAAGTATTAAAGCAGAGGAAGGTTACGTCGTAACTCTTTAAGGGAGTTACGCCGTAACTGGCAAAACCAGACATAAGCTGCAAAGCGAGTGGTTACGGCGTAACCACTGAGATGGTATTACGCCGTAATTGGTGATGCATCTAAAATTCTGCTGCACAAGGTTGGTTACGGCGTAATCATATAGATGAGTTACGCCGTAACTATGGTCAGATCAGCAAACTGTAGCAGCAATTACTTCCTCGTTTCCTGCAAAAATGGTTAGAAAACACAAAACCCTACAGAAATGGAAATAAAATAAAAGAAATGAATAATTCGGGTTGTCTCCCGAAAGAGCACTTTTCTTTATTTACGAGTCTTTAAGTTAGACTCAGAGCCGCGAGGCTCTATGGAGGCCTATGGACTTGCCCGACTTCTTCAATGTCTTTCATCAGGTTATGCCTCACCCATGCGACATTCGTGGCAGTGCGAGGTATTCATTAGTTTCAATCTTCCGAATTTTGCAAAATTTTTCCTCCGGTCCCAAGTGGTAGCGAGTGAACTCATATTTTTCGACAATAATTGGTGGTGGCCTCTTGTAGGGAATCCCAAGGAGTTTGCACCTCCTTTGCTCATATGCTTCGTCATCGGGGTCAGTAAATTCCTCATTCCCTTGCAACTCAAGGTAATCTAAAATCCCCTTAATATCATTGTCATCAGAAGCGGTATCTTTAAACCATTCTTCATCGAGCAGATTCTCCACTAGTACACGCTTGCATTCTTATTTTTCATCTCTTACCAACTCCTTGTCATTCTCAACTGTTATTTCACTCGTGTTGTTAGGACTCTCGTTGTTTTCTTTACTCATGTACTCCTTCCAAATCTTTTCTTTTGTTAACGTATCTATATGTCCATACTTAATCTTCACCCAACTGTCAAATCCCAGGTTGTCCAACCAAGGTAAACTTGTTCTTTCCTCATCGTTGGTTGAGGTCCAAAAGAATTCGTCTTCTCCCATTCTTCTTAAGCTGCTTCCCCCGTTACATTTATCGTCATAAGGGTTGCATGATACCCAGAAAAATTCCCCAGGAGAATTTATTTTTTCGCACCAGTGACTACGTAATTCCTTGTTGTTAGTTTCGCTTAAATGATCTTCCATGCAATAGATGTCATTATTAGCCACTTCCTTTTTCTGATTATGATCCTCGTAGTCAATCTTGAGCTTTTTAAGAAGATTCAGGTTAATCTTAGCATTCCCAAATTGTATTGCGTACCAATCATCAAATGTCAAATCACCGAACTTTATATTGTGTTTTTCAAGCTCGTGAGGGCACGTCCAGTCTTCCTTTTTTTCACTATCCCCGCCGTTGCAATGCTCGCGGAAGGGGTCGCATGTAGGCCATGCTCGTGTGGCTTCATCGTTAGTTATGATTATTGGAGTGCACCAATGAGTGATAGGCGCCTCCTCTTCTTCCTCGAAGGAAAGTTTTTCTAATCTTTCATCATCAGTATATGCAGCCCACATAAATTTGTTATTCTTGATCCTATCCTTATCGGCTCCCCCGTCGCAAGTTTCGTTTCTAGGGTCGCATGAAGCCCATAGATCATACGAGCCCCCCCTTAGTTACGGGTATCGCCTTGCACCAGTGATATTTCTTTTTAGATGGGGACAGAAGGCATAAATTAATGTCGTGAGACCATCCGTTAATTACATGTGTTCATGAATCATCTACTTCGAGAAAGCTGTCAGCCCATGTATCCCAGTTACGCCGTAACTGTGATGTATGGTTACGACGTAACTCGCTTGAGTCATCCTTATCAATATCAGTCATAACTCCTCGATTGTTGTCAAAGACATAGTTACGCCGTAACTCTTCAGACAGGTTAGGGCGTAACTCTAAATTGTCGACTGAATTTTTACCAGTATTCACATCTTCAATGTGATTATTCCCCTGTATTTTTGAGCCGTCATCAGCAAAAACGACTTTTCATTCCATCGAGGGTCTTGATCCTTCAAGTTTATTGTTATTCATTCTTACTTTCTCACTGAGCTTTTCCACCATAGATTCAAGGTTTTTTAGGGTTGTGTCGTGATTGGAAAGGCTTCTGTCAGTGTTTTCCTGGAATTCTTTTAACCACTCATCTTGTTCCTTTTGTTTTTGGGCTGAAATTTCCAGGAATTTGTTAATTGTTTCTTCAAGATTGGGCTTTCTTTCTCCATAAGGCCCACGGTTGTAATTTCCACGATACCCGTTACTATTTCGATTATCTCCGTAAAACGGTCGATTTTCTCCATACTTTGCTTCTTCAATTATATATTCTTCGTCAACGTGAGGACTATTTTTCGTGAGATGTCCTCCCCCACAACTTTCACAGCCTACTTGGATGGCATGAACGGTTTCTCTGACTTTCAGCATATCTCGACTTAGATTTTCAATTTTACTAGCGATTGCTGCAATTCCGTCAAAACTTCCGCTTTGGTTTCTTTTACTTCCTCTGTCGTGCCATTTTTGAGAATGATCAGCCATTTTTTGAATGGCTTCAATTGCAAAAGTAGGAGTCATGTTCGGGATAGGTCCTTGATAGTCTAGCATTTGTCTCGTAGTTACGTTCATTCCTTTGTAGAAGATGTTGACCTTTTGCTGGTTGTTCAGATCATGTTTAGGACATTTGTAAAGGAGATCGTTGTATCTATCCCAAGCTTGATACAATGTTTCATCACCATCTTGTTTAAAATTTTGGATCTCCAAAAGCTGGTTAGAAATCTTCGACGGCGGACAATATCTCTAAATAAAGTGCTTCTTAAGTAGAGCCCAAGTATTAATTGCCCCGGCGGGCAATCTTTCGATCCATCTTCTGGCAGCTCCAGTAAGAGTCATGGGGAATACCCTTAGCATAACAGCATCATGAGACACGCCCGGAATGTTGAAAAGGCTAGCGATGTATAGGACATTTTCAACGTGCTCATATGCATCTTCGTCCCTGTTTCCTGAAAAAGGGTTAGCACGAAGCTCCCTCATAAATTGGTCTTTGATTTCGAAACAGACATCCGCTCCAATCGCCGGTCTTACTAGACCCGGCCCTTGTTCTGCTCTTGTCAACGCCAAATATTCCTCAAGAGTGAGGTCATCGATGTTAACAACTTCCATGGTACCTGAAAACTCGAATAATGATCGTGAGAATATATAGAAAAGTTTAAAAAGACATGAAAGACTTAATATTAATCCTAATATAACTCCCCAGCAGCGGCGCCAAAAACTTGATGCAGGTTTTACTGACCATGTTTTAATATTTATAAAGTCTCGTTAAACCTAAGGTCTACCCTAATGCACTAACGGGCAGTGTATCCGGTCGCGTGTAGTGTAGTATTCGGTAAAGCCGAGGTCGTCCCAAGAGCTATGTGTGTCAGATTCTTACTAAGTCTAGGTGTCACAGATTAATAATGGTTTCAATAAGGAATTAATTAATTAACTACTAAAGCAGATAAAATCAAATAAAGGCAAAGGATAGATCAATAGAGGAGAGTGGTGCTAACCTAGTTATTCCTCCTAGCTAGTAATGTCTACGTCTACTTACTTCCAATTACTTCAGGTGGGGTCAAAGTCGAGAGGACATCATTTGGTCAATTCGCCCTAACCTATCAGCAAATATGCCACCACAGGAGAAGTCAGGTGTCCCTTCATAAGTCCCGTTGTTCCTGGTCCCCTAAGCCAAGTCATTAAGTACCGCTACATGCTAGATTTATAATAGTGAGTGCCCGGGCGTTAGCAACTTAAACACTCACCCCCTAATTCTTAAGTTCATCCAAATGGTAGGTGATCAGTTGGTCAAATCGCACAAGTAGAAAGGGTCGTCAGTTGGTCATATCTTACCCTTCCCGTCTCAGTCCGCTCACCTAGGGTCAGTTGGTTATATCTCCTAGTCAATTGGCCTCTACCGCCATTCAAAACTACCGAAACAAGGGTAGCTACCTATAAACTATGCATGCATACACTTAGAAATAATTATACGGAAGTAATGTAAACGCAAACAAAACAATTAAGGAATCATAACTAGGCCAAGAGGTGCTTAGCCGCTCATATTAACCATACAAATCAATTCAATATTCAAAGTCACAAAATACATGAATCGAAAGTAAAGAAAAGATAAAATGCTAATGCTTATCGTAGGGGAGTAATTTCTCCCTTGGAGACATCTCCGTATGCTCCTCTAGACCTGCCTTTGTATTTTTCCCACGTGTTGGGTTCAGTAAATACCCAAACCCCTTAATCTAGGATTTGAATAGAAAATAACCTAAGTGTTTAATCCGTTAAACACTATCAGGTCACTGAGTGCATAGTCTCTCAGTGAGCCATCTTCAGGATACTCAGTATGAGGCAAAGGAGAAGCCTCTCCACTCAGCAAGGCGGAACTTAATGGGTGAAGACTAAGTCAAGAAGAAGATGGTGGATTCAGTGAGTGATGACAATAACTCACTAAATCCCTTAGACTCCTCTCCAACTTTTAGCACTGAAGACAAACTGAAGGAAGAGACTGAAGGCTTTGAAGATTGAAGAATGAGCGGGACTAGGCGGGAAAAGTTTACCCAGATAAAACTAAGTCCCCAAGTGTTTTACCCAGATAAAACTAAGTCCCTATCTACTAAAGCCATATCTTCCCATTTATAGTAAGCGGCGATACTAAAGGATTCTCTGTTAAGGAAAGAAGCTTCGCCGCCTGACTACTAATAGCAAAGTAAACAGTAATCGAATATATCTATATTCGTGATTACTGTGAACAATGTGTTTGTCTTCTAGGTTAAAGTTAAAATCATACTTGTATAAATAGCATAAGAGAATGAGTGAAAAGTTTAAGCTTGTGAATTGTAAAAACACACATACACACAAGCCAACTTTTCACTCCTCCAAATACAACTTTATCCTTGAGCTAGCTCAGTGGGTTCTAAGAGTTGTGCTCAGACTTAGCCTGAGCTTAGAGAGGAGTCACCCCAAACTTTGTCATTTCAATCCCAAGTACTATTCCGCAAGTACTTGGGTAACGTATTATTTTGATTTATTTCTAATAAGAATATGATGTTGAAAATTACTTTGTGTGTTTTACTTGCATTACTTTCAGTCATTATTCACTGTTAAATTGTTTTAAGTACTTAATAGTTTTTAAACGATAGTGAATAGGGAACAACAAGTGGTATCAGAGCAAGGCTGATTATAAAACCTTTTAAGCCGCTCTAAAATGTTTTTAAATCAGGATTCCTATGGCTGAAATTGATGTACCCCAACTAGTCGATAAAAAGGGTGGAGCTTATTCAACTGTTGCCCATAGACTTGAAGTTGGCAAATTCAACAAATGGAAAAAGCGTATGCTTTGCTATTTGATTGGGATGGAACCTTATTATATCAAGTGTATTAATGAGGGTCCATTTGTCCCAAAGACTGCTGAAGGTTTGCCCAAACCTGAAGCTCAGTGGACTCAGGATGAAAGGAGAGTGGTCAACCAGGACCAAAGACTCAAAAGTATCATCATATCATGTCTTCCTGATGATATAATGGAGTCAGTTATAAGCTGTAATACGGCTAAACAAACCTGGGATGACTTGGTCCATAGCCATGAAGGTCCTTCTGATACCAAGGAAAACAGGATAATGGACCTGAAACTTGAGTATAATACCTTCAGGGCTAGGGACTCTGAAACTCTCTCTCAAACTTACACCCGTTACAAAACTCTTTTAAATGAACTGGCTAATGATGGTGTTAAGTTGTCCAAACATGATATTAATGTTGGTTTTGTAAATTGTCTCCCTGAGAAGTGGTTGAACTTCTCTTAGGGACTTAGAAATGCAAATCACATTCAAAATCTTGAACTCCCTGAAATTTATGGGAAATATGTCTATGAGGAAAAACTCATCAACAGATGATACCCTGACTTAAAAAAGTCTCAGGAAGTCAAGAAGTCCCTGACCATCACCTCACCTATATCAACTGCCTTCTTTTCTAACAATGTGGTTCAAGATTTTCAAGAAAATTCTGATGATGAGCCTGATGAGAGATCAAGTGAGGAGTACCTAAATGACCTGAATGTTGAATTTTAGGAAAGGGCACTCCTTGCAAACTCTCGAAGGTTTATTAAAAGAAACAAACGTTTTTCAACTGCTAAAGCAAATGAGGACACTAAATGCTTTAAGTGTCACAAAAGAGGCCATTTTGCAAAGGACTGTTTTTCAAAAACAATTTCTGAACCCTCTTACAGACCATCAGGGTCAAATCAGTCCTCAGGCTTTAGCAAATTTCAGCCTAAAATCTATCAGTCTCATCAAAACTTTCAGAATAAATCTGACCAGAACAAAACAATAGATTTTGAAGCTAAGTATAGGAAAATCAAAGCTAAGCTTGCATTACTTGAGGCCAGTCCCTCAGAACCAAAAACTGTTCAATCTGTGCAGGGTAAAAACAAAGGTCTTGTTGCTGAAACCTTCGACTGGGATGAAGAGCCAGTCTCATCAGATGATGAAATGGTGCATATCAGCGCACTGATGGCCCTCTCAGAGGAAGACAAGCTAGCTGTTGGAAAGAATCATGCCAGAAATGGAGAATGGGTCAACATCACAATGAAGAAGGTAAATATTCTACTTTCTATGGATGATGATTCTGATTGGCAGTCCTATATGAACTATATCAATGTTGATCTTAAGTTTGTAGAGGAGCAAAGACTAAATCTTTTTTCTAAGTACAACAAGTTAAGTTTTGAATTGAATAAGTGTAGGGATGAGTTACTTGTGTTAAAACAAAACAAGCTTGAGGCTATCACCTTACAAATTCAAAACACTGAATTAGTTAAAAGAAATCAGGCTCTTCAAGATGAACTAAGAAAGAAAAAGAAATCATTGATAGTTAGACCAACAAGAATCCAAGAGTCTTTGATGCTGTGGGTGCTCCCAGTTGCAAAAAGAGAGTCATAGGTGAACATCATCTTTCTGACTCTCATAACAAAGACCAGAGTCCTACACCATTTGTGTCTGGTGGCATGATTACCAATATGTTGTCTGTTCCCAAGCCAAGTGATTGGATTGAAAGACTTAATCCTGAGAGTAAGCTTCCTAACTTTGACTCTGGAAGAATTCTAGAGCCTGAAAGTCAAGCTCTAAAGAGCATGATTGGACTCCCAGATGTGCCCAGTAGCACTGAACACATCTATGAGTCTGAAGATGAATCTCAAGCACCACTTCCACCTTTGGAACCTCTTCAGGGTGCTAATCCTAGCTCTGAGCTTACTCCATTACAATACAATCCACACGCTCCTAAAGAAAGGTCTGGTCTTGGTAGAACCATCCTGAAAAGACCATCAAAACCAACTCAACAAGAATCCAACCCCAGTGAAACTTCGATATCCTCTATCCCCACTGAAGCTGATCAGATTCAGCAAATGACTGAACTTGTGAGGAAGCTAACTGACAAAATGGAATCCATTGAAAAGGTCCCTGAATCAATCAAGGAGACAAAGTCAGCTTCCTCTAGTTCCTCAAAATCAAAAGCCACCACCAAAAACAAGCATAAGTGCGATCTGTGCCACTATACCAGTCACACCATTGACAACTGTTATAGAATCCTTTTTTGCATGATCTGCAAAAAGGATTATCACAGAACTGCTGACCACTTGCAATATGTAAGCTCTCTCAGTCAAGCAAACTACACCAAAGTTGGTCATCAGTATGCTTCTTCATCCAAGTCAGCTCAAAAAATTGAGAGCAAAGCCTTTTCCTCCTTGCCCACACTGTGGCTTTAATGATCATCACCCTGATGATTGTCTTATGAACATATGCTGTGATATCTATGGTAACACAACTCATAAGACATCTCAGCATGACAATGTCATCCATGCAAGGATAAGTACAAAACAACCCAAATCCACTGAGTCATCCTCAGTCTCTAAATGCAAAACCTGTGGTAGCTCATTGCACTCCACCACTGACCATGAATCGATTGCTCAATTCAAAGAGACCATGAGACCCAAGCCCACTAGTAAGTGGGTCACGAAGAGAAACTAATTTAGTTGACTACTTGTGCAGAGGCATGCTAGGGAACCTATCTGGCATCTAGACAGTGGATGTTCAAGAAGCATGACTGGTGTGAAGGAATATCTGCACGTATGTAAAGGAACCAGGGCCAAAGGTAGTATTTGGTGGTAACTCATCATGTCCCACTGAAGGTTATGGTTCAGTAAACTGAAATGGAATAGTTTTCTCTAGGATTGCTTATGTCAATGGTCTCAAATACAATCTCATCAGTGTCAGTCAGCTATGTGATGCGAAGTACATTGTACAATTCAATGACAAACAAGGTACCATTTTCAATGCCAACAAGGAAGTTGTGTTGATTACTCCTAGGAGAGACGATGTTTATGTCTTAGACATGTTAACTCTCTCTAAAGATGGAACCTATCTCTTTGCCAAAGCCACTGAAACTATCAACTGGCTGTGGCACAAGAGACTCTCACACTTAAACTTCAAAAACATCAACAACTTGGCAAAACAAAACAAGGTCCTTGGCTTACCATCACTGGTTTTTGCAAAAGATAAACCATGCTCAGCCAGTGAAAAAGGCAAACATAAAAGAGCATCTTTCAAAACGAAGCAAAACTTCTCTATCAAAAGCTGCCTTCACCTCTTGCATATGGATCTCTTTGGACCAGTCAGTCCTAGATCAATCCAGCATGAAAAGTATACACTTATCATTGTTGATGAGTTTTCAAGATACACTTGGGTATACTTTCTTTCCAAAAAGAGTCAGGCAGCTGATACTATAATGTCATTCATCAGGAACATTGAAAACCAGAATGACATTACAGTAAAACAAATCAGAACTGACAATGGTACTGAATTTAGAAATGCTGAGCTTGAGAGTTTCTGTGATGAGAAGGGAATCTCCCAAAATTTCTCATCTCCTTATACCCCTGAACAAAATGGGGTAGCTGAAAGGAGAAACAGAACTCTCATTGAGGCTGCAAGAACCATGTTAAATGGCTCAGCCCTTTCAAAGCATTTCTGGACTGAAGCAGTTAAAACAGCCTGTTACACTCAAAACAGGTCAATCATTGTCAAAAGACATAATAAAACCCCATATGAGATATTCAAAGGTAGACTTCCTGACATCAGCTACTTTCATGTGTTTGGATGTCCTGTGTTTATTCATAACCACAAGGATCATCTAGGCAAGTTCAATGCTAAAGCTGATGATGGATACTTTCTAGGTTACTCACTGATCTCCAAAGCCTTCAGGGTATTTAACACAAGGAGACAACAAGTTGAGGAAACTTTTCATGTCACCTTTGATGAAAGTGTAGAAAGCATCAGGTTCACCAACACTTCAGTGGAGGATATAGGAATTGACAACTCATCAAGATATCCTCCTGATGAGTACAACACTGAAACCAATTCCTCATACCAAGCTGATGCTGACATCTCATATTATGTCTTGCCTCACAACCTGTCACAACCAACTATCAGTGAATTCATTGATAATCAGTCAATCCCTGCTGGGATAGGTAACACTGATCCAAATGATCAGGATCCTGTAACTCAAGAACCTCTACCAGAACAAGACATCTCAACAGATGATTTAAATGATCCTGTGGCTCTTGCACCTGAACTCACACCTGAACTTCCAGTGACTTCCTCAAGCTCAGAACCTAGACCACAAAGTAAGTGGACAAGAACTCAGGACATTGAGCTTGTAAAAATCATTGGTGAACCCACTGAGGGCATGCTCACTAGAGGCATGGCTGCTAGGTTAACTGCAGCTTCAGCCAATGAATGTCTATATGTTGATTACCTCTCAGATATAGAACCCAAAAGTGTCACTGAGGCTCTAAAGTATCCAAGCTGGGTTCAGGCCATGCAAGAAGAACTTCAACAGTTCGACAAAAACAAGGTCATGACCTTGATCAAATGTCCTCAGGATGTCATTGTCATAGGAATGAAGTGGGTTTTCAGAAACAAAACTGATGAAAACGGCACTGTCATTAAAAAAAAAGCCAGACTTGTAGCCAAAGGTTACAATCAACAAGAAGGCATTGACTATGATGAGACATTTGCTCCTGTTGCAAGAATGGAAGCCATCAGAATCTTCCTTGCATATGCTACCTACATGAACTTCAAAGTTTACCAAATGGATGTAAAAAGTGCATTCCTAAATGGTGAACTCAAGGAAGATGTTTATGTTCAACAACCTCCTGGCTTTGAGAGCAGTGAATTCCCTGACTATGTCTGTAAGCTTGACAAAGCCCTTTATGGACTGAAACAAGCTCCCAGGGCATGGTATGAAACTCTCTCAGCCTTCCTGATACAAAACAAGTTTGTCAGAGGAAAGATAGACAACACACTGTTTGTCTATAGAACACAGCAGGATGTGATACTAGTCCAAGTATATGTTGATGACATCATCTTTGGCTCAACAAACTACAAACTTTGCAAACAGTTTGAAAAACTGATGACAAAGAAGTTTGAAATGAGCATGATGGGTGAACTCACATACTTTCTTGGACTACAAATCAGGCAAACTGAAAAAGGAATCTCCATCAGTCAAGAGAAGTATACAAGAAATCTCTTGAAGAAATATGAGATATCTGACTTTGCCTCAGTGAAGACTCCAATGGTCCCACCTAACAATCTTGGACCTGATCTCACTGGCAAATCAGTCAATCAAACCCATTTCAAAGGGATTGTTGGCTCACTGATGTATCTAACTGCTTCCAGACCAGACATACAATTCTCAGTCTATCTAATAGCAAGATATCAGTCCAATCCCAAAGAATCCCACCTTACTGCAGCCAAAAGAATACTCAGATACCTGAAGGGCACACCAAGCCTTGGACTCTATTATCCAAAGTGCTCAGGGTTTGACCTCAAAGGTTACTCTGATTCTGATTATGCTGGCTGCAACATGGACATAAAAAGTACCTCAGGGTCCTGTCAATTTCTTGGAGGAAAACTAGTTTGTTGGAGTGCTAAAAAGCAGCAATCAGTGGCTATGTCTTCAGCCGAAGCTGAATATGTGGCTGCTGTAGGATGCTGTGCCAATGTCTTATGGATGAAGAGTCAACTCAGTGACTATGACATCCATTACAAAATGGTACCCATCTTCTGTGACAACACCAGTGCAATTGCAATCTCCAACAATCCTGTCCTCCATCAAGGAACCAAACATATTGATATCAGATATCACTTCATCAGGGATCACATAATGAAGGGAGACATAGAACTTCATTTCATCCCTACTGAATATCAACTTGCTGATATCTTCACCAAACCTTTGGACGAACCTACCTTCAGGAGACTGAAAGCTGAATTGGGAATGCTTGACATTGAAAGTCAGGCATCTAAAAACCAATCTCAGTGAGTTCTGTGAACTGGTTCGTCTCCCTGAACATCCAAAATCAACCTCTCACTGAATGAGTAAGACTCACTCAGGGTCCCTGACAGAAAGCATTGAATGAGTAACTAAATGCTCCAAGTATTAGTTACTTAAATGTCTTAGGTTGGAAATCCCACCAACTTAATATAGGAATATGTCTTACTGTCAGGGGTCTCATCACTAAACCTCACCCCACTTGGCATTAAATGCCTTCTCTCACATGAAATATCCTATGGATATTTTATTACTGCAAAGGTGCACTTTTACTGTGCACTGCAACTATTTTCTTGAAAGACGGGATTTTACTGCGGGTAGTGGTGGGTGGCATTAAATGTGGAATTTCAAACGATTTCAAAAACCGTCTTTACAAATCCACATTTATGCAAAAACCACCCCTCTCACCACTCTATAAATACCCTCTTCTAAAACAAAAAAAACACACACAAATCATTTTCTGCAACTAAACTCTGTCAAAATCCTTTCTCAAATCCAGAAAAATTTGTGTGTGCTAAAAAAAAATCATTAAACCTTCTTTTGGAAAACCCTCCTTGTAAACATTTACAAAAGTTTTTCATCACAAACTTGAGAGATTTAAAACTTTGATTGTTCTAGTCAAAATACTCTTTTCAAACCCTAAAATCTTTTAAATGGAAATGGCTAGAACACAATCTCTCAAGTTTGCTTCTCAGTGGGTAGGGGATCTTACAAACGTTGAATTTAAAACAAACAATGTCATAGGCAATTTTGAATACCCTGAAACTGTCCCAGCCTACAAAGACATTATGAAATTTTTATTTAACTGCCCACTGAAAACTGCCTTTGTTCAGTGTCCCTCTATTGTTTACCAAAATCTCCTCAGAGAGTTTTGGGCAACAGCCAAGGCCTTTGACCCGACACCCTCTACTGATGAGAACAACCTCAGACCTCTCAGGGAATATCTCATCAGATTCAGTCTTCACGGGGGGCAACAACGATTCACCCTGGATTACAAAACATTTTGCACTTCAACAGGGCTGGATTACAATAAAGGTGTTTATGTCGCCCATCCTGAACCTTCCACAGTGAAGGATGGGTTAAAACAATTCATTTTAGATCCAACTTTTTTAGACAAGACCCTAGTCACCAAAAGCTCTTTTCCCGTGGCTTGGAGGATCCTATTCACTTTCGTGATCAGGTCCTCGGCGGGAACCACTCATCCACTGAACAAGTTAACTCTATTCAGTTGATGATGGCATACTGCTTGATGAATGGGGTCACTGTCGACATAGGGGAGATCATTTACAGTGATCTCGTGACCAAGCTACAGAGCAAAACTAGGACGAAATACGTTTCATATCCTAGGTTTGTCTCTTGTGCTTTGCAAGTGTTACTGGGTACAAACTATCCTCAGGAAGAAAAATTTGGTGCTTTACCAGGCATCCTGAGCCAATCAAATTTTCAAAAAGACCCATCCCTTGTCACTCCTATTGAATTGACGGCCCACATGATTGCTGTAAACAATCAGAGTGGATCAGTGTCTCCAAACCCTGCTCCCAAAAAGAGAAAGGGGAAGTCTCAGACTGGGACTAAGACTAAACCAAAGTCTCAGGGCCCTGAGGCTTCAGGAACACTGCCTAAAAGGCACAAAAAGCCCGAGACTAAACAGACACCCACTGACCAGGCAACATCTACCCCCGTGACAACGAAGGATACTGATACATCACAGTCAGTGCCCTTGGTCACATCTACTACTCCCCAAGATCTAGAGGGAAACAAACAACCCGCTGGTAGGGGAGCGCCTTCCACTACGCCTGATGATGACATTAACCAATCCAAGTCTTTGTCTGAAGGCACACTGATCAATCCCAAAGACTCAAGGGGAAACAAACAACCCACTGATAGGGATACAACAATCACTGACTCTGTTAAAGGCACTGGGAAACACCCACCAGTGTCTCAGGGGTCATTGGGGGACAAAGACTCGGAGGGAAAGCAACAACCCGCCGATACGGAACCCAAAACCAATCCTGACTCCGGAGAAGGCACTGGGAAACTCCCACCAGTGTCTGAGGGGTCCACGGGGGACAAAGTCTCAGAGGGATATATACCAGCCGCTGATATGGAACCCATCACCAAACCCTTACTCACAATTGCTGATGTCACTGGTATTCTATTCTCAGAGGATGAACTTGCTGAAACTGAAGATGAAATTTTATCAGCTGGAGAAGAAATGGACGCTGAGGTTCAATCTAAACAAGAGCCTTAACCTGATCCAAAGGAGCATGCTGAGTCACCATTTCAACCTGAAGATAATAACTCAGACTCCTCATCATCCAGCTCTGGAGAATTTAACCGTTTTGACAACATTCTTCCAGTCACTGAAAGACAGCTGGTTCAGTGGATCACAAAAGCCTCCAGGAAGCTGTATACTGGGGTTACTAAACAATTTTGGGATCAACATACTGAAGCCGCAGCCAGCTACGCTGATCTTCGATCTGATGTGCTCACCTTCAATGAAAATGTTCATGAGCACAGAGATCTTATGTACCAACACCTTATCAGACTGGATGAAAACCTGGTTAAGTTTCTCAAGCATCTTCAGTCATGTGGAGTTACAATTGATGAAATCAGGGATGCTATTAAAGAAGACCCATCAATCAATGCCAAATGCTGGAAGCCACTGAGGTGTATGTGAAAAATTCATCTCGACTCACTGAACTGATTGAAATGCTACAATCTGCAAATGTTCAGGGTCTCTAATCTTCAGTTCAGTCTCTTCAAACCTCAGTGGACTCTTTGAACACTCAGGTAGCTGCTATGGCTCAGGCCTCCTCTTCTATGGCCTGGAATCTTGGTCCCCGAATGACTGCATTGGAGATCTCTCAGGCTAACCTAGATGCAAAGGTCACTGGTCTTCAAGCAGATACCTCAGATATTAAGGCCATGATCACCGAAATCTATCAGGCCTTCAAGGGTCAAGCAGCTCCGTCCCCTTCAGCACCAACTCCAACTCTTGCCCTCACTGAAGTTCCAACAACAGTTGAGGGGGAGAATACTGCTGAAGAAACTCCTCTTCACACTGAGGGGGAGCAAACACCACCAGTCTCAGTAGCTCCCACATCATCTGCACCAGTCTCAGCAATACCCATCTCCTCACTACCACCACAAACATCAACAACAACAACACTGACGGTCACAACATCTATCATGACAACAACACCACCCTTAGTTGCATCATCTTCCTCAGACCAGGACAAAGGCAAAGGCAAAATGACAACTGCTGAGCCTGAGAAGATTCCCTATAAAATCGACGACACTGAATACCTGCTCACACCACAACACCTAAGTAAACATCTTGCTAAAGAAGAAAGAAGATTGAAACTAGCTGAGGAAGAGAAAAGGAATAGAGAAGCACTGGCAAAGATTGTCGCCGAAGAAGCTGAAAAAATGGGATTAGATCCAAGAAAGCTTCAAAAGGGTCAGGCAGGGCAAAAGTTCAAGGATGCTCAGGCTGCTCAGATGACTGCAATGAGAAAGCAGTTTGAAGCAAAGAAAAAGAAAGTTGAAGCTGTCAGGCAAGAACGAATTAATCATTACAACTGGACAATGACAAGCCGAAGGAAGCCTGAGAAAATCACTGATGTCAAAATCATCCCCAACTCCAAACCACTAGCAATGAATGTCTACAGGGGGGGTGATAAGAGACATTTCGAGATTCATGATCCCTTAACTTTTGTTGATTTTGGGATCACTGAACTCGATGAGCTTGGTCCAATCATTGAAAAGAAGCAAAATAAGGTGGTCAAGGACCTGATGAAGATGCTCAGCAAAAGATATGAAAGGCTGAGAGATGCACCAGCCCAAATGGGAATTCAGCCTGCCTTGACTGCACCTCAAGGATCTCAACCACAAGCATCCACTGGCAAAAGGAAAAGAGTTGAGTTCCAGCCTGAGATCAAAGTGCCTGGCTTAGAATGCAACAGAGAGCTGCCTGAGGGTGTGAAATTTGTGAACTGTCTAGTGATTGAAAAGCCTAAAAGAGGGCTATTTTTCATTGATGTCTACGGGAACCCAGCATTCCAAAGGTGGAGTGATATCGATCAGGCATGAGTGGCTACTATGATTAGCTATATTCCAGTGGCCTCTCAGATCCAATCCCCAGCAAACATCAGGTTTTTTCAAGACCTGAATGCTAAGATAAGAGACCATCCTGACAGGGAAACACTCATCACCAAGAAAGTGAAGCTTGAAGCACTGGGAATCCATCTGGACTGACATCATGTTATCTTTTCTTTGTACTAGTGATAGGAACCATGTAAGATGATTAATAAAGATGTATGTTTTTGTTAAAATACTCAGTGTTCCATATTGTATTCATTAGTACATTCAGTGTAAGAAGAAGCCATTTGCTCACTTACACTGATCAAACACTTAGGCTATTTGTATATCAAAATAGGGGGAGACTGTTGGGTTCAGTAAATACCCAAACCCCTTAATCTAGGATTTGAATAGAAAATAACCTAAGTGTTTAATCCGTTAAACACTATCAGGTCACTGAGTGCATAGTCTCTCAGTGAGCCATCTTCAGGATACTCAGTATGAGGCAAAGGAGAAGCCTCTCCACTCAGCAAGGCAGAACTTAATGGGTGAAGACTAAGTCAAGAAGAAGATGGTGGATTCAGTGAGTGATGACAATAACTCACTGAATCCCTAAGACTCCTCTCCAACTGTTAGCACTGAAGACAAACTGAAGGAAGAGACTGAAGGCTTTGAAGACTGAAGAATGAGCGGGACTAGGCGGGAAAAGTTTACCCAGATAAAACTAAGTCCCCAAGTGTTTTACCCAGATAAAACTAAGTCCCTATCTACTAAATCCATATCTTCCCATTTATAGTAAGCGGCGATACTAAAGGATTCTCTGTTAAGGAAAGAAGCTTTGCCGCCTGACTACTAATAGCAAAGTAAACAGTAATCGAATATATCTATATTCGTGATTACTGTGAACAATGTGTTTGTCTTCTAGGTTAAAGTTAAAATCATACTTGTATAAATAGCATAAGAGAATCAGTGAAAAGTTTAAGCTTGTGAATTGTAAAAATACACATACACACAAGCCAACTTTTCACTCCTCCAAATACAACTTTATCCTTGAGCTGGCTCAGTGGGTTCTAAGAGTTGTGCTCAGACTTAGCCTGAGCTTAGAGAGGAGTCACCCCAAACTTTGTCATTTCAATCCCAAGTACTATTCCGCAAGTACTTGGGTAACGTATTCTTTTGATTTATTTCTAATATGAATATGATGTTGAAAATTACTTTTTGTGTTTTACTTGCATTACTTTCAGTCATTATTCACTGTTAAATTGTTTCAAGTACTTAATAGTTTTTAAACGATAGTGAATAGGGAACAAGACCACGTTCTCTGGTTGTTGTGTGTGGAATGGGATGATTAGAAATGCTGGAATTCGTGGGGTATTTATAGGCCAGATCTGGGTTACGGCGTAACTAATATAAGAGTTACGCCGTAACCATCAATTCCTTCATATTTTGCACTAGATCTGCTAGTTACGGCGTAACCTTATTAGTGGTTACGCCGTACTCTTCAATATTACTTGGTTACGCCGTAGTTGATGAAATAGTTATGGCGTAGTTATCAGCGGCGTGGAACCTCATTTGACCTAATATAGTTACGTCGTAGCCTTTGGGGAGAGTTACGCTGTAACCTTCTGATGAGTTGGTTTTCTGAGTCACGCTTTAGTTACGGCGTAATGTGAGAGATGAGTTACGCCGTAACTTCTTTAAAATCAGCATACTATGATAAATCTTTGATATTTCTCCAATTCCGCGTCTCTTTAGCTCCAATGCTCGTAATTTACCTGAAAGTGGAAAATAATGGAAAACAAGCGTAAATCCATATAAATGATATAAATTACAAGCATTATCGGTGGAAATTGACACTTAATATTCAGGACTATTTGATGTTATCATCTTTCCTTTGGCTATGTTTGAGAAGTTTCGTACAAGTCTGTGTCCTCTCACTTAAACTGCGAGGGAGTGTTACTCGATAGTTATGTTGTGTGGAAAACTAGAAGGGGGGGGGGTTGAATAGTCTTACCGATTAAAACTTTGTTTTAAACTATTTAGATCGACTTATGTCAATCTATTTAACGTGTGTGTTGGACGTTAATAGATAAGCATATAAATAAGTAATTCAAAGATAAAGAGTAAGGAACACAAAACCACGACGTGAGTATTTATAGTGGTTCGGCTATAAGTATACCTTCCTTGCCCTACTCCACTCCTCGAGTCACCTACTCGAGAGTTCGTAAGCACTACACAACACAAACTCCTTGTGGCGGAGAAGCCTTCACAACGTCGCCTACTCTTTATCTGGTACAAGGCTAGACACCGGGTTCTTCCACGAGGTAGAACCAAACCTTTCACAATGTCGCCTACACTTTATCCGGTACAAGGCTAGATACCGAGTTCCATTACAAAGGAGGAACTACTACCCAACACTACACAACTGTCCTAAAGGAGACACCTTCCTTATTACAACATCAAAAGGATATCACTATCCTTGACCCAAACTATCTATGTTGTACATCGATGCAGCATATCGATTGTACAACCTTGGCACCTTTCACTAATGCCCTTGACACGATTCTTCGGCACCTTTCACTAATGCCTTCAACACAGACCTTTAGCACCTTTCTTATCACTATTTATGGCTTTCAACAGGTTGTCTATCTTCCTATCCATCTCGGCTTGTTGATGGTTAAAGCGGTCCGAGAGCTTAGCCATTTGGGTTTCTTGGGACGCAACTATGTTTTGCAACATCCCTTCGATACTCTGTTGGTTAGGACCGTTAGGTGGGGGCCACGAAAAATCATTGGAGGTGAATTCTTTGGTTTGTCCCCAGTAAAAGTCGGGCTTGTTTTTTCATGCCTCCCGGGTTTCATTGAAATTCCTAGGTCCGGGCGTTGTAGGGAATCTTCCTCCCGTTCCATTATTACGCGAGGATGCGTATTCAACGGAAGCATGTTCGGGGGATAGGGTGCTAGTGCGCGTGTTATGAGGATCACAAAACGGCTCGCACGAAGAGGAAACTTTGTTTATATGGCGCGAGGACTTAGGATTCTCGTAGGAACTCATGAGGAATTTGACTTGATCTTCAAGTTCGATCATCCTACGGTCGGGAGGAGGCAAGGATATTGCCTTGACGGTTTTGGGAAGTTCACGGGGGTCATCCCAACTTTCGTTGTCATAGAGGGCAAGGTCCTCTATTATTTCCCATGATTCTTCCGCGGTGAGATCACTAAGTTTTCCACCGGCCGCTTGGTCAATGGATCGCTTAGTGGGAAAGTTGACATGATCATAAAAGATTTGGACTTGGAGCCAAAGATCAATGCCATGATGAGGGACTTTATGAAGTAAGTCCTTGAATCGGGTCCATGCTTCGTAGAGAGATTCACCTTGACGTTGTTGGAACATCAAGATGTCATTCCTAAGCTTAGTGGTTCTCCCCGGTGGGAAAAATTGAGCAAGGAAGCGAGAAGTAAGATCATCCCAACTTGAGATGGAGCCGGCGGGAAGTCGCTCAAGCCAATTACTAGCTTGGTCCCGTAGAGAGAATTGGAAGAGACGCAAGCGCGTGGTCTCCCGAGTAGTAGCATCAAGGTCGATGGAATCGACAATTTTGAGGAAATCCCTCAGATGCTGATTTGGATCTTCGGAACGAAGTCCATGGAATGCACATCCGTTTTGCACCAACCGGATGGTGTCGGATCGCAGGGCCGTAGTTTGGGCTTGGTCGGGAAGCTCAATGGTGTTCCTATAACCTAGGTGGTTTGGTCTCGAGTACTCACCAAGAGTACGGGCTCTTGGCGGGTCGTTTGGTGGTGGGTTGATGAGTGGTGGTTGGTTGTCACCTTCCATGGTGAAAAGTGATGGGATTACGAACAAAGGTCACGAAGAAGGGGGATAGACTAAGAGAAAGCTAAAAAATGAGAAAAATGTTTACTTGATAGGAATCAAGCAAAGAAACCTAAACGAGGTGGACTACTAACTAGCTATTCTATTCCCCGGCAACGGCGCCAAAAACTTGATAACGCTACACGCGTCGTTCGGGGTCAAGGAAACTTCCTTTTCTTCGAGCAAGTTTTATAACACCCTAGGCAGTGAACCTAATCGTTGTAGTGTAGTAATTAGGGTAAGCCACGGGTATTGATATCGTTCTCTAGGGGAATAGGAATGCTAGTGAGAAGTTACTACGCTAAGGTTGAGGTTGAGGAAGATTATTTTTTATCTTTTTATGTTTTTTTAGAAAATGAAAAGGTACGAATCTCGGGTATTGGATTTGGGGGGTTGGTATTTCTACCGATTACTCTACTATTATCTAATTATCTAAGCTAAGGTTGTGATAGTCTATGTCTAATTGATGTGTACTCGTATGATAGTTTAAAGATGTGTTTACTTAGGTTTTACTACTCCTTAATTATCTCCTATTGATGGTTGATTTGTCACGTCCTTATTCCTAGTTGCGTTGTGATTCTAAGGCTATAGGGCGTGCTTATTTCCCTAACTCTTTGAAATTACCAAAGGGTCTTGTTTACAAATCCTCTAGTGATTTATAGACGCCTACTCTACGGTTGTCCTTGAATACTTTATCCTACAATTACCTAGATAATTATATTCTAAAGTTCACAAAGAAATGTCAAGCATTAAGTACACAACGAATAATCTAGCGCACTCTAGATCATTAGTCAACTAAGATAAGTATCAACCAATCAATATTCAATAATTAAGTTTCATATTCCCTAAGCAAACACACAAATAAATTAGCCGGACATGGAGAACATGCAAGCATACACACAAATAATCAAAGACATAATTAAATTAATGAAGTAAATACTTATCTTGATGTATAATAGGGTTTAGAACCCTAAAATACTGCACAAGAAAGCCTTGGTTCGGTTTTAGGTTTTTACTCCAAAAGACTACACACAAAAACTGAAAAATTCGGATTCTATATATAAGATTACATCTGCGACGGCGTCACCTTATGTTTCGTGACGCCGTCGTGTCGCCGTCATTAGGGTTTCGTCTTGGCCACGTAAACCTTGCGACGGCGTCACCTTATGACTGTGACGCCGTCCCCTTCAGCTCTGACGCCGTCTTGGCTGCATCTAGGCCGTCTGAGTAGCGACGGCCTATTCCTTTAGAACCTGACGTCGTCCCTTGAAAACATGCAATTTCGCCTCTGACCCGTCGCAAAATTCCTTCCCGACGGCGTCGCAGATATGCAGTGACGCCGTCGCCTTATGTTTCAGCAGCTTTGAGTGTCTCGATTCTGACTTTGGCCATTTTCTTCGTATATTCGCGCCTTTTCGTCCAAATAAGCATCATTCCAGCATTTTGCCTTCAAGAGACCTAAAAAGTGAAAAGGAACGATATTAAGCAATAACGGATACAAAAGTGATCGAATAAGGGCTTAAATGACCCCTCAAAAAGGTACCTTTTAAAACCTTATCAACACCCATTTAGTACCGATTACCTTCTTGCCAGAACGCGGATCACAAAGCACCCAAACCTTTTGAAGCTTAAATTGGAGCAACTCTTCTTGCATTGCTTCCACGCAACTTGCATCTTCAAGTGCCTTGTAGACATTCTTTGGCTCCATTTGTGACAGAAAACACATAAAGAGACATTCATTCTTGCCGTCATGAGTCTTAGACTCATATATTTCACTAATGAATCCATGGACATCAGGCAGCTTAGTTTGTCTTCTAGTCTTCACAGGTGAATAAACATCCCCAATCACATTTTCAAGAGGATGTGATTTATGAATAGAAGTGTGGGGAGTCTGAGGAACTGCAATCTCACTTGGCATATTAGAGATTTCAACATCATTGGCTTGAGCTTCCTCAGTAACTGGAGTTGTAATTTCCACATCTGGTGTTGTAGTGGAAACATTTTGCCTAACAGTGGAATTTGAATTTCCACTGCTTTCAGTATTTTCAGCATTCAAATTACTACCTCCTTCCTTTCCCAAATCACTAGAAGGATGAGCATATCCAGTCTTTGATATATCATCATTATCTGCATAGTCCCAAAGAGGCAGACTGAATTCATCTTGATCATCTGCATTATCCTTGCTTGGTTCATCATCATCAAGAAACTCTTCTGAACCTGCAAAATCAAAAGAAGATGTTCCTGTAGAAACAGGGACATAATTCATAGTATTTGTTAGAGTATCAAGATCAAACAACCTTTCTGGACCAGTTCCTTTAACATTCACTTTATTTTCCAGGAACTCAACATGCAGATTTTCTTCAATCTTTTGGGTTCTTAGGTTGAATACTCTGAAAGCTTTACTAACCATTGAATACCCAATAAAATACCCTTCATCAGCTTTTTCATCAAACTTGCCCAAATAATCTATGGTATTGAGAATAGATACATGACATCCAAATGGTCTCATGAAGTCAAGGATAGGTGGTCTACCCCTAAATAATTCATAAGGTGTCTTGTTCTTTGTCATTACCACTAAAACCCTGTTTTGCACATAACATGCAGTGTTAACTGCTTCAGCCCAAAAAGTGATTGGCAATTTAGAATCTGCCAACATGGTTCTAGCAGCCTCTATCAGTGTCCTGTTTCTCCTCTCAGCAACACCATTTTGTTGAGGAGTTCTAGCCACACTAAATTCTCTTTTAATACCCTTATCTCTGCAAAACTCATCCATTACTCTATTCTTGAATTCTGTGCCATTGTCACACCTAATGATTTTAACTTTCATATCATATTGGTTTTCTACTTCTGTGATAAAGATCTTGAGGATGCCAGTTGTTTCATCCTTGGTTCCAAGAAAGAAAACCCATGTAAACCTGCTAAAATCATTAGTCACCACTAGACAATATTTCTTAAGATTCAAGCTGCTCACTGATGTAGGACCAAATAAGTCCATATGTAACATTTGAAGTGGGTGAGCAATAGAGTTAACCAACTTTGACCTACAAGAAGCTCTGTGTTGTTTGCCTTTAAGACAAGCCACACAGGTTTGATCATTTTCAAATCTTTTCAGAGGTAATCCTCTCACCAAACCATCTTTGACAATATTGTTAATGGTTTTGAAGTTAATATGACCAAGTCTTCTATGCCATAACATGGATTCATCTACTGTGGCCTTTGCAAGCAAGCAAGTATAATCATCTATAGCTACAATGTTGTTCATATCAAAGCTATAGAGATTGCCTTTTCTAGGAATTTTAAGAAGGATCTGACTGTCATCAGGCATCTTAAAGTCCTTAGAGAGTACAAAGAACATATCTTTGGTAAAAAGAACATTGTTCATCTTGTCACACATTTGTGACACACTAAAAAGATTGTACTTTAGCTCTTTTACATAGTACACAGGTTCAACGTCCAAGTTACCAGTTTTAATAACTCCTTTACCAGCAACTTTACCATTTACTCCACCTCCAAAGCTGACATACTGTCCATCATAATGCTCAAAATCAGAAAGATAGGACTTGTTACCAGTCATGTGCCTTGAACACCCACTATCTGTATATCCTTGATCTGATCTTTTTGTCCTTGGATGTTCCTGCACATAAGAGTAAAGAGTTAGTTTCTTTTGGGGACCCAAGCCATGATTGACTTGGATCTGCCTCGTGTATCAATATAGTTAAATCTATCAAAGGTCATTGATACACCATTGGGATTGGTTGTAGAGGTATTTCCTTTAGGTTTCCATTCCCAACGTGCTGAGGCCTTCACAACATTGCCCATGTCCCCCTTTTCTTGTTTACAACCCTTGCAGTGGTAACTTTTGAATGAGCAATGGTAACTGCTGGTTTATTTTTATGCACCCACTGTTGGTTATAATTAACCTTTTTAGCTTGAAAGGTTCTTTTCCCTGTTTGTGCAGATTTTGCAAAAGTGGTTTTGTAGTTTGCACTTTTAACAGGTGACTTAGGATGAGCAGTGTTAACAGTTTTAGCAGTGGCAAAAGTTTTGAGGCCACTTCTAAGTTGAGCTGCTCTTGGGACCATTTTGCAATGTGTGTTAGGGTGTACATTATGTTGAAACTTGTTAGTCTCCACCCTTTTATTCCCATGGACTTCCCTTCTCCCAACATGATAGTCACAATAAGCATGTAAATGATCAAAACTACCACATATATAGCATGCCTTATTGTACATCACAAAATCACTACCTAGTTGTTGAGATTTAACATGATTACAACTCCTCTAATTACCCCTAGGAGCTATAGGCTTGTTCCTATACATCTCAGCATACTTTATAGTTGGTCTAGGTTTATTAATTGGTTTCCTAGGTTCCTCTGTAACAGTATTAACAACTTTTGGGATAGAAGTCTCTACATTCTTTTTAACACTCTCATCTACAACAGATGAGTCACTAGCACTCTCAAAAAATCATTATCAAGCTTACTCTCTTCCTCACTCTTCACAACTGTGTCCTTTAAAGGACCATATTCTCTTTCAAGATCCTTAAAATCCTCTATGCCTGTATGAGCTAAATCTATACCTGGAGGTGAATGAACACCCCTTAGTGGTGGAGGCGCAGTATTATAACCCATACCAGACTTAGCTTTATTATATATTTGAGCATTTCAAATTTTATCAATTGACTTAGACTGATGATAACATGTGTCTACAGTTAAATTGACATTTTCAATTTTCTTTTGAAGTTTTTCAAGCTCCTTTTGGTATGCTTCATTCACAGCAGTTGTATGTTCTACCTCTCTCCTAAGAAGAATCATATCATCATTATAATTTGACTCATTTTCTTGATAGTGCTTTATTTACTTTTCTAACACTGCCATAGCTCTTCTAAGATTAGACACAGTATAATTAGCAGTATATAATTCTTGTCTTTCATTAGAATATAAATCATTAAGTCTTTCAACTTCTCTAGCAGCCCTACATGTTTTAGAGCAACATTCAGAGTTTTGTACCTCAGAGTCAGAGAAAGCCATGAGAGCAAATTCAGTAGCAACAAGAGCAACATCTGAATGTTCTTCTTCTTGTTCATCAGCCATGAAACTCCAATCATAGCTCACACCATCAATAGCCAACATCGCCTTTGGTTCTTCCACAGTTAGTCCCTTCTTTTGCTTGTACCAAGTAGACCTGTTGTCCTTGGTCTTTGGTCTTCTACATTCTCTAGCAAAATGTCCAAACTTGTGGCAGTTAAAGCACTCCACTTTCTTCTTGTCAAAGCCTGCAGTATCATCACCATTAATGTGAATAGGTTTGCCAGTCTTCTTGTAAAATTTCTTAGCCCTCATGCTAAGAAGAGCTATCTGCCCTTTTATATCCATCTCCTCCAAGTCATCTTCATCAATTTGCTCTATGTCTTCATGAGTTAAGACAGAGCCATCACTTATGTGGAGATAAAAGCATAAAAGGTAGGATCTCCAATACTAGAAACCTTCTTCTTTGAACCTGGAGTGATAACATTAACATTACCAGTGGAAACTTTAGAACCTACAGTGGCAATATCATCATCACTTTCATCTTCAGAATCATCACTGTCAACAGAGGTTGACAACAATGCTAAGCTACTAGAGCTTGTAGTAAGCTTCCCTGCCTTCTTTAACCTTTGCTCAATAAGCTTGAAGTTGTTGTAAAGGTCATTGAGCTTCATTGTTTCTATGTCTGATTTGTTTTCCCAGACAGTAACATTGGTTTGAAACTCTGAAGGCAAACTTCTTAGAAACTTCAAATTGAGGTCTTCCTTTTCTACCTCAATGCCAAACACAGTCAGCTGTGTTACAATCTTCTGAAGTTTGGTGAAGATGTTATCAAGTGAGTCATTACTTGAAGCAGAGAAGTTTTCATAACTTTGCTTCAATAATGTCTTTTGTGTCTTCTTAGTAGCATCATTACCACCAAACACTGAGCAAATCTCTTCAAACAGTTCTTTAGCACTCTTAAACTTGTTGAATGCAATGATCTGGTCTCTAGGAAGAGTCATCAGCAACAAACTTCTAGCTTTAAGATCATTCTTCTTGCAAGCCTTTTCAATACTAGATTCAGGCACAGAAACCTTCACAACATCTGTGTCACCAACCTTCACAGTACTAGTCACAGGCTTGAAAGAATCACCAGTTTGAATGATCTCCCATAGAGCATAGTCCTGTATGAGAAAGTATTGCTCTATCAGTATCCTCCATATCTCAAACTCATTAAGTTCGAGCTTAGGTAGCCTTGGTGTAGAAGAAGAGTTTGATTGGTTGTTTTCCATCTCCATTGAATTGAGTGAGTAGTTAAGCTTATTCCTTGGATCTTCTAAAACAAAATATCAGAACCTTCGCTCTGATACCACTTGATGGATCTGGACTCACTCCTTGTGTCAATGATATTTTGTATGATATTAATAAGCACGCGGAATTTACTTAGTAATACTTAGAAGATGGATTGTATAATGTATTGTATGAGAGTAAACAAAGATTAAACACAAAACTTAAGCTCCAATATTATTGATAAATAATACGAGTGATCTTAGTATCACTAGGGTTACACCTTGAAGCTTTCGTAGGTAAATTAACAAGTACCTAAGACAATGACCTAGGATCTCCTTTTATACAACAAGGAGTCCTTTACAAGATAAGTATAAAGCTAACATAATAGAATATACACAAGATCTATTCTATACTTATATAGACGCGTTAACCTTATCATAAACAATAGCAGTGGTAATAATGTTCTAGCAGTGGGAATACGTTTCCACTGCTAGTGTTAAACCGAGCAGTGTAAACCACATACTATCCGTGGTAACGGATTATTCCCAACACATGTTTTCATAACCAATTAGCATACAAAGTAATATCATTCAATAAAATGAGAGAAATGAAATACATAACTCTAAAACTAAGAAAATGATCTAAACATGAAGTATGATTCCTAATCAATCTATGTTAAGCTTAAGATTAGAACACCACTTGAATCCTTAAGCTCAAGAATGTTTATTTTTTTTGACCTCATCGAAACATTCGAGGAGGTGATAACACATGAAACGTAGCTTGTCACGTAGTTCATGAACTAAGCCTTCAACATGTTGACAATGATAACAATCTTTGTCATGGCTCGAGAATGGTTGTGGTAGAAATGGAATGGCTTGAGGTGGGAAGTTAGAGAAAGAAGGTAGAGGATCCACACAAGATGGAGGGATTTGTGGAGGCACATTTGAAGGTAGCTCAACTAAGGGTGATGGTGGTGGAATTTGTGTCGAGGATGGTGGTAGAGAGGTATCTACTTCCATGTGATCGGGTGGTTGACTTTGATGAGAGAAGGAAACCGGTGCTAGTGTTGTTTCAACACCATGGTTTTGTTGTTGTGCTATTTTCTCAATTGAGGAGATGTTGGCAATGGTGGAGGATGAGATGGCCTAGAAGGCAAGTCCTCTAAATTGTAAAGGTGTAGAGATGAAAGTGGAGTGGTGAATGATATGGCTCTAGGCACTAAGGGTGATGGTTTAGTGGAAATAGGGGTGTTTGGTTTAGGAGGTATAGTAGTGTTTGGCAAGGGTAGTTTTGTGGGAACAATCCTTTTGGGGATTGGTTTGATTGGTTGAGTTGGTTGAGAGGGAATCCTAGCATTAGTGGTTTTAACGGGTGATGATTCGGTTGAAGATATTTCGTGAACAACCCGAGCAAGTTTCTTGGGTGGTCCTTTGGTGGATGAGTTAGCACTAGGAGCTTTTCTCATGATGAAATGATAAATGGATAGTGAAATAGAGGCTTTTAGTTGCTGAGAATGATGTTATGAATGGTAACTTAGAGGTACTAACAAAAGGAGTTTATAAAGGAAAGGAATTGGTAAGTTAATTCAAAGCTTAAACCACTAAAATCATTCAAAATGCAATGATTTGCATGCACAAGAGTCAACTTCAGAGTTGCACTGATCAAGGAAGTCAATTAAGACAATATGGAGTGTTTAAGTTAGCAAGAAAAGCTTGAAATGATTGTTTTAGCTAGGATTAGCTAAATCTGTGCAGCCGGTTCCCACGGTTCCCTCAAATGAGGGATCCGTCTAGGCTAAACCTAGGGATCCGACTCTCAGCAGCCAAGAAAAAAGAAAAAGATGTTTTGTAAGGTCTAGTACCCATACATCTTGAGTGTTTCAGTCTTCTTAGGTATCTTAAATGAAGAGGGACATAAATGATCAAGAGAAGTGATTGCTGGTAGCTAATGATTGCCTTTTATGGGAAGAAGTGGGGCTTTATGAGCACCAATGGGTAATCAAAGATGACACTAAGAAATTTGAGAGTTTCAAGTGGAGTAAAATGATCCTAGAGATCAGATGGTAGTTTAAAAGAAATTTGAAAAATTCCTTAAAAATCATGATAAATGAAAAAACTAGTTTTTGGCCCATTTTGAGGTAAGGATAACTAAAATCAATTTGCTAAAATTGAGAGAAATATTAAACTAGGTGTCTTGAGATGTGAGAAATAATGTGTGAGCATTGGAGCAGAAATATGGTGAGTTTTGGTGAAGTGATAAATCAAAAACACCTTGAATGTGATCCTAAGTTTAATATGAGTGAGTTGTGAGACCTACTGAGCTTGAGTAAGACTTGAGTAATCCTAAAGTATCATGTTTAGTTAGTATGATACTTTTTGGAAGAATGGATTGAAGTGAGGATAAAAGGGAATCTACTTATGTTGCCCGGATCCCACGGATCCTTCATATGAGGGAATCAGCTAGTTATAGCCCAGAGATCCGACTACTGCACATCAGTAGCTTCACAGAAAATGTGCAAGTTTTGCACTAGGTGTCGTACATTAAAACCAGTGATTTCTAAATAAATTAAACATCTATATAAGTGAGATAACAAATGATCAATAAACGTTTTATTTCATGGGAATGATCATATTACAAAGATAAAAGATGAATCCTAAGGATTGAATCTATTTGGAGAAGAGACTAGGTTTCTTGTGTGTTTTCGTTCGATGGATTGTCAAATGGATGGTGAGTATTTTCGGATTTTGGGACGAAGAATGATGTGATGTGAGATGAGTTCAAGGGTTCCATCATTTTGTTCACAAGTACATATAAAGGACTTTTAAATTGAGAATGAAAGTACTTGATATGATGATAAAGGCGTGTTAGGAACATTCCATATGGAATTATTTTGTTCTTGTTTCCTTGAAGGTTTACAATTCTTCTTGCGAAGAAATAGGCGAGATTGTATGGTTGTTGGGTTAGGAGACAATACACTATGTGAGCATAACAAGCGGGAAGAATCTCTTGATTTCCACTAAGACTCCAAACATTTTCATGTAGAATTACAGCGAGAGGTTTAAGATCATCTCAGATATCACGTGTATAGATTATGTTTGGATTTGTAACATATTGGATTTCACAAACACACTAAACCAAATATCAAAGAGGCGTATACTATAGTTTTAGAGAGAGAAAGTTAGAGGTTGGGAACTTTAGCGAGAGAAAGAAAAATCTTATTATGAGCTCCAACTCTCTACCTTAGGAGGTAGAGAGTATTTATAGTCTTACACAAATCGCCACCTACGGGCTGTGGATCAGGCATACAGTGGGTAGAGACCCGTCCGTCTTCCACGGTGTTACTTAACTAAATACTACTAAACATAAACTAATCTACGACTACGAGCTATCTAACAATTACATATACTTGAGGTGACCGACTCTTTAATAACTGGATTTACTAAATCCTAACAATCTCCCCCTAAGGGAGGTCACCTCAAAATTACATTGAATACAAACAGATATTAAAATAAGATTGTTCTTGGATTCTTGTTAATGTTCTTTGCTCTGAAGCTCGTAGTCATTGATTCTTCATTATTGCATGTTTGGATAATCAATGTGGAGGTCTTTAACTGATCCATGTTATAATGAGTTTTGAGCCAGCATTGAGATCATCAACTAACATAAATCTCTGACTCTTCCATTGTGGTGTTGGTATTATGTGATGTTGTGACATTTGGACCGACATGCTCACATTCTGGATCATGATTTCTTCTTATCAGAGTAGCGGAAGCTTTAGTTGATTCATGATATTTGCAGCAGCGTAGCAGAAGCATGGAGTGAAAATATAAGAGTCATTGATGCACTAATCATGATTTCTTTAGAAATGAATGTGTTGTGTGAGCATGCGGCTATGGATTGACCGCTTCATTCTGATCAGCTGCAAACGTCGGGCGTACCTGCATACAACAGTTAGCAATAAAGCGCATGAAAGTGTCTTTGATCACTTTCGTTGAATTGAGGTACACGACCCACGGTTCCCCATTGATCAGTACAAGTACTGCCTGTGATCAGGTATAATTCCAAAGAATTTCCTTGACAGGGTTTCGCAGCTGCTCTAGCTGTTCTCAAACCGGAACGTCTCAAAGAAGACAACACGGAGTGAGTGAACCAGCGGATTGAGATTCACTGATTAATGAAAAGAGATTTGAAAAACAATCGTGTATCGCTCAATAGAAATTGTTTTTGCAATACAACGAAGGTTTTAATGAAAATCAATTATCAATCATAAACACCTTTTATTTTGAAGTATTAGTACACAGTCGATGTGCTAAAGAAAAGAGTTTTTAAGCATAACGACCGGTTTTTCAAAGGTATCCGTCAATCCATAACTTGAACCAGGATTGATTCAAAAGATTGAATCGCCCCATTGTTTCTGTTCAGTTGTCACATGGTTGATCTATTGGATAGATCTCACATGCCACCCACCAGGAGCTTGTTTGATATTGGCTACAGAAGGATTTCCATCTTCATTGTGAATATGTTTGCATATCACTCAGATGTTCTGGCAATACCACAAGGATAATGCGTAGGACTCATAAGATATAATCTCTCTTTTCACATTGTGTGAAACAGAGAGTCTTCATTGACAGTTTCCTAAGGAGATTTATTTGATGATCTCGTGGCTCTAGACTCAATTGTGCATATTTGGTTCCTATGCCGGAGACTAGGTAGAGGGTATCCTTCTTCAATATCAACAAACTCTAAGAGAAAGTCGATAGATAATGTCGGTTCCTCGTGAGAATGAATCAAGCCATTTTAAGAGGAACTTGAGTGGTTTGGGAAATTGTAGTGCAGTGCGTCACTGGGTTTATGACGTCTTGTCTTCAATACCGATGTTACCTTGGTAACCACCAGTAGCATATGAATTGAACCCGGTTTCTGCCCTAAGGTTGAATAAATGAAGGGCTATATATTTTCACCCCTTTTCATATTCAATTATTTTTCATTCTTCAACCTCTTCAGTGCTTACCGAGATTTCATAACTAGAACCTTGTTGGGTTTATTCCAGTTCTAGCTCTATCTCAGTCCACACTCTTCCCATATCTCACTTTTCTCCTTTTTTCATCATACGTAAGGACTCTACACTATCTAGTGGATTGTCCCTGGGTAGATCCCTTCGGTTCTGGCGGATTGTGGGAACGAATACCTAACCTAACCATCCTTATATCACCATACATAAAGTAAATTTGGTCGGTCTATTTGGTATTGTTCATCTGCCGTTGGAACCAATTGAAAACCATTTGAAAATCAATCCAGATACTTGTGATATATTATCAAAGCATTTTGTACCTGAATTCTTTTTGATATTTTTAGAGAAAGAGATCTCCCTCAACATGTGCATCATGTATTAGAAATCGTTTTAGCACACGGAGGCAAGAGGAAGAATTAACTTCTTAGATTACCATTTTCTAAAAGATATCAACATCACTTCCCTGATCAAATCAAGTAGATAAAGCATATTGAGGAAGGATGAGGTTTTCATAAGTTTGCTCCCCCTCAATATGTGCCTCGAGGTTTCAAAGAGTTTCACATATTAGAAGGAACCTACACTTAGAGACAAATCAATCACGTTTCAATTCTTTGTGGTTTTAAAAGGATGCTCCCCCTCAACATGTGCATGGTAAATTTGAAATCGTTTGGCACATGTGGGGAGGAAAGCTTGCAAAACACTTGTGAAACCATTTATCGAATCATCAGTATAAATCCAATTTAAATAACAAATTCTCCCCCGATCACAATTTTCTAATCATTTGAGATTTGTGATCTCTGTAGATTTAAATTGATTTTGAAAGCTTTTGAGGAGAATTGTGACTTGATAATGAAAACATTTTAACTGATAAGGATCGGATTATGAGACTTTAAGCTCCATTGATTAAACATGCATGATTATCTTTTTGAAAACAATTGTAATGACGAATAACCTTTTGATTTAAATGAAATCATTCTCCCCCTCAATCAATGACATAAGTTGTTGATTGAGAGATAGATATTTTTGACAAACGTTAAGTCCAGATGATTTTCAACCATAGAGTCCGAGTTATTTTTCAAAGCAATTTGTTTTCAATGGATAGTAAGTAATTGTTTATAGAATCAGAGCATGAGATTTGAAAAACAAGATAAAGCATGGCTCTGTTCTTTCTTTGAAAAAAGGGTTATTGCCTGAAATGACAATAAACCATTTATTTCACTTTCTCCCAAAATTATTATTTTTTTATTTTTTTTAAGAACATTTGAACAACATCTAAAGTCCCGTGTCATTCTTTGAATGACAGTATAAAGACCGTAGATATTTTCGAATCGAGAAAAACATGACAAAACGACAATATTTTTTGAAATTTTTCACGATTTTTCAATTTTTTTTAATTTTGTATTTTGCTTTTCGAAATAAATATTTACAAGAGATGGATGAAGAAAGACCTTTACTCCTCGTTTTCCTCTTGAAGACGTTTGAGTGTTTCCGGTTGTAGACTCTTTAGACCAAGTCGTGGGAGGATAAACTCAAAACGTTCTCTAGGAAGAACTTTGGTGAAGATGTCTGCTAACTGGTATTCAGTCCTCACAAAATAGAGTTCCACCACACCGTTTACTACTTGCTCCCTGATGAAATGATGTCGAATGTCGATGTGCTTTGCTCTTGAGTGTTGTACATTGTTGCATGAGAGAGCAATAGCACTTTTATTATCACAGTACAAAGGGATTTTGTTGAATTCAAAGCCATAGTCAGATAATTGAGATCTCATCCATAGGATTTGAGCACAACAAGATGACATGGCTATGTATTCAGCCTCTGTAGAGGAAATAGAAGTACTCATTTGCAATAGCACTTTTATTATCACAGTACAGAGGGATTTTGTTGAATTCAAAGCCATAGTCAGATAATTGAGATCTCATCCATAGGATTTGAGCACAACAAGATGACATGGCTATGTATTCAGCCTCTGTAGAGGAAATAGAAGTACTCATTTGCAATAGCACTTTTATTATCTCAGTACAGAGGGATTTTGTTGAATTCAAAGCCATAGTCAGATAATTGAGATCTCATCCATAGGATTTGAGCACAACAAGATGACATGGCTATGTATTCAACCTCTGTAGAGGAAATAGAAGTACTCATTTGCTTCTTTGAAGACCAGCTCACAAGCTTATCACCCAAAAACTGAGCACCTCCAGACGTCCTTCGACGTGTATCTTGACATCATGCATGATCAGCATCTACATAGGCTGTTAATGACATACCGATGTCCTTCGGGTACCAAAGTCCCATATTGATGGTTCCTTGGAGATACCGAAAGACCCGTTTAACCGCTTCAAGGTGCTTTTTGGTAGGCTTAGCCTGATATCTAGCACACATGCAAACAGCGAACAGAATGTCTGGTCTACTGGCTGTGAGGTACATCAAGGATCCAATCATACTACGATATTTCGTTTGGTCTACCATGATCCCTGAGTGGTCCTCATCTAATTTAGTACGCTCTATCATGGGAGTGTCAACAAGGTCACAATAATCAAATCCAAATTTCTTTAAAATCTTATTTGCATATTTAGATTGATTTATAAAAATGCCTCCGGGACTTTGTGAAATTTGTAATCCCAAGAAAAATGACATTTGTCCCATCATTGACATTTGAAATTAGGAACCCATTTCATTTGAAAAACGATCACATTCATTAGGGTCAGTCGAGGCAAAAATAATATCATCAACATATATTTGAACGTGAATTAAATGTTTGCCTGACTTTCTGGTGAACAATGTCAGATCAACTGCTCCTTTGCTGAATCCAGTAGATAAAAGAAAATTTGATAGCGTATCATACCATGCCCTTGGAGCTTGCTTCAAACCGTAAAGAGCCTTCTTCAAACGATAGACGTGAGTAGGATGCTCTGGATTCACAAAGCCTTCAGGCTGGCTGACGTATACGACTTCTTTAAGATCTCTGATAAAAAACGCCGTCTTTACATCCATCTGATAGACTACCATGTTCTTACTTGCAGCATTAGCCAAGAAGATTCTGATTGCCTCGATACGAGAAACAGGAGCAAATGATTCTTCAAAGTTAATACCCTCCTCTTGACAGTATCCTTTTGTAACCAATCGAGCCTTATTCTTCAAAACATCACCATGCTCATCAAGTTTTACTTTGAAGATCCACTTTAGAGCAATGATCATTGCACAATCTGGAGCAGGTACTAATTCCCATACATCTAGTCGATCAAACTCATGAATTTCTTCTTGCATGGCATTGAACCAGCTGTCTTCATTCGTGGCAGTTTTCACATCTTTTGGTTCGATCTTAGAGAGTACGGAGTTGAAGAAGCACCATAAGGCATCGGTTGCAAGTTGTTTCCGTGTGGATACTGGACGGGAAAGGTTTCCAATGATGTTGTCCAATGGATGATCATGTGTCTATTTTCTGAGGTGTTCATGTGGTTGTTGTTGAGGAACTGAAGTAGCAGAGTTGATATCTCCTAAAGAAGATGGTTCTGATGATGACTTAGGAGCAAATATGTTTTCATAGGGTTCATCTTCTGGAGGAGCAAAAGGGTTTTCATCATCTGTAACAGCAGCAACATTTCCATTATGTACACTCGATGATTGATGATTTGTTGATGAGACAGAGTGATCAGCAGCAGGCGCTTCTTGACTTAATGACATTGAAACTGAAGGGTTAACTTCATTGACAGGGATAGAGGCAGCCTCTGTTGATGGAACTGACATATCATTAGCACTTGGCTCATAGTGTTCATCAAACATTGGATCAAATAATTTCTTCAAATCATCTTCTGAAGGAGGTACATAAGGAGTTGCTGGTGAGGGATTAGAAACAAGAGTAGAACTGATAGGACTACTGGATAAAGGTTGAAATTGCGGGTCCAGAACTGGATTGTCCTGGAGCCATTTGACCGGTCAGCTCATCGAACGTAACATGAATTGTTTCCATGATATTTCGGGCTCTCTTGTTGTAGATTCGGTATCCTTTTTTGTTTGGTGCATAACCTAAAAATACTCCAATGTCCGCTTTAGCTTTTAGTTTACCTAAATCTTGACCGTCATTAGTTGGGTAACATAAAGCACCAAACACACGAAGGTAGGATAGATCAGGCTTTCATTTATGGACAAGTTCATATGGAGTTTTTCCATGAGAGGTGTGAATAAGGGAACGATTTTGGGTGTAGCAAGCAGTGGCAATGGCTTCAACCCATATAAATATTGAAACCTTTGAATAAATTAGCATTGTTCTTGCGGCTTCCACAAGAGTTCGATTTCATCTTTCAACTACACCGTTCTGTTGAGGAGTTCGTGGAACACTTCTTTGATGACTGATTCCAACACTTTCATAAAACTGAATTAAGTCTTTGTTAACAAACTCTGTGCCATTGTCTGTTTGAACAATTCTAACAATATTGTTGAGTCGAACCTGAAGCTGTTTGATAAGTTTGATGATGACATCTGGAGTTTCATCCTTTTTCCTCAAAAACTTTACCCAAGTAAATCGAGAGTAGTCATCAATAACTACTAGAATGTATTTCTTCCCATTTAACGTTTGCACTCTCATTGGTCCGCACAGATCCATATGAAGGGTATAAAGAACTTCCATTACTGAGTTTGTGGGTTTTGGTTTGTGGGCATATTTTGTGCTTTTTCCCAATTGGCAAGCTGAACAAAGATGATCTTTTTCATACTTTAATCTGGGTGATCCTCTTACTAAGTCCTTTCTGGAAATATTGTTTATGGTACCAAAGTTCAGGTGATTGAGACGACGGTGCCATAGCCATGACTTAGTTTTGGAAGCCTTTGACAGCAAGCAGATGGGTGAAGATTTTATCATATCTTCGATAGAGATGGTGTATAGGTTTGAACCACGAGTTCCTATGAGAAGTTCCACACCATCAAGTTCTCTAACAAAGCAAGTATATTTTCTGAAGGCCACTTCTAAATCTGAGTAACAGAATTGTCTGACAAAAAATAGATTATGTCCAAGACCTTCAACATAATATACCCTGAAAATCACACTATCTCCAACCACGTAATCTCCATAACCCATAATAGCACCAAAATGATCGTTTCTGAATCTCACAGTTCCAATGAATTTACTCACAAAGTTCATGAGCCGTGACCGGTCTCCAGTCATATGCTTGGAACAGCCTGAGTCCAGGTACCACAGAACGATTTGAACGATCTGCAGTTGAACACAGACAAGAATGGATAACTGGATAATTGGGTTCCCCATGCAAGAATGGGTTCCATTTGGTTAGTAACAGTGATTGGAACACCCACATCAGAAGTAGAAGCAATGGAATCATTAGAAATAGATGCAGTGCTAGTGTCCATATTTGACCTATTCAAAGTATGTTCACTTTTTAAGGGAATAGTTCTACCAGTAGGCATCCATTTTCTAGTGGGCATTGACTTAGCAAATTTAGGGCAAAGCTCATTAAAATTACGCCCAGTAGGTATCCATTGATAACCTATATTACTAAATTTCCTTCCTGTGGGTTTCCACTGTTTTCTAACTTTCTTTCGCCTTTGCCTTTTTGCCTTCTTAGCTTGAATTTTAAAATTAACAATTTTAACTGGGCATTTAACAACATTAGACAAATCATTCACACCATATTCAAGATTAGTAACAGAAACCACGCAATCATCATTACATGTTTTGCCAAAAGTAGCAGAATTCGCATTAATTACAGTACGCTTAGAGCTAACACTAGAATCAACACGATTCGTCTTATTCAAATTCTCCCTAAGGTGATCTTCTACTTTCTTCCACTGAGCATTCCTAGCATGCAAGGTCCTATCATTCTTTGTGTTGCCTTGAAGCTTTGACCCGCTTGCTTTGGTGTCACTTCTTACTCCTGTAGAGGGAATTGGAACATTAGTTGGTTTTGCTACTTGTTGCATTCCTGATCTAGAAGTGCAGGAATCTGAACTACTTGAAGGCACCTTAGTGTTCACTTTCTTAAAACTGGGCATAGAATGGTTTGTATGCTTGGCACTAGGCATAGAACAAGGCATCACATGTTGCACATGTATCCCGAAATACAAATAGGCCCTACCCTAGATGAGTATGGTCTAAGGACTTGACTTGATTGACTAGTTGACCCGATAGCCAAACTAATAATTTTTAAATGTTATGTTATAGTTATATAAATGAGGGGGAATTAAGTTGCCACATCTTAAACTTGAAATAAGTATCTTGTGGCCAAAATAGAAGGAAGGGAAATTGAAGGATCAAAAGTGCCAAATAGTAATATAACTTTACAATGAAGAAAGCTACAAGTATATTAAGCTAGGCTTTTCATTATTCTAGGAGATGAAGGAAAGTCGGTTTAGGAAAAGAGAAGGAAGAATGATGGCAAGAATGATGATCAATTGGGATGGGATTAGTGTTTCCAATCAACTAATAAACTAGTTTCTATCACTTTTGTGCAAGTAAGTATCTCTAATTGTAATTAATTGTGAATTGAAGAGTTAGGGTTCATGTATCCAAGTTGGGGGTTTTGGGTAATTATGGTTTTAAACACTAATTAAGATATTATAGTGTAATTGGGTGAAACCCTTTTTATTTAATTGAATTAATTGGGTAAGTTGGATATGATCATGTTATGATCATAAGGTTTGATTAAAAGGAGAATTTTAGTAATCTTAGGGGAATATTATTATGGGTAAAGTTGGATAAATTGTGGGTAAATCATCATATAATCAATATATGATTATGTGATGATTAGAGGATGTTATGAAAGCCTAATGGTTGTGTAAACCATGACTATAGTTTATTGTTTATGTTTTAAGTATATTTTGATTATGTGTTAAGGATGTTAGCTTTGGATGGTATTGATGTTGGAGATGATGGAAGATGATGATAATCTCATAATAGCTTAGCTTGGCTAGCTAAGGTAAGTAACTTGGTTACTATGTGTTTAATATGAAAATATTATAGTATGCGATTGATGTTGTGTTAAGTGGTTATAGACATGTCTTGGAATTATTGAATGGCTAAGGTATGCGTGAGATGTTTTATGTGCTAATTGGATAGTTGTGTGTTATGATTATATGGTTGAGATGCTTGTATTAGCAATGGATATATTAAGCATGTTTTAGCCAATTACTTACTAAGCGTTATCGCTTACATGTTATAGTTGTTAATGTTATTGTTGGTTCATGTGCTCGAAGCGATATGGCTTGGATTGGGTGTGGAACATGGAATGATTATTCAAGATGGTAATATGTAATAATAGGAGCTAGGTAGATACCGAGCTCGTAAGATGAATTTGTACCCCCGTGAGTCTTTTTATAGTTTTGTAAAGGTGTCATCAATCGAAAAGTACAAGTCCTAGTCGTTATGGTATTTTGATTGGTCAAATTGGACGTCATGGTCAATTTAAAGGAGTGTTTGGATTAAAGTGTATTTTCTACTCATTTTGGGTGGAATGGGTCAAATAAGTGTTAAATGCGTTAATGATGGTTTATGTACAGCTTTTATGGTCCTTGTTTACCTTGAAATGTTAAAGTGTTTAAATTGATTGAAATGGGTCAAGTGTGATTGTGTAGTTTTGCTGTCAAAGGTGCAGGTCTGTGGACCTGACGGCGTCGCAGTCTTGTGGCGACGGCGTCAGGCTTAGTAGAGATGGCGTTAGGCTCTAAGTCCCCTGAGCCATCGCGTGTTAAATCTAAAAATATGTTTTGGGTCATGGTCAAAGGGTGACGACGTCGCACCATATAGGGCGACGGCGTCAGCCCGCTACACAGCTTATAAATGATGTTTTGTTAAAGTTAAATGTTATTAATCAAAGAAGTTATCGAGTACATGTTATATAAGATTTGTAAAGGGTTAAATGTCAAATTTTGACAAGAATCTAATGAGAAAGAGTAATAGTCAAACGTTCCGAGTCAAAGTTTTAAAAATGAGTAATTTCCGATCAAACCGGGAATCGGGGCGTAACAAATTGGTATCAGAGCTTCGGTTTAAGTGAATTAGGTTTCCACTATAGGTTGCCTAGTCTTAAACCACTTTTAGTTGCGGAATTAAGTAAAGTGGAAATGTATGTGTCTAAGTTATAGGTTTTCCACTATAGAGTTTTGGAATTAGGTGCGGAATTAGGTTTCCGCTATAAAGCTTCGGTTTAAATGATGTGTGCTATGTGAAGTTTATAGGAAATTAATCAGATAATATAGTATTATCATGTAATTAATGTGGGTCCGTGGCGGATTTTATGAGTAGAGATGATTAGATTATCAATGAATGAGATATGCTTGTGTGGTTATGTGTTAGAATATTGCTATGACATGCGTGATGAGATATATGGATTGACGTCCTTTAGACGGCATGATTAGAAGTTGATAGTAGTAAGATTTTTGACTTAGAATATGAGGCGGTATGTGTAATGAGAGTCCACATTAGACTAAGCGAGTTAAGTGACAGGAAAATGTACACTTTGGATAGTGTCGGAGAACGAAGAGTGGTTGAATGATTCCATGTCATAGAAACCATAATGAGACTTGAATAAGATATGGTATGACTTGTGTTGTGTTAATGACCAACTTATGGTCTTATTATGTGGATGGCTATCGGATAGCCAATATGATGGTATTAGAGATGGGGTAATTGTAAGCCATATAAAGTAGTGTAAACCTAAATGTTAATGGATAATAAATATGTTATAATGTAATATTAATTGTGTGTTGTAACACACATGTAAATGTATAGTGGAAATTTGATATATAATAGTTAAGTGTCTAAAAATATAAGGTTATAGAATGATATTGAAAGATGGGAATGAGATAGTTTACTTACTAATAATTAAAATGAGACATGTGGAAAATGTGAGGAAGAATGCTTATAGTTGATGACCTATGTAGGGTCTAAATGTGGAATAAAATAGTAAAGCTAAGTGCTAATTAAATCAAGAAGTGAAAAAGCTAAAATATACAAAAGGATTTGAGGTAGGTGATATAATAAAACGCGACAAGAACGTGTTAAAGTTATGGAACGTGTAAAAAGGAATAATTGAAAGATAACAAGTGTGTAATGGAATAAACCTATAAACGGTTTACATGTGGATAAAGTCAAGTAGACTAAAAATAGTAAAAGTAAAATGTGGAAATGGTCAACAAGGGTTGACGGGTATATGAAAAAGTGAGATGAGTAAGCACATAGAAAATGTGTAAATGCTAAAATGGATCAAATGTTAAGAAATGAGAATTGTGAAAGATGAAGAGGTGATGACCCACTTGGGTCATTGGATGTAAATGTGAGCGATTGAGAGTGCTAAGAACAAACAGAAGAGAAAACGGGATAATGATAGTCTAAGAAATGTTGAATAATGAATAATTGGCGAAACATATAAATAGTAGGTTAGATATGATTGCTTAGTTGTACCACACAATGAATAGTTTGTTAAATGTAAGAAATGAGTTCATGTTAGACTGAAGATGTATAAGTAAGGGATTCGGTTACATTTCAATAGTGTTGATAATCATTTATTAATGATGTGAATAATAGGTTTATGGGATTTGAAAGTTTCTTAAGTATATGTTAAAGTTGTGGAGAATTTATGTAATAGGTCCTATATGGCCTAAGAAGACAAGTGAGGTGAATGCTTACTCGTAAGGAAGGGATATATATATGATATAAACCTATGGAGGACTAGATGTGTGTAAGTGATGAGATTAACGTATAAGTGATTGAACTAAGGTTGTGTGTGATATAGAGGGGTAGAAATGGCAAGATAAGATTAAATTTGGTAAGTAGTATTAGAGATGGGTTAGTAAGTGAATTAAGTAATAAAAGTGTTTTCCAGTATTGAGATGTAAGTAGTGTAAGTCTAGAGTGGAATGAAATTGTATCTATGTAATAAGCACACCGTGCGCTTTAGTGGTGTCGATAAGTCTAGTATGAGCATAAGAAAGGATGTGATGAGTCGAGTAATGGTTTAAAGAGACTTGACTCATATTTGGCATGTATAAGCTATGTGTTAATAATGATCAACATAGGGTCTCATTAATAAGTCATATCTAGTGAAGGTCAATAAGTGGTATTAAAAACAAGATAAGAGAGAATTTAAATGCAAAGTATGTTGGTGTGGAATGGTATAATGTGGCACAGGTATAATAGATGTTGATACATCTGTTACTAAGCGCTTAATGTTATGGAAGTTATGAAAGTGGAATAAGCACATTGTTATGTTAATGATGAGATGAACTGGTATAGCTTAAATGCTAATAGTTAGATAAAATGAAGTATGTATGAGATTAAGATGTTGCTTTGAAGTTATTATAACACGGCTATTGTTCCCCATTAGTAATGACTAATATAACAGAAGTGTCGATTAATAAAACGTGTTTAAAACATGTAAGAAGAATAGATGAATGCTAATGAGAGGTTGTAGTTGATGACCTATATAAGGTTTATATATGGAAAGTTGGATAGACAAAAACTCTAATAGTATAAGAGTTGAAATTGGTCAACGAAGAGTTGACAAGTGAAGGTCATAATGAGACATATAAACACATAGAGAATGTATGGATTATAAATCAGGTAATATCTCATTGATTGTTATAAAGGATAAATAGATATGTATGTATGTATGTATGATAATAGCATTAATCCACAGTTACAGTGTTACAGTACTAGTTACCGAAAACCTCTGGAGGAATACGTTATAGAGGCGGATCCCTATTGGGAAAGGCCAACTAATGTTATAGAGTCGAATCCCTACGAGGGAAGAATGTTATAGCCCCTTTTTGGGAATGTTATAGTAAAGGTGGGTCCAAGTCTAAAAGATGAAAAGTGTAAACGTAAATAAAATAATATAATGTGGTAAATTAAAGTTTAATTAAGTGATAGGAGTACTTGTGTAAGTCGGAATTACATAACCATGAGTTTATATTTCTTGATTTACATTGATTGGGATGCCTCTCCATGTAAATGAGGAAATATGAATGAGTGGGCTTATGTGCTCCCGACATGGTATAAGTAGGTTTAGATGAGTAGAGGGCGAAAATCTAAAATAAGTTAGAACTTATATAAAAAAAAAAAAAAAAAAAAAAAAAAAAAAAAAAAAGATAGAATAGTAGGATTAGATGCAATTTTTAGTTAAGTCCTTATGAGAACCTTCATGTTAGGTGACTTAAGCATAAGTTAAAGTGATTGCGCGTGTAAAGTAATGTTTATAGTATACCTTGTAGCATGATGTGGTGTAATAATGACCATGGTGGTAGTAAATATTTAATTATAAGAAGGTAATAAAAACTAGCAAAGTATTATAATGAGAACGCTAGTCATAGTTAAGTAAGGAAGTAATAGTTAGCATTCGACTTATAAAAAGATAAATGATGTGTAAATAAGTAAAAATGTGGAATGGTTGGTTAACTTTGACTTATAAAGTCAAAATAATATGGCCGGGACTATATAGGTGAATGTTATGGTAAGAAATTGAATATGGGAATACTTGATTTTGCTAAGGACTATATAGGTGGTGATGGACACCCGTATCACGAAATACAAATAGACCCTACCCTAGATGAGTATGGTCTAAGGACTTAACGGGATTGACTAGTTGACCCGATAGCCAAACTAATAATTTTTAAATGTTATGTTATAGTTATATAAATGAGGGGGACTTAAGTTGCCACATCTTAAACTTGAAATAAGTATCTTGTGGCCAAAATAGAAGGAAGGGAAATTGAAGGATCAAAAGTGCCAAATAGTAATATAAATTTACAATGAAGAAAGCTACAAGTATATTAAGCTAGGCTTTTCATAATTCCAGGAGATGAAGGAAAGTTGGTTTAGGAAAAGAGAGGGAATAATGATGGCAAGAATGATGATCAATTGGGATGGGATTAGTGTTTCCAATCAACTAATAAACTAGTTTCTATCACTTTTGTGCAAGTAAGTATCTCTAATTGTAATTAATTGTGAATTGAAGAGTTAGGGTTCATGTATCCAAGTTGGGGGTTTTGGGTAATTGTGGTTTTAAACACTAATTAAGATATTATAGTGTAATTGGGTATAACCCTTTTTATTTAATTGAAGTAATTGGGTAAGTTAGATATGATCATGTTATGATCATAAGGTTTGATTAAAAGGAGAATTATAGTAATCTTAGGGGAATCTTATTATGGGTAAAGTTGGATAAATTGTGGGTAAATCATCATATAATCCATATATGATTATGTGATGATTAGAGGATGTTATGAAAGCCTAATGGTTGTGTAAACCATGACTATAGTTTATTGTTTATGTTTTAAGTATATTTTGATTATGTGTTAAGCTTTAGATGGTGTTGATGTTGGAGATGATGGAAGATGATGATAATCTCATAATAGCTTAGCTTGGCTAGCTAAGGTAAGTAACTTGGTTACTATGTGTTTAATATGAAAATATTATAGTATGTGATTGATGTTGTGTTAAGTGGTTATAGACATGTCTTGGATTATTGAATGGATAAGGTATGTGTGAGATGTTTTATGTGCTAATTGGATAGTTGTGTGTTATGATTATATGGTTGAGATGCTTGTATTAGCAATGGATATATTAAGCATGTTTTAGCCAATTACTTACTAAGCGTTATCGCTTACATGTTATAGTTGTTAATGCTATTGTAGGTTCATGCGCTCGAAGCGATATGGCTTGGATTGGGTATGGAACATGGAATGATTATTCAAGATGGTAATATGTAATAATAGGATCTAGGTAGATACCGAGCTCGTAAGATGAATTTGTACCCCCGTGAGTCTTTTTATAGTTTTGTAAAGGTGTCATCAATCGACAAGTACAAGTCCTAGTCGTTATGGTATTTTGATTGGTCAAATTGGACGTCATGGTCAATTTAAAGGAGTGTTTGGATTAAAGGTATTTTCTACCCATTTTGGGTGGAATGGGTCAAACAAGTGTTAAATGCGTTAATGATGGTTTATGTACAGCTTTTATGGTCCTTGTTTACCTTGAAATGTTAAAGTGTTTAAATTGATTGAAATGGGTCAAGTGTGATTGTGTAGTTTTGCTGTCAAAGGTGCAGGTCTGTAGACCTAACGGCGATGCAGTCTTGTGGCGACGGCGTCAGGCTTAGTAGAGACGGCGTCAGGTTCTAAGTCCCCTGAGCCGTCGCGTGTTAAATCTAAAAATATGTTTTGGGTCATGGTCAAAGGGTGACGACATCGCACCATATAGGGCGATTGCGTCAGCCCGCTACACAGCTTATAAATGATGTTTTGTTAAAGTTAAATGTTATTAATTAAAGAAGTTATCGAGTACATGTTATATAAGATTTGTAAAGGGTTAAATGTCAAAGTTTGACAAGAATCTAATGAGAAAGAGTAATAGTCAAACGTTCCGAGTCAAAGTTTTAAAAATGAGTAATTTTCGGTCAAACCGGGAATCGGGGCGTAACATCACAGCTTTTCCTTTTGCACCTAAGGATTTAGGACATGTTGCTATTAAACATTCTAGCAGCTCTTGAGATCGTTTGGCCTGAAAGCAAGCAAACCTAATTACTCTATCAAGAGGCTTATTTAAGAAATCCTCTTCCTCGATCTTACGGAGACATTCTAGACTATCCTTAAGGTGAGCAAAATAGTTATGAAACACAAGTTCATTATTCCTAAGATGAGGAGGAATGTATTTAACAGTCACAGTGTATTTGCAGTCTGAGGAAGACTAACATTTTCATTAAAGACAAGTGTCAGTTTCCCTTTTTCCTGACTCCTCAGATTCTCAATTTCTTTTTGTAAAGACGTTATTTTTTCGTTGTTTTTGTCACGAGTGACTTTCATTGAATCATATAACTCTTTAAAGTGTCGTTTAACCTTTTCATTTTCTTCTAGAAAACTCTCGTTTTCTTTTTGTATAGCATTTACCAAGTTTTGAAGATGAAAAGTTTGAGAGTACTGAGAATCTAAATTTGGAGGCATTTGGGAGCCAGTCACATTGTTCTTATCACCCTTTAATTGAGAAATTTGGGCTTTCAACTTTCTGATCGTGTTACAATGAGCTTGAATCTGTTCCTCACGTTTGTTTATCTGAAAAACTGCATCAAACTCTGGAACATCTGAGGATGTCTTGATATTTGAGGTTTTGACATTTTCTTTAAGATGTTGATATTTTAGTTGTAAATCAAAATGTTCAACTTCTAGTTTAGAAAGATGTTTTACCAAATTATCGTGATCATCCTGATCAATTTTCTCATTTAGTTATGTGTTTTTGTTTTCAAGCTCAATGACACGATCATGGGAAACTTTCAATGCAATAGATAATTCATGAAATCGAGAAGCAGTAACAGAGTGCTTAGTAACAGTATAAAACACATCTTGAGCAACACAACTTGAAATCAAATTCTCATTTGAGATGTGCAAGTTCTTCCTTTCAACTTTATTATATTTGAGTTCCTGTTCATAATCATTGACCTCAACTATTATTGCATCAAATTCCTTTTCCATTTCTTTAATATTTGAGTTTATCCCTTTTTGAAGACTCTCAAATTGACCTTTTAATTGTTTAAAGAAAGGCATGACCTCAGTTAAATAACATTCTTTCGTTTGCTCAAAACCCCTTTCCCCCTCAGTTATCCAGTAGGTGTGATTTTCTTCTTACACGTTTTCTCAAAATCAACAAACAGCTGATATACAACATACAAGCTGATTAAGGTCTTGCTATTAGTGGCAATAGATCTAGGAACTAGATGCATTGGTGTATTTGGAGGATACACAGTAGCTGCAGGCATTTTCCTAAGGGGAGTGTTTGTTTCAATGATCGGCTCCCAAACGGTCAGGTTTTATCACACAAATCAACCACTTGTGAATGGTCAACCGTAATAAAAGCCAGACAGCCTGAGAGACAATGCAATGAAATCAAGAGGAGTATAGTGTTTCCCCAGGTCGTTAAGTCCCAACGAGCTGTGCGATGAATAATCAAACGAATAGTGATCGGGAGAATTTGAACGGGAAAAAGAGTTATGATTGATTATACCTAAAGAAAAGGTTTATAAATTACAGAGGCTTAAATGCAAATTAAAGAAAATTAAAAAGATAAATTATATTAAATAAACGCTATCACTATTTTTAAAATGATGTTTTTGATTTTTCTTTTAAATTAAAAACTACGTAACGTACAAAAGAAAATGTGAAACTGAAACAATATTAATCCTAAAAATATAAAAATGACATTTTTACAAACCTAATGATAAGAGAAAATTTTGAGAAAAAGAAAATTATTTTTATGACTATTTATTTAATTATTATTAATTAAAAACAATTTTTACTTATTTAATAATACCCTAAAATACAAGAAATTATGAAATAAAGCTAGAAAAATGAAATTATGACTTAGAAAAATCTAAAATAACTAAAGAGAATTTTCAAAACTAATTTTGTATTTTTCTGATTATTTTTATATTTTCTATGAATTAAAAACTATTTAAAACTAATTAAATTGCTAAAAATTACAAATTTAACTAAGAAAAATCTGGAAAAATTATTTTTTTTGCTTTTTGTATTTTTCTTAACCTAGGAGAAATGAAAATTTATTTTTTTGAAACTTTTCTGATTTAATTGCAATAAAGGCTAATTAAAAAGTACTAAAAACTGATTAAAATAAAGAAAAATAGCAAACAGAACTAGAAATATCTAAAAAATTCAGGAAAAGTCTAAAATAATATTCTAAATTTATGAAAAATATAAAAACATAAGCTTATGTGAAGGATTATGAAGCTGATGTGAAAAGTGCTTATAAATAAGCACTTGAATTAAGCAAATGAACACCAAAAACCACCAAATGATAGCAGAAGCTAAAGTATGCTAAATTAATCTAAAAGCAACTAATTCCAGCTACTCTAAACCTCTAATGTGCAATCTAAGCTGATTTGATTTAATTGACTAATGAGCACCAAACAGCTTTAACCTATCAACTTTAAGCTCATGCAACTACTTAACCAATAAGCCAAACTGAAATCCAAATCCTAGGAGCTAAAGATCACCAAGTAAAGAACACTTGTACCAAATTTCAGCCCTTAACAAGCTCAAATGAAGCTTGTGCAAAGCTTAAAAGAAAGCTGTTTCACACTCAGTATTATCTGAGTGTGAACAGGGCAAATCAGCTGTTTTGAACAGCTTATTTAGTGCTTAAAACGATTTCCAAAAATTTGACAAAAATCATATTTCAAATCTTGACCAACTGAAGTTTTTAAACCCAAAGTTTTACTTGAAGTTACCCAAAATTGAATCAATTAAAAATCACCCAAGTTGGGTGAAAACTCAGGTTTTCAAATTTTTTTGACTTTTGACAGTTTTGCAAAGTTTGACTTAAATGAGATTTGATTCCAATTTAATGAACTGATTATGATGTTTTAAGCTAAAGAAACACTGTAATAAGCTAGTATATCAAATTCTAAACCTAAATTGAGCATTTGATCTTCCAAATTCCAACAGATATAATAACTAGGAACTGATTTAAGTGGAATTTGACTTATATATTCCTAGGATGCAATCTAATTACTAAAATGACTCAAGTGGACCTAATTGAGACTGAGTAAATAGATTTTAAGCACAAACCAACTCTCAAACTTAATATAACTATCCAATCCAAACACTAGTTAATAAACAGTTTCCACTACTTTAACTAGACATTCAATCTGTAATCATTACCAAAGCTTCACAGAGATCAAATACTATCCTATAAGCTCAAGAAAATCGAATTCAAGCAATCACAACTAGCCAATATCAACTTAAACAATTATGCAGATTCAAAACAGTTAAATGGAAAAGAGATTGAGAACTAACTTGAAGTCCAACTATTGAGAAGCTTAAGAAAAACCAAACTACCACTATTCTAAACCAATACCAATCTACAACCAGCTCTGCATCACTATCCAAGAACAAGCTACCCCTCTCCTTTGACTTTCATTGACCAAGAACCAATTTTACTTAAAAATGAAGTATAAGCTTACTCAAAGCTATGGAGAGCTTAAGTGAGCTTATTTGAAGTATAATGAAGCTTTTTGAAGCTTGGTTTTTAGTACATTTATACTGAGCTTACAATAGGAGATATAAAACATGAAACTATGATAAAACCTTTGAATTGATACTTAAATACAGATTATAATGATAAAACAACTTGAGTTTAATACATGGAAACAAAAGATTACAGCTTTAAACTTAAACTAAAACATTAATATTAAAAACGACATAAAGGAAATTTGAAACTAAGAACTACTACCCTCTTGCTTCCCTTTCTTCTCTTTTTATATGTGAAATTCCTCCCACTTGACCTCTGAGCAGATCCCACTTGCATTTGTAGCCATTGGATCAGTTGAGAAGATTTTGGCCGTTTGATTAATTTTGGCGCCAAATTGGTTTATACAGCTGGGGGTTGAGTGCAAGGGGGAAGGGAAGCATTAAATGCTTTTTGTTGGGTTGTTGAGGTGGGGGGAACATGGTGTAGAGAGGATGAGATGGAGGTGAGGTTGGGTCTGGAGTTGCAGGCAAGCAGGCGGGAAGGAGAGACTTTGGAGGGAAAGGGTGGGTGTGTTTGTTTGACCGGGGTTGACCTGGGGTGTTTGATATATGAAAGGGGGGTCAAGTGGTTATTGGCTGGGGTCAAGGCATATGGCAGGGGTTCAAAAAGGTCCAAAGGGTCGTGGTTTGCTTTAATAATCATAAGGACCAATTTGTAATTTCTGAAAGATGGAGGACCAAAGCTGCCATTTCTGATTTTCCAGGGACCAATCATGTACATTCTGAAATTATAATCGAAGGGCCAAACTTGACAATCTCCAATATTCCAAGGACCAAACTTGTCATTTTTGAAACTCAAAGGACTAAACTTGTAATTTCTCAAAACTTTTGATATTTTTCACCAAAGGACTAATTATGACAAGTTATGATTTAAAAAGGACCTTTGGTGATTTTTCTTTTAAAAAGTGTTCAGGGACTATTTCTGACAACTTTTGAAACTTGGGGGACTGAAACTGCCAATTATGCAAACTTAGCTCATTTTTCATCTGATTTTAAACATTTTGCATCTGAAACATATAAAATACAATTTTGAGATATTTTCAGTATTTTGATGCATTTCTGAGCATTTTTAAATGTTTTGCAGTTCAGATTTGACCAAAAATGATGAGTATTTACACACTCATCAATCCCCCACACTAAACTATTGCTAGTCCCTAGCAATCTTTTGAGAAAAACTTAATGGATTTGAATCTCTTTACCAAAAGCCATTACTTCTGGAGTAGCCAAATGTTTCAGCTCAAGTAAGAACCTTGGTACACCGATAACCAAATGATTTTGAGCAAATCACCAGCTTCCAACGGATTTGATTTGTCTTTACCAGAAGCCGTTTGCTTCTGGACTAGCCAACTCTTAGATAAATTATCAATATTATCTTTGGTGAGTCGATTACCAATTATGGTTTTCCACTGCCTTTACCACAAGCCATAAACTTGCTGGCTAGCCAACTCTTCACTTTTAAGGATATGGTGAGCTGAACACCATACAATTTTGGGCAAATTGCAAGCCGTCAACGGATTTGAGATATCTTTACCAAGAGCCGTTTGCAGCCAATCCTTTTGTTTTTTAGACATGGCGGACTGATAACCGTAAGCTGAGTAAGTGCAAAACACTTACTCCAAAAAAAAAATTTTGGCCAAAAATGGGGGAATTGGGTGGTATAATTACATGATAAAATTCGTGAGAATTCCCCCCCACACTAGAAATGAATATTGCCCTCAATATTCAAAGTACCGGCGGTTATGCCGAAACATAGAACGTAAAAGGTAAATACTACGGCCATTATTTTATTTTTGATAAATACACATTTTTTTTTTTTTTTTTTTTTTTTGAAACTTTATATACAACAGCGGGGGGCAACTCCCCCATACTAGGGTGGTACACACGGGTGAAAACCCATGTTTAACTACTGTTTTTGATTACCGAGTCGCTAGCTTGACTCGACCCCGAATTAATTTGTTCATGGGGAAGTAAGTGGAAGAGACAATCTCCATCTGACTTTCATTCAAAATGTTTGTATAAACATTTGAAGCACGCGAAAGTTCCACACCGATGAGATATAGAGAGACAGACCCGGCTCACAAATGGTAAATGAAAATGCCGGGGTCAAAGATGGTATCTTCACTCCCGAATGAGTGAAGAAGAGAAGAAGTCACGGGATAGGTGAAGAAAAGAAAGAAAGTCATGATGAAAGTCATGACTAACTCATCTTCATCCATAGGAGAATCCATAATTTCAGTATTATGAATCTCATCATTTAAGCTCACGTGATCAAGACAAATCTCGGGTGTGTCATGATCAAAGTGGAAGTTATCATACTCCGGCGGAGATATGATATGAGTGAGTTCACCGGCGAACTCCTCGTGAAGAGAATCAATCACAAGATGTAAATCTGTGAATTCTTGTTCCACTGTAGACTCATCACTATCCTCAATCTGAGTATCAAAGAGTGGATTCTCAGAAATTAAAGTGAATTCAGAGTCGAATTCAAATAGAGGATTGGTGAAAGTAGCTTTGAATGTTTCGGGAACAAAGTGATCAACATTCTCTATTGGACTGTTAGGGTGAGAAGTGAGTGTACGATCATTATAAGGGAGACTTTCAATCTCTCCCAGATCGGCTTCGAAATCAAAGAGATCATCATCACTTTCCGATGAAAGTGGATTGATGTGAGCGAGTTCATCGATGAACTCCTCAAGAAGAGGATCAGACTGTGGGAGTGATGCCTCAACATACTCGATGTTTCCATAGGAAGCACAATCTTCGCTACAATTGGAGAAAGTCTCAAAATGATCTTTTGAACACTCAAGAGGGGAAGAAGAATCACACATATGATCAGAAGTTCCCTGTGACTCTCTCGGGATTGGGACAAGGTTCTCAACACTAGACTTTATGAATTCGTCCGATTCCTTTTCAGGAACAGTGTCAAGATGCTCATCCCCCATGTTTAGAGAGTGAGTAGGAGCTTCGGGTGTGATAGCAGTTGTTTGAGATGGAATCTCAACTGCTGGGATATCAACTGACTGAGGGAGTTGAGAAATAATATTCTTAAAAGGAATACTCTCCTCGTCATCATCATACATAGCTGCCTTAAGAAATTGGGAACACCTTAGAGCTGCATGCTCTAGGACTAATAATTCTTCCCTAGATTTGCGAGCCTCTCGTTCTTCGGCTAGCAATTCTCCCATGGTTTTCTCACCACTCACTTGATTCTTAAAGTTTTGAATCATATCATCAAGTGTTTTCATTGCGGTTTCAAAATCTTGGGAAATTTCTTTAGGCAACGGCTCAGGTGGAGTTTGAACCGTATGGTGCTGTGGAGGTTGGAAATTGTCAAAACCGGAAGTATAGTAATTTTGATTCCACGGTTGACATTGAAGATTATTGTGAGGACCTCCACAATTCTCACAACAGTAAAACTGTTGAGTCTGGACTGGCGAATTATATGGATATTGGTCATAACCAAAGTTCTGAGCATCACCGGAAAACTGTTCATAGACAAACGTGTTTCCGGATTGACACTCAAATCCTTGGTGAGGACCTCCACAAAATTCACAGCAGTTATGTTGATTATATGAAGATAAGTCGGGCTGTGGTGGGTAATTGGAAAAATTTGAGGGGTCGTTAAATGAGTTCGGATTAGGATCATAATCAAATGAATTCCTCGAACCACAAAACAAACAACTCCCGTTCCGAATATCATTACCACACTGTACACACGTACACCAGCGACATGGTGAACCAAAAAGAGGCTCACCACAACTGACACAAGGAATAAACGATTCCATTTGAGAGTTATGAGAAGGAATCGGTTCATTCAAAGAATCAACAAAACCAAGATGGTGATCCGAATGACTATCAAGTCTCGAAGAACATTTTGAAAAATCTGGAGGTGGGACAAGTGGTGTGCTCTGAGAGCTAGCAATTTCCACCACTTCCGTTATGGTCTCCGGTTCTAGTTTTTGAGAAACGTGAAGTTTAGGCAAGTCATTCTTGCTAGTCACCGGTCTAAATTCTGCATGATCGCTTTTAACCGTAAATTGTGAAAGTTTAGGATCAATTTTAGACGGCTTAGGAGCAATTGAGGGGTTAGATCTTTGGATAACCGTAGGTTGGACGTATTTAGCACCTCCATTATCAGAGGGAAGTACCTGGTCCTTTGTCACCCCGGTTTCTCGTTCCATTTCCCTACGCAGAATTAATGGATCATCACGAACAACACGAATTCTTGACATTTGTGATAAAGTATGAAGTTTTTCAACTTCGTTCCAGAATTCGTCGTTGTCAAGAGATTCCATGAGAACAGAAGAAGTTAGAATCAAATGGATAGAGGGTAAAGGGATAAAGAATCAAAAAGGGTAAGAGGGTAAAGAGGAATATTTTTGGTATTTTTTAAAAACATGATGTAAAAACAAAAAATGAAAATCTTTTTGGGTTTTTGATTTTTAAGATGTTTTTGGATTTTTGGATTTTTATAAGAAAATATAAATACATATAGATGGTATGAACAAGGAGTGAATATTCAAATCACTAATCTGCTAAACGTAAGATTATTAGCACAACTCCCCGGCAGCGGCGCCAAAAATTTGATCGGCTCCCAAACGGTCAGGTTTTATCACACAAATCAACCACTTGTGAATGGTCAACCGTAATAAAAGCCAGACAGCCTGAGAGACAATGCAATGAAATCAAGAGGAGTATAGTGTTTCCCCAGGTCGTTAAGTCCCAACGAGCTGTGCGATGAATAATCAAACGAATAGTGATAGGGAGAATTTGAACGGGAAAAAGAGTTATGATTGATTATACCTAAAGAAAAGGTTTATAAATTACAGAGGCTTAAATGCAAATTAAAGAAAATTAAAAAGATAAATTATATTAAATAAACGCTATCACTATTTTTAAAATGATGTTTTTGATTTTTCTTTTAAATTAAAAACTACGTAACGTACAAAAGAAAATGTGAAACTGAAACAATATTAATCCTAAAAATATAAAAATGACATTTTTACAAACCTATTGATAAGAGAAAATTTTGAGAAAAAGAAAATTATTTTTATGACTATTTATTTAATTATTATTAATTAAAAACTATTTTTACTTATTTAATAATACCCTAAAATACAAGAAATTATGAAATAAAGCTAGAAAAATGAAATTATGACTTAGAAAAATCTAAAATAACTAAAGAGAATTTTCAAAACTAATTTTGTATTTTTCTGATTATTTTTATATTTTCTATGAATTAAAAACTATTTAAAACTAATTAAATTGCTAAAAATTACAAATTTAACTAAGAAAAATCTGGAAAAATTATTTTTTTTTCTTTTTATATTTTTCTTAACCTAGGAGAAATGAAAATTTATTTTTTTGAAACTTTTCTGATTTAATTGCAATAAAGGCTAATTAAAAAGTACTAAAAACTGATTAAAATAAAGAAAAATAGCAAACAGAACTAGAAAAATCTGAAAAATTCAAGAAAAGTCTAAAATAATATTCTAAATTTATGAAAAATATAAAAACATAAGCTTATGTGAAGGATTATGAAGCTGATGTGAAAAGTGCTTATAAATAAGCACTTGAATTAAGCAAATGAACACCAAAAACCACCAAATGATAGCAGAAGCTAAAGTATGCTAAATTAATCTAAAAGCAACTAATTCCAGCTACTCTAAACCTCTAATGTGCAATCTAAGCTGATTTGATTTAATTGACTAATGAGCACCAAACAGCTTTAACCTATCAACTTTAAGCTCATGCAACTACTTAACCAATAAGCCAAACTGAAATCCAAATCCTAGGAGCTAAAGATCACCAAGTAAGGAACACTTGTACCAAATTTCAGCCCTTAACAAGCTCAAATGAAGCTTGTGCAAAGCTTAAAAGAAAGCTGTTTCACACTCAGTATTATCTGAGTGTGAACAGGGCAAATCAGCTGTTTTGAACAGCTTATTTAGTGCTTAAAACGATTTCCAAAAATTTGACAAAAATCATATTTCAAATCTTGACCAACTGAAGTTTTTAAACCCAAAGTTTTACTTGAAGTTACCCAAAATTGAATCAATTAAAAATCACCCAAGTTGGGTGAAAACTCAGGTTTTCAAATTTTTTTGACTTTTGACAGTTTTGCAAAGTTTGACTTAAATGAGATTTGATTCCAATTTAATGAACTGATTATGATGTTTTAAGCTAAAGTAACACTGTAATAAGCTAGTATATCAAATTCTAAACCTAAATTGAGCATTTGATCTTCCAAATTCCAACAGATATGATAACTAGGAACTGATTTAAGTGGAATTTGACTTATATATTCCTAGGATGCAATCTAATTACTAAAATGACTCAAGTGGACCTAATTGAGACTGAGTAAACAGATTTTAAGCACAAACCAACTCTCAAACTTAATATAACTATCCAATCCAAACACTAGTTAATAAACAGTTTCCACTACTTTAACTAGACATTCAATCTGTAATCATTACCAAAGCTTCACAGAGATCAAATGCTATCCTATAAGCTCAAGAAAATCGAATTCAAGCAATCACAACTAGCCAATATCAACTTAAACAATTATGCAGATTCAAAACAGTTAAATGGAAAAGAGATTGAGAACTAACTTGAAGTCCAACTATTGAGAAGCTTAAGCAAAACCAAACTACCACTATTCTAAACCAATACCAATCTACAACCAGCTCTGCATCACTATCCAAGAACAAGCTACCCCTCTCCTTTGACTTTCATTGACCAAGTACCAATTTTACTTAAAAATGAAGTATAAGCTTACTCAAAGCTATGGAGAGCTTAAGTGAGCTTATTTGAAGTATAATGAAGCTTTTTGAAGCTTGGTTTTTAGTACATTTATACTGAGCTTACAATAGGAGATATAAAACATGAAATTATGATAAAACCTTTGAATTGATACTTAAAAACAGATTATAATGATAAAACAACTTGAGTTTAATACATGGAAACAAAAGATTACAGCTTTAAACTTAAACTAAAACATTAATATTAAAAACGACATAAAGGAAATTTGAAACTAAGAACTACTACCCTCTTGCTTCTCTTTCTTCTCTTTTTATATGTGAAATTCCTCCCACTTGACCTCTGAGCAGATCCCACTTGCATTTGTAGCCATTGGATCAGTTGAGAAGATTTTGGCCGTTTGATTAATTTTGGCGCCAAATTGGTTTATACAGCTGGGGGTTGAGTGCAAGGGGGAAGGGAAGCATTAAATGCTTTTTGTTGGGTTGTTGAGGTGGGGGGAACATGGTGTAGAGAGGATGAGCTGGAGGTGAGGTTGGGTCTGGAGTTGCAGGCAAGCAGGTGGGAAGGAGAGACTTTGGAGGGAAAGGGTGGGTGTGTTTGTTTGACCGGGGTTGACCTGGGGTGTTTGATATATGAAAGGGGGGTCAAGTGGTTATTGGCTGGGGTCAAGGCATATGGCAGGGGTTCAAAAAGGTCCAAAGGGTCATGGTTTGCTTTAATAATCATAAGGACCAATTTGTAATTTCTGAAAGATGGAGAACCAAAGCTGCCATTTCTGATTTTCCAGGGACCAATCATGTACATTCTGAAATTATAATCGAAGGGCCAAACTTGACAATCTCCAATATTCCAAGGACCAAACTTGTCATTTTTGAAACTCAAAGGACTAAACTTGTAATTTCTCAAAACTTTTGATATTTTTCACCAAAGGACTAATTATGACAAGTTATGATTTAAAAAGGACATTTGGTGATTTTTCTTTTAAAAAGTGCTCAGGGACTATTTCTGACAACTTTTGAAACTTGGGGGACTGAAACTGCCAATTATGCAAACTTAGCTCATTTTTCATCTGATTTTAAACATTTTGCATCTGAAACATATAAGATGCAATTTTGAGATATTTTCAGTATTTTGATGCATTTCTGAGCATTTTTAAATGTTTTGCAGTTCAGATTTGACCAAAAATGATGAGTATTTACACACTCATCATTCAACAAGTACATTAACTTTTAGCTTATCCATATCTTTCTTCCAAAAGATCTGTTCTGGGGTTAATTGAGTTTAAGGCTTAAACATGTTCAAGGATATCCAATTTTCCTTAGTGTAATCATGGGGTTTGATCGTTATGTTATTCTCTTTACACGCAGGATCGTTAAGCTTCTTATTCATTTTCTCCCTAGATGCATCATCTAGTTTTCTATCTTCCTCAGTGCACTCAATGCAACTAGGTTTCTGTCTAGGTTTAAGAATCTCATTGCCATCATAGATTACATTTTGAGCAGCTTTTGCTATCTTACCATACTCAGGATTAGGTTTCTCTATAATGGGAATACTATGCTTATCGCTGAGAACTTTATGCTTAGTGATCATGTAAGCAGTCTGAATGGTATTCCCTTGTACGTACAACTTATTTTCAAGCTTGTTTTTCAAAGTTTTTAGATTAGAAAAATCATTCAAAAGTTTTGATTCCTTAGCACTGAATTCTTGTTTAAGCACTTTAACATTATCTTGGAGCTCTTGCTTTTGCTTAACAGTTTTAGAAAGCTTTTCTTGTAAGGAGTTTAACTCTTGTTTTAACACTTCTTCTCTAAAATTACTTTTTCTAATAATTGTACGCATTTGGTCATCCATTTCCTGCTCACGGGTAGTTAGTTCAAACTTAGCACGCTGTTCATATATAGCAACTTGTTCTTTATAGGCATTTAGTTTAGAGATGACAGAATCATCAGGGGCACATGCAGTGTATTCATAAAAAATATAGTCATCATTGACTGCAGAAGATGCATCACTTGGTACAGTCTCACTTTCACTTTGTTTCACATATTGATCATATGGGACAACATTGATATTACCCATATTTTCAATATCTGACACAAAAGTTTCAGTTGATTGTACTTTGTCATGTATCTTTTGCTCATTAACATCATCGTATAGTTTTAATACCTCTGATATGATTGATTCTTTGGATGGACCAGCTTGCTGTGATGATGAGACCTTTGGAGAGACCATTGGAGAAATGCTAGCCATGAAGATTGTCTGTGCAGTAGGTTCATCATCGACGTCAGAGTCGTATGCATCACAGTCTGCAACTTGAAAGGCATTCTGATGATTATGACCTATCTCCTGAATTGGCTGCTCATCCACATCTGTATCATATGTCTTGGCATTGCCCTCAGCAAGAAACAACAACTCCTCTTCATCCAACACAGCTCCATTATACTGAGCTTGCACAAGTAACATCTTGTCTTTGAAGTACTCTTCATTTTGAGGGCGTTTTAGAGAAGTGCAGTTCCTTGCTATATGTCCATCACCACCACAGTTGTAGCACTTAATTGGCTTAGCTTGACCCTGATTTGGATTCCTTCCACGATTCTGATTAGCCACATATCCTCTACCAACTCCACCTCTTCCCTGTTCATACTGCCTTTCTTGAACTATTTGCACCATAACCTTCCCATCTCTGACAATAGCTTGATTGTGTGGATTGGATGCAGTTCTGAGGTTATTGTTGGTGTGTGGTAGAGAGTTCATGTTTTGACTAACCATGAGAGATAGTTGATTGATGAAGTTTTCCATGAATGTGTTTGGGTCAGGAGGCTTATATGCTGGATCAGGGATGAGCTTGTAATTACCATTACCCATGGGTATGACTTGAGAAGCTTTGGTGGTAATTCCAACATTGGTGTAAAAAGCTGTAGAGTCATTTGACGAACTTGTTTCTCCCTGGTTGGTTTTGAACTGTTCAAGAATCCTTTTTTCAAACATAGCATGTCTCTCATTTTGAAGAAGGAATGCATAAAGTTGCTCATAGTTGGTGTTCTTCAATCCTTTGGTTAGCTTCACAAAGGTGACAAACTTTTGCCATTAAGGATTCATGTTGCTCACAAACTTTGAATTCAGCTGAATGTTTGGCATGGTCATTTTGATGTTCCTCATATCATTCACAAGCTTATGGAATCTCACGTAGTACTCATAGACACTCTCATCTGGTTTCATCTTGAAATGCTCAAACTTATCATACAGTTGTGATTCTCTGTCTTCCTTGGTTAATTCAGAACCTGAGAGAAGCATCTTGACATTATCCCAAACTGCCTTGGCTTCAATGTTGTGATTGATAAGCTTGTAGATGTCTTTTGGAAGACCCTGAAGTATAATGTTAGAAGTCCTGATGTCAGCATCGAATCTCTTTTTCTCCTTATCATTGAGCTCATCATACGTCTTTGGTCTGTCTAATCCATAGATCATTGTTCCATCTGCAGCTGTATCAATCAAGTCTCTTGTAGTCTCAATCTGATAAGGTCCTTCATCAATGGATTTGAGAATGTTGACCCCATTTTCCTTTCTAAGATAGTACAATATGATTCATTGAGCCCAAGAGTCGTAGTCAGTTCTGTCAAGCATAGGTGGACGAGTATCTGAACCAGCTGCTTGAACATCCTCAGCAACAGTGGAGATAATTGTAGGTACGTTGGTAGACATGTTAACAGATTACATGGGATTTTATAACTCTATGATTAAACCGGGAAATATATTCTTTCACGGGATTTTACTAAATCAAGAGAAAACTGTATTATAAACAAAAATCAACCAAGTCGCTATGAATTCTTGAACCAAGTCGCTAATCACCAAGTCGCTAAGTAGCAACTCACCAAGATCTCAAATTCCTATGAACCAAGTCGCTAAGACCAAGTCGCTAAGAACCAAGTCGCTGGACACAAGTCGCTAATGCACCAAGTCGCTACACAGTCAAGTTGCTAAAGAGCAACTCGCTAAGGTCCAAGTCGTTAACACCAAGTCGCTAAACACCAAGTCGCTAGACACAGTTAAGCTGCTAAAGAACAACTCGCTAGTATCAAGTCGCTAACAATTTACACTACAACTCGCTAACAATTTCTGAAGCAAGTCGCTAACCTCACCAAGTCTCTAGCCGTAGTGGAGAATCCACTAACTTGTACTATTTGTCGGCTTGTCTCAATAGACAAGTTGCTAGGCTCAAGTCGCTAACAACTAACACTGTAACTCGCTAACTTTTACTGAAGCAAGTCGCTATGATGAAAAATACTACGAGAACCAAGTCGCTAGCAAGAAAAACTTCAAAAACACACTTTTCAATCCAAAACAAGCTCAACCACAGTGATTCAAGCTTACCAAATCAAAACCCAAGAACTTACAATGATTCTTAACACAAAAGTACACCCAAAATTCAAACTTTAACACAAGAAATGATCCAAATGATGCAAAAACCACTAAACTTTTTCAAACTCAAAAACCATCTAAAACCACTAGAAATCCAAGTATATGTAAGAGAGATGATCAAACCATGGCTCTTGATACCATTTGTAACATATTGGATTTCACAAACACACTAAACCAAAGATCAAAGAGGCGTATACTATAGTTTTAGAGAGAGAAAGTTAGAGGTTGGGAACTTTAGTGAGAGAAAGAAAAATCTTATTATGAGCTCCGACTCTCTACCTTGGGAGGTAGAGAGTATTTATAGTCTTACACAAATCGCCACCTACAGGCTGTGGATCAGGCATACAGTGGGTAAAGACCCGTCCGTCCTCCACGGTGTTACTTAACTAAATATTACTAAACATAAACTAATCTACGACTACGAGCTATCTAACGATTACATATACTTGAGGTGACCGACTCTTTAATAACTGGATTTACTAAATCCTAACAGGATTTGAGTAATTGGATCAAAGAGTGCATAACATGCGAGTTAATTCTTGAGGGGAAGGTATGTGTGAACAATATGGACTGTTTTCTTTACGGTTGTTGAAGAGAGAATCAAGAGACCAATCTTCAGTGAAGGCACATTGTTCATGATTTAGAATTTGGAGAATGCAAATTGCCCAAGAGTTAAGACAAACTTTTGGTTTTTGATCCAAAACCATAGTGATAGAGATCGATCCTCATTACGAACGAGTTCAACTTGACGGAAGAATTCCAAAACAAACCGTGGACAGATTTTCTCGTTAATTCCGAGAAGGCCTTCTAGTCCTATGGTTCGGAATGAGGTATTGATACCTTCTTGGTATAGTATAGGTGAGTCAACAACACGGCCTTCATGAAAGAAACGAGTTTCGAGATTATTGAACCCACGGACATGATTGCCAGGTGTGTTAGGCTCAAGGGAGATATTAGGAATGTAGACACAAGTGAGTTGAAAGTTGAATTCATACTCATGAGTCATGATGAGACCTATGGAAGTGAAATGAATAATTAACATGAGAAAGTTAAGATAAAGTGATGCATCAAAAGAGAGGACATTTGATAGGTGAAAATAATCTCCTAATGTTTTATTGAATTTTTATTAACAATGACAATTAACTTACTCTGTTCTAACATTCTAGTAGGGTTTTTCCTTTTATGGTAAGTTTTTATGAAGTGGTTTTTATGTTGCATGAGTTTCTGTTTCCCAGTTCCACCGTTCTCCCGATTCCCTTTTAAAAGGGACCCGGCTAGTTATACGTTAGGGATCCGTGGAACTGCAGTGTGACAGAAAAATGATCTTTACGTAAGATTGATTTTTGTAACTTTTAGGTTTATAAAAAGAAGTGTGTTTTAGCCAATATTTACTACTCAAGCATGCATTTTAGATTTCGAAAGTATGTCAAGATTTTTAAAGATACGAACGAAAAATATGACAAATACATTATGAGAAATAAACGAGATAAACTAAGACATTAGTAATATTTTATTTCAATGAAAAGAGTAATACAAAGGATTGGATATATGATACAAATGTAGATTAACAACACAAAGTACATGTCTCCATGAGAAAACTTGATCATGGGATACACGAGAGCGATGAGTGTCAAGGCGATGACACGAAGGCAATGTAAACCATGATGATGAAATTCCTCCTTGGTTTTGATTTTTCAAAATGGGATGAGGAGGAAGATGAAGTTTGAATGAGAGGTATTTTGAAAGTGGAAGATTTGAAAAATGGGGTTTGGTGGTGTTGGAACAATCGGAAGAGGTTTATGGGGAAGGAGGAATTTTTGAGATTTGTGTTTTGTTTTATTATTAGAAATGTTTGTTTTTAAGGTTAAGATAACACATATTTATATACCTAGATTTTAGACGGAAGAGAAACACGTATGCAAGAAGGTTTCCTAATGAAGCCACGTATATCACTAAAGCATATATTATACATAAGAAAATAAAATTTAATACAACTAAATAGGTTCCTATGTAAGCATACTTATTCTAAGCTAAGGTTGTTTAGAGATAAGTTTTAAGAGAATCATACCTTTAATGCAAATTTGAGTGTCCCTTACTTTTGACAAAAAGTATCAATAGACAACTCCGGTTCCTTTGAGATCTAGTTGGTAGTTTAAGATACCTTCTTAGAAAAGGTAACCTTGTTACCAGGGGATTCTTATGGCTTGTTTAAAATGAGCTTAACTAAACAAAATGACAAGAAAAGTTAGTGCATTTTGTAAGATAAGAAAAAATAATTAATGTTGTCATCCAATCAACATACTACAAAAGTTCTTTTAAGACATAGTGTTTGTTTTTGTAAAATCCTTCTTTGTAGTTTTCAATCATACACGGATCATATCAAAATTTAAAGTACAATATACTCTAAGAAACTTAGTAACGAAGCTCTGGTATCAATTGTGGAAAACTAGAAGGGGGGGGGTTGAATAGTTTTACCTATTAAAACTTTGTTTTAAACTATTTAGATCGACTTATGTCAATCTATTTAATGTGTGTGTTAGACGTTGATAGATAAGCATATAAATAAGTAAAGTAAGATAAAGAGTAAGGAACACAAAACCACGACGCAAGTATTTATAGTGGTTCGGCTATAAAGACACCTTCCTTGCCCTACTCCACTCCCCGAGTCACCTACTCGAGAGTTCGTAAGCACTACACAACATAAACTCCTTGTGGCGGAGAAGCCTTCACAACATCGCCTACTCTTTATTCGATACAAGGCTAGACATCGGGTTCTTCCACGAGGTAGAACCAAACCTTTCACAACGTCATCTACACTTTATCCGGTACAAGGCTAGATACCGAGTTCCATTACAAAGGAGGAACTACTACCAAACACTATACAACTATCCCAAATGAGACACCTTCCTTATTACAACATCAAAAGGATATCACTATCCTTGACCAAAACTATCTATGTTGTACATCGATGCACCATATCTATTGTACACCCTTGGCATCTTTCACTAATGCCCTTGACACGATCCTTCGGCACCTTTCACTAATGCCTTCAACACGGACCTTTAGCACCTTTCAATAATGCCTTCGACATGGACCTTTGGCACCTTTCACTAATGCCTTCGACACGGACCTTTGATACCTTTCACTAGTGCCTTCGACTTAACCCTTTTGGCATCTTTCACCTATGCCTTCAACACAACACTTCTAAAGAGGAAGAAAGAACTATCAACAAGAGAACTTCAGTAGTCTTGATGACGACGAACCTTGGCAACTCATGGACTTGAGCTTGCTAGACTTCAAGAGGTGGTGATCTCGCCTTTAAGAGGAACCTAGAGAATCACACAAACACAAAGCTACATAGAAAGATCCTTTGGATCTGAGGTTACAGAGTTTACAATACTAAGAGAAAGTATGTGTAAAAGGGGTAAGTTACAATGAACAAATGGCTCACTATTTATAGGCAAAAACCTCTACTGTTCCTCGGATCCCACGGATCCCTTACTTGAGGGATCCGTCCAGTGTAATCTTAGGGATCCGTGGACGCTCCTTCATATTTGGGTTATGGGTCATGGATAATGAGTCATGGGTTATAGACTTTGGGTCATGGGTACCCAAATAGATACACTGTATCTAGACATTAGATCTGTTAGGTTTCCATATTGTAACACAAGCATCAATAGAAGAAATAGAGAAGAGAAAGGATCGGATGAACACTTAGCTCACACACACGTATGAATGAGAATAGTTATGCGTAAAGTGAAATGAGTAAAATGAACAACCAACCCTCAAGTGAGGGTTTACAAGGATTATTTATAGGGCAAGGAGGTAGGGCAACACTACTAGCATCTTTCCCTTCTTATGGGCTTGGGCCAAGGCTCATGGGCTTTCTACATAAGCCTTGGCATGATAACTAACATAAAAGCCATTATTAAGCTAACTATTACATAATAATTACTAACACTTGAAATCTAGATTAGGAGTGATTCCAACAATCTCCCCCTAAGTGTTAGTGATTGATGGTATAAACGTTGAAGGTGCAGATGTAATAGTAGCTTTGACGTCTTCTGACATTCATCTTTCTTGTGAGAAGAAGTGCCTTGATTTGAACAATCTCCCTAGTGTAGAGAAATTGTTTCCTTTGAAGTATTCTGTTTTGACGTCATCGTTTTCTTTGTTCTTTGATCTTTGTTCTTTGTGATGGTAGTGATAGTATGTTGTGGTTGTCTGCATCAGGTCTGCTTCGTAGCTCCAGTGTCTCCATGTCATTCTCCAACATGCTCACACACTCATTAACGTTGGATTTCAGTGCTGATGTACTTCTCTTAGTCTTTAAACTTTGTAGATTCTTTGACGTTGATGAAGAATCATTTTGACTTTGTGTTGCCTTTTGAGAGAACTTTCATTAGTGATGTTGTAAGTATAAGCATGAGGAGAATCTGCACGATCTTTTCCACCCGCAAGCATCCATAAGAAGAAAACATAAAACATGGGTTAGAAATAATCCAGCGCTTACAAGTTTGAACTTCGAGAATGTTAACAGCATAGTGTGAAAACACAACTCTAATTCTCACAAAGGCTATTTCTGAACTGGAGTCCCACAAGTGAGATAACGCGATGTACCAAAGTACACCTACAGTTCAGATGAGTCGCTGAGGTACACCGAAGCATCACCTCACGACTGTAGACCGTTTGAGACATACTAAGCGTAATCCACGGGGAGTTACCGAAGTGACCTGCTGTCAGGGCTGTTTGATGTTGACCCTAGCATGAGTTTCTATTCAATCACTGAGGATCACATTTGTGAACCCCTCATAAATGTTCTCGACAGATTGCTAAGATCTGTGAAGGACACGATAATATATCACTTGTGTTCTTATTGTTGAATGACAAGCGATGAATTGTCAAGTGTACCTAAGAGATCTTTTGATGAATCTCGTGGCTCTAGACTCAATTAGTGTGCTTTGGTTTTCCTGAGCGGAGACTAGGGAGAGGGTCTCCTTCTTCAATACCAACAATCTCTAAGAGAAAGCCGATAGTTTACGTAGGGTTCCCTGTGAGGATGAAACAAGCTTCTGTTGAGAGAAACTTGAGTGGCTAAGAAGGTTTAGTGCATGCGTCACTAGGCCTATGACGACTTTGATCTTCAATACCGGTGTCATCAAGTGACAACCACTAGCATATGATTTGAACCCAGTGTCTGCCCTAAGTTGAATAATCTGGAGGGCTATTTCTTTTCACCCATTTCTTTACTTTTCTTTTTAATTCTTCAACTCCTTATTTCTACGATTCTCATTTTCTCCTTTTTATAATCATACCTAAGGACTTCTAATTCTAACTATTGGTGGTGTCCTTGGGTAGATCCCTCCAGTTCTGGCGGATCATAGGACGGTTATTCCTAACCTTAGTCACCTTATAACTCCATGACTAACCTATGTTGCCATAAAACCATTTTCATGAAAATCTCTCAAAGTGGTTATGAGTAAAAACATTTAATGCCACTATTGAGAGTTTAAGACTTTGCATAAATATTCCCCCTCCACATGTGCTTAAGTATTTTTACAGAAATCTGCACGGTGAGAAAAGAGCGCATCTTTTGAATTGATCAACTCAAGATAGACAATCCCCCGCGAGACACAGTTACGTTGCATAGTTCAAGAGTTACATTGTCAGCTTTTAGGTGACAACTAGCTCTAATAACTACCTTGAAGGTGTGGACAAGCCTCGAAAGATTGTCAAACCCATCAAAGTTCATGTCTACCAAGAGTTTCTCGAATGGTACATTCTACTCGGCCAAGTCCTTTGCGAGACACGTTTACATCACTAGCGAACTAGCTTGAAATTATTACCCGTCCCGGATAAGTCTTTTCGAGTTACTAACATTTAAGATCTCGTCAATTCATTGGTTAAGTCTGTAGCACAACGACTTTTTTGCAAATTCACAACATATTTCTTATCACATAATTTTTCTCCCCCTAAAAAATGGCATATAAATGTTATTTTTGACGAAATTTTGATATTGAATATGCCCATTTCGAGTTTTGCGGGTAGATTACCACGAAGAACAGTTTGGTGAACAAAGTTTTTAAGCAAATACTCCCCCTCAATAAGTAATATTGACTTTTGAGGTTTTGAAAAATCATAAGGGGAAGTACTTGTTCTTTTGAGCAAAACTTTGAAAATGAAAGTTTTGATAAGTTTTATTCAAAAGTAAGAAGCTTTCGCTCCTTTTATAAGGATTGTGGCACTGAAGCGTACCACAGGGTCCTTTCATTACAAGTACGGGTTGTACACTGTTATGTGTGCACAAGCCATTGTCGTTAAAAATCACACATCCAAATGTTAAGATAATGAAACAAATCAATGGTTACCAGGAGAATTCGGAAGTCCAGCAATAACTCCAGGAATGCGTTCGGGACGTTGATAGCCTGTGAGAGATATGCTGGGACGACCTCCTACGAAAATCTCCAAAGTTCTGAACTGATCCCTTCGGAACAACCTTTCATCGATTCGCGTGATGATCCTCTTCACATCCTGTCTCTCCTTAGAATTCCATCTCTTTGGTGACCCAATGCCTTGTTGTATCACCTTTAACCGATAAGCTAACCCATCCCTGACTTTCTTCAGTGTATGACCCCAAACTTATGAAGCTCGTTACACGCCATTAAGCAATTTTGGTGTAGTTCACTACGGTAGACTACTCCAAATGGTTTGCTGATTAGGGTGTACTGAGGAAGGTGGTTTATGTTGGGAAGGTCAAGCTGTGGTTTTGTGAGGTTAACACGTGTCTGATACGATTCCATGACAAGCTGAATGTCTTCTACACGTTCTTGGATGACTATGCTTCTGATGTAGATGAGTAAGGACTTGATGTATTCGCGTTGGATAATTGTGGAGAAGTGTCGCATTCGTCCTTGCACCTTAGCGAGATACATATCTTCAATGTCATTCAGCGACAGTCTCGAAAAATACGCTTCACAAAATTCATAGTCCTCTTCGTCTTGTCTTTTTACCATAATGTTTTTAAGAAATGTGTAGTCCCATTTTGACGCAAGAGAGAAATGCCTAATAGCAACGATCTGTTTAACACTATACACTTCGTGTTTTGACTTTTGAACCTGGCAGCTTTTGTAGTAGATTCTTCGGCATTGCGGCCAATGGTGAATCTTATACATTGCATCAAGGTCATACTTTTCAACGCTGTTGGCAAACATGTGAGTAGCCTTTTCCTCGATGGCTATGCAGTTGGAGTATATGGCTGCCGGGAACGGAAGTGTAAGTGATGTAGGGTATTTCTTTGACACATCGCTACCTTGTAGAAGAAATTCTAGGTCGTTGTTGAAGAAATAACGAAATGGAATCTTTGGTTGATCTGGTTGGCCAATTGTAGGTAGAGGTCTTGTCCAGTCTGTGTAGTATGGAGCTTTGTCTTTTCGTGTGAAGTCAATGTTAGCTTCAGGGTTGAGCCAATCGATGTTGTTAGACATGGCTCGTGCTATGTTTTCAAGATGGTATTCAACTTCAATAGCACTTTCAGAGCTGTCTTTGAGCAGTTGAAAAGCTTCTTTCTTGATGCGTCTCAACTCTGCTTTTGTCATCTTCTTCACCCGAAACTTTTCTTGAAGTAACTTAGCATGCTCCAATGTTCGACCATCTACCATTTCTTGACCTTCAGGTAGTGAGGGAGTAGCATCAACAAGTGTAGAAAACCAGTCATATTCAGCGGTGTCATCTTCGTCTAGCCATGAGACAACGTTAGTCTTTGTCTTCTTCTTCTTCTTTGGCTTTGATGAGGATCCTGGTTTCTTTGTTGTGTCGGGAGAGGTGGGTTGTTGTTGGGGCTCATGGAACTCTTCATCGTCACCACCAGTGTATTCGAAATGATCAACGGTTTTCTCTGTGGAGGGTGGTAACTCAGAGTCCTGAGGTTTATCAGCAGAAGAGCGTGGAGGGGATCGTCTTAGTGTTGGAGTCCTTTGGGGGGGGGGGGGGTGGTGGCATAGAGGAGGAATCACCAGTTTTCTTTGGGCGTTTATGCTCCTTATCCTTATCCTTATCTTTATCGTCATCGTCTCTTGGACGCTTAGGTCTTTCAGCTTCTTCTCTGCATCCCGTTTTGAGTTGGTAATCCAGCAATGCTTCAAACAGTTTACCTTCATCAGAAGTAAACGTTCCAGATCGTTTTGACATTTGGAGAACAAGCTTGGAAACCAATTCTGCATCAGAGAAAGCTGTAGGCTCAGTTGGATTGATTGTAATAGTTAAGGGCGTTGATCTGATTGTTTGTTTGGCCAACTGCATGAGATTCGGATAGAGTTGTCGAGTGAACATCTCTTTTGTCACTCCAGGAACAATGCCGAGAAGGAACTTGTGAGTGTATCCCTTAATCATCTCGTTCATTTCCCCTTGGACATCACATTGCATAAACTTCTGGTCCAGACTTAGCCTTTTCTTCAGCCTTAATCCTGGCTTCTTCATCTGCTTGAGCTTGAGCTTCTATATCTGCTTTTTCTTTAGCTGCAACCTCAGCATCTTCATCAGAAATTTTCTCAGACTTCTCCATATCTGGTTCCTCAATGTCATAGTTGATGGAATCCTCGAGTTGCCTTTGCTATTGTTCGTGGGTAGCGGTACTAGTTCCCTTATCGGGTTGATTAACCACATCGGAAACTGGTGTAGATAGTGCACAACCGCTTGACCCTCCGGGGCCACGAGTTTGTTGCAGTTCGAACTCTTTGGCAAGATGTTTGAGTCTGAGGTTCTTCAACTTCTTCTGATAGTCTCTTTCTTCGTCAAGTGGTTCTTCTTCTGAGCTTTCCTTTTCTTGCTCAAGCACTGGAGTTTTCCCTTTACCTTTATCAGCTTTTGGACTGGGAGGTTTTGCTACTGTTTGAGTGTCATCGATTGGAGTTTCAGAGTAGATGACCTCTTCGTCTGATTCAGTATCCTCAGAGCTTTCATCCATTAGCTTTTGTTGCGGTTCAGGCTTGGGAATAGGAATGGCTTCTTTAGAGGAAATTTTCCTTTTGAGAGTATGTGACCTCTTAGGAAACTTTCTCTGATTCTCAGTGCTCGTAATTCTTCCTGCACTGCCTCTTTTGGTTTTCCTAGTAGGTGTACCAGAGGACTTTTCATCAAGGAAACCTACTTTACCTTCTTCAACTGCTACCAGATATCGTTTATACGAATAAAGTCCTTTGATATCATCGGTAAGAAGATGATATGGCAACACTTCACCTTGTTTCTTCGTTGTTGAGTCCTTAAATCTGACAGTGAGTGTGGGCTCATACAACGCGGAGTGTTGATTTGGGTCATCAAGTCTCAAGGGAATATCAAGATTATACCCTAGAGCTCTTTGGATCAACAATTTGGTATATCTGATATACGGGATTTTGGTGCCAAGTTTTTTAAGGAAAGTCATCATATCGTCCCATATCAGAGCTTCAACTTCTATGTCTCTCTTGTTGACCAAAGCCCGAAATATTTGTAGTTCCATGAGCTTGGGATGCTCATGACCACTATCACGTCCAAAAACGGATTTTGCAATCATAATGTAGAGGGTTCTCCATGGCTGGGGAATGTTCTTGAGATCAACAGATGAGTGCTTTGTGATTACCCCGGTAGCTTCATCATAGCCGATGTCGATCATGAACTGGAGAACGACCTCTTCCATTGGAGTAGCATTGTATTCAGTAGGCTCGATGACAGGAATAAGAAGAATAGCCCTCAAATCTGCTGGTGTGATGGTGACTCGTTTGTTGTTAAGTGTCACCGTCACAGCATTTTGACCTTTGACCTTTTGCATTGTATGCCAGAATTGGTGAATGTAGATCTTCGGTACAGTAGCAGAGTTTGTGAGCATGTTCTGATAAGGGCGAGTCTTCAGAATATCCAGTGCAATCTGACAAGAGGACTCAGAACAATAGAAGTTATCAAAATCAACTCTGAGGTTGTTCTTTCCGATCTTCATTGGGTAACCATGAGGGAAGATATCTTCAACAGTGAGAACATTTGGTGCATCCACATTTTGCATTTGAGTGTCCATGTCATGATCTGAAAGATATTTAGCCAAAAGAACCAACATATCGAAAGACATTACATTAGTCAACAGTTGATTATTTTGTTTATTTATTGAATGTGATATGTCGATGATTGTTACGAGTCCAATGTCACTTGTTAGTCTAATAGTCCAGAGACGTCGTGATAAGTTTCGTGAGCTGATTAACTTTGAGTTTTAAAGTCCAAGTTTTCACTTATTTTTCACAACTTATTAAACATTTAAGCTAATTAGTGACATTTTGGTTTCGTGGCGTTATGATTTATTTATTTACAAGTTTGCTGATAACGCTACACGCGTCGTTCGGGGTCAAAGGAACTTCCTTTTCTTCGAGCAAGTTTTATAACACCCTAGGCAGTGAACCTAATCGTTGTAGTGTAGTAATTAGGGTAAGCCACGGGTATTGATATCGTTCTCTAGGGGAATAGTGTCGTTAGGCTGAAGTGTATATCGATTTAAGTCTAAAGGTGAGGGATGATTATTTTTGTATTTTTATATTTTATAGAATGGAAAGGTACGAATCTCGGGGTTTGAAGGGGAGGGTGGAATTAGTTGCTAGCCAACTATTCCAAAAGATACTAACTAACTAAGGGATCTACCAGTAACGTGAAGCGTATCTACTTATGATGTATTACTCCTTGCTAGCTATCCAATTCTACCTACTGAATTGTCACGTCCTATTGATGGTTGAATTGTCACGTCCTTATTCCTAGTTGCGTTGTGTGTCTAAGGTTGTAGGGTATGCGTTTCTCCCTAACTCTTTGAATTCACCTTTAAGTGTAGTAAACAAAATCCACTTATTCATTCATAAACTAACTTTAAGGTTATCTTTGATTTAGTAAACGAAATCCACCAAGTCATTCATAAACTATCAAGGATTTATCAAGTGTTAAACATAACGATAGCCTAGTCACACTTCCTAAGCCAATTACAATTAAGATAAGAGACAACCAATCAAACAAGAGACAGTAGGATGCAAGAATTATAAACTAAACCAATTGGACTCATTGAAGTTGTCACACCCAAATGATGAAGATAGACACAAGCATCACTAAGAAATCAATAAGATCTAATTAATTGTATACAAGTTTCACACAATCATAAGCAGACACTAGATGAATTAGCCAAGCATAATTAATGAAGAGCAAGCAACAATTATGATAATTGAAGACATACCATAGGATTGGATTAACAAACAAACCAACACACAATGTTTATAGAGTGTTTGGAACCCTTTAAGTTGCTGGAAAAACACCTACCTAAACCCTAGAATCGGACTAAGGGTTTAGGGCTTACAAAAAGTGAAGTTATAATGTTATATTTATAGGCAGATTTTCTGTCGGCAAAGAGTGACGGCGTCACACTTATAGAGTGACGGCGTTACGACCATTTTTTCACCAAATTGTAGATTTTCTCGTTCCGGTCGCGTGGGCTTTTGAACCACCTAAATCCGAGTTCGTATGCAAAAGTTATGGCCAAAACAATATCAACTACTTCGCGCGCATGTTGTGACTTGATCAGCTTGTGACGGCGTCACCTTAAGGTTGTGACGCCGTCGCCTTCAGTCTCTGACGTCGTCTGGATTGCATCTAGGCCGTCTGAGTAGCGACGGCCTACTCTTTCACAACTAGACGTCGTCACTTGAAAACACGAGTTTTGAGTTCTGAACCGTCACAAAAAACTTGGGACGGCGTCGCAATTAGCACTTGACGCTGTCGCCTTCAAACTTCAGCAACTGTGAGTGCCTTGATTTCGACTTTGGCCATTTTCTTCATATATTCGCGCCTTTCCGTCCAAATAAGTGCCATTCCAGCATTTTGCCTTCACGAGACCTAAAAAGTGAAAAGGAACGATATTAAGCAATAACGGATACAAAAGTGATCAAATAAGGACTTAAACGACCCCTCAAAATGGTACCTTTTAAAACCTTATCAAATATCCCTACACTTGTTATTTGCTTGTCCTCAAGCAAATGTGCTTTTAGCCAATTAATTTATAAGTTAGGGGTCATGAAGCATTAATTCAAAACGGTCCACAACACATATAAGCCCCGCAAAAGTCATAACAAGCACGGAAATTACATACTAGCACCTCACATGGGGTGTTTGGATACTCACATCTCTCTCGGGTGTATAAATGAAATATAACAATATAGGAAATGGAAGATAAACACTCATTAACCGGTCCTAGTACATAGATTACCATAGGCTTGAGAATAGATCAAACCTCCATCGCTTTGGCGTAAGCACCTAGGAAAGACTATCAAAGAGGTCTTTTAAAGGGTTGTAACGTTAGGCTTACGGTAAGGAAATAAGGGTTTGGTGGGATAGGCTATTTAGTGGTGGTAAGTCAAAAATCTCTATGTTAAATGCATATGAAAAATGGCGTTGCTAAGCCAAGACTCGACAATTCTAAACTCTAGATAACTGAAATAAACAAACATAAATTTAAAGATAGATGTAGGATGGTAGCCCGTATGTATTTTTTTTTTTTTTTTTTTACACTCTATTTTTTTTTCTTTTTCTCTTTTTCTATTTTTTTTTTTCGATTTTTTTTTTTTTTTTTTTTTTTTTTTTTTTTTTTTTTCTTTTTCATACACTTTTACTCTACCATCCTCTACGATAACATCAAAATACTAGGGATTTATGAGCACATCCCTACACTTGAGTTTTTATTACTCTAACACTAATTTGACCCGAATTGAAAAGATCAAAACACTTGGGGTACATTATTACGCAAACAAAGGGAATTTGAATTTAACGTTCCCTTCCCGTCATTTCATAAACTTTAACTTTTCCCATGAATCCCAATCATCCCAAAACTGTATACAAAGGATATGACTCGACTTAGCAACTTATGCAAGCAACCAGATAATTGAACTAAGGGTTTAGGGTGATAACAAACATTTGCACTAAAAGTGAGTGCATAAGGGGTAGGCTAAGGCGATTTGGGTGTATATTTGGGTGTGGGGTGTAAACAATGCTCTTCATTGATATTCCGGAAAAACCGAAATATCACGAGAACCGCGAAAAGGATAGGCTCTGAGGGGTTAACTAGGGGTATCGTGTACTAAAGATGAGTACAACGCAAAGGGTGTGGGGGAATTACTCAACCAAAGTGGAAGAAGTAATTATATTACAGGTATCAAACAAGGGTTATCCTAATGCCTCTTATCATTTAGTTATTCCTAACTACACAAGTGTAGCCTCACTTGCGATCTCGGAATGCATCACAAAACAAGTTCTAGAATCTATTATACTACCGGTTCACACTCTAAGCATTAAAGATGAATGCTTTTAATTCCTACTAATCTAAGGGCGATCCTCACATTTTGGGTGGAATTTGGGTGGTAAGGGTTTTTGTGCTAGTCATGCAACTTCCTATCCGTGAGACGCTTTTGTTAAGACTAATGGCCCACTCTTATATGTCATGAAAAATTTTAAATTTGGTGCCAAAATTACCCTAACCGACATTTTCTCATGGTTTATTACACATATGCAATTGGACAAAGCAAATAATCAAGGATAAGCATAGTTTCAAAGTTCCCGTTTTATTTTCCTTCCCTACACTTAAACTGAACATTGTCCCCAATGTTCCCCGAAAGTATCAAAGTTATGATAATTGGAAGGTAATTAAAAACGAAAGAAACTAGTACTCCCCTGATTAGCTCGGTAGGATCCGTGTGTGAAGTAGTGGTTAAATCCTTTCCAAGAAGAATTTATGCGTGAAAAGCTCCTCAATCTTATGTAACTTCTTCTTGATAAATTAAACCTGCACACTTGAAGAAAACAAACAACCCAACGCATCAAACCGAACAAAGAAAAATCACAACAAGATGTAATTCCAGACTTAAATAAGATATAATGCTTGTGGAATGGATGTTTGCAGATTTTCTAGAAAATTAAGACCTGGAAAATTCCAAAAATTTATAAGTAGCACAGTAAACGAGAAAAAGTTAGAAGTTGTTTCTGCTCCTCCTGACGCCGTCAGGTTGCAATCCTGACGCCGTCAGGTTATCCTGACAAAAACTGGTCTGCGATTTTCTGGAAAAAATTCTGGAAAATTTACATCTTTAGAATCTGGAAAAATTTCTGCAAAAACATCCATTATGACTCGATACAAGCATTTGACTCGAACAAACAAACATAAATATCTTTTAGTTAATTGTTATTCTCATGTTTACGTTTCTTTTGAAAACGTGTGTAATCCTCCCTACACTTATCCCTTATGTAAAATACCTTTATATGCAATTAAGACGAGGTTAAAAACAAAATAAAGCATTTTTACAAATTTAAACATGAGGATAAACAATTAATAAAAGACATACGACACACAAATAAAAATAAAAACAAATACACATGGGTTGCCTCCCAAGAAGCGCTTGTTTTTGTTCGAGTCACGAGCCTGACTCTACCCTTATTTAACGGATAAAGGGGAGGTTTTCCCTACACTTAAGTTTAAGTGCGGGTGATAGTAGCGATACACACCCTTAAGGTGGAAATATGCCACGTGAGGTGAAGGGGGTGTGTGAATGGCTTCCTTCATCCTAAAACTTCCCGGACTAAATTGGTTGATGGGTGGGTCGGTTCCTCGTTTATCTAAGGATGGAAGTAAAGATTGAGGTTCCGGTTCATCAACACTAGGAAATTCCCTAGAACTAAGAGTAAGACTGAGACTACAAGTATTCAAACCTATATTCTCCAGTTGCGTTTGGTTTAAATGTTCTACCTCCATTGGGATTCCTAAAGTCTCTTCTACTACTTCCGGGTAAGTCACGTGCGGTGTGTATGCCTTAAATGATGGTGGGACTTGTGGGATACCTTGTGGGCCTAGACTTTTCACCTCATCCTCAATCACATCTACATCATCTATATGCTCGTCATGTATTATTTCCTTAGGTTGTGATGAAACCAACTCTAGTAATTGATCCAACTTATGGTTTAATGCTTGGTTGCTTACCATAATGTTTTCATAAATTTGGTCAGTTTTCCTAAGGACCTTACTAAAAATAGTTTCTAAACACGGAGGTTGTTCACGAAAGTCTATCCTAGGTGAAGGCTCAAACGAAGCATAGGTTTCACTAGATGAGGTATTTTGTGGGCTTGATGAAATGGTGAAATCCTCAAAAGGTTTATGGACTTGGTTACTTTCTTCCCACCATCTTGAATAATCCGCTTTGGTAATATCATAATTTCTTATGAAAAAACCTAATTGCGGATAGAGTGGATTCGCGTTCTCCATAATGGTGAACGGAAGAGTCAATGGAAAAGTTCTACGAACAAAGGCACAAAGAAGGGGGATAGACTACAAGGAAGCTAATAAAAAGAAAAAAATCTCACTTGATAGGAATCTTGTGAGTAGACCTAAACGAGATAGAAATCAAGCCTAAACAATAACTATTCCCCGGCAGCGGCGCCAAAAACTTGATAACGCTACACGCGTCGTTCGGGGTCAAAGGAACTTCCTTTTCTTCGAGCAAGTTTTATAACACCCTAGGCAGTGAACCTAATCGTTGTAGTGTAGTAATTAGGGTAAGCCACGGGTATTGATATCGTTCTCTAGGGGAATAGTGTCGTTAGGCTGAAGTGTATATCGATTTAAGTCTAAAGGTGAGGGATGATTATTTTTGTATTTTTATATTTTATAGAATGGAAAGGTACGAATCTCGGGGTTTGAAGGGGAGGATGGAATTAGTTGCTAGCCAACTATTCCAAAAGATACTAACTAACTAAGGGATCTACCAGTAACGTGAAGCGTATCTACTTATGATGTATTACTCCTTGCTAGCTATCCAATTCTACCTACTGAATTGTCACGTCCTATTGATGGTTGAATTGTCACGTCCTTATTCCTAGTTGCGTTGTGTGTCTATGGTTGTAGGGTATGCGTTTCTCGCTAACTCTTTGAATTCACCTTTAAGTGTAGTAAACAAAATCCACTTATTCATTCATAAACTAACTTTAAGGTTATCTTTGATTTAGTAAACGAAATCCACCAAGTCATTCATAAACTATCAAGGATTTATCAAGTGTTAAACACAACGATAGCCTAGTCGCACTTCCTAAGCCAATTACAATTAAGATAAGAGACAACCAATCAAACAAGAGACAGTAGGATGCAAGAATTATAAACTAAACCAATTGGACTCATTGAAGTTGTCACACCCTAATGATGAAGATAGACACAAGCATCACTAAGAAATCAATAAGATCTAATTAATTGTATACAAGTTTCACACAATCATAAGCAGACACTAGATGAATTAGCCAAGCATAATTAATGAAGAGCAAGCAACAATTATGATAATTGAAGACATACCATAGGATTGGATTAACAAACAAACCAACACACAATGTTTATAGAGTGTTTGGAACCCTTTAAGTTGCTGGAAAAACACCTACCTAAACCCTAGAATCGGACTAAGGGTTTAGGGCTTACAAAAAGTGAAGTTATAATGTTATATTTATAGGCAGATTTTCTGTCGGCAAAGAGTGACGGCGTCACACTTATAGAGTGACGGCGTCACGACCATTTTTTCACCAAATTGTAGATTTTCTCGTTCCGGTCGCGTGGGCTTTTGAACCACCTAAATCCGAGTTCGTATGCAAAAGTTATGGCCAAAACAATATCAACTACTTCGCGCGCATGTTGTGACTTGATCAGCTTGTGACGGCGTCACCTTAAGGTTGTGACGCCGTCGCCTTCAGTCTCTGACGTCGTCTGGATTGCATCTAGGCCGTCTGAGTAGCGACGGCCTACTCTTTCACAACTAGACGTCGTCACTTGAAAACACGAGTTTTGAGTTCTCAACCATCACAAAAAACTTGGGACGGCGTCGCAATTAGCACTTGACGCCGTCGCCTTCAAACTTCAGCAACTGTGAGTGCCTTGATTTCGACTTTGGCCATTTTCTTCATATATTCGCGCCTTTCCGTCCAAATAAGTGCCATTCCAGCATTTTGCCTTCACGAGACCTAAAAAGTGAAAAGGAACGATATTAAGCAATAACGGATACAAAAGTGATCAAATAAGGACTTAAACGACCCCTCAAAATGGTACCTTTTAAAACCTTATCATTTGCACGCGTAACAATTCATAATTTTGGTTGTTCTTAGGCTTAGGCGTAAAATTCTAAGTTTATGCATAAACAGAAAGGTTATACGTGTAAGAATAAGCTTATGCGTAGGTTCTTGACTTACGCGTAAGAAATGTTACGCGTAGGAAAAGAGGACCTTAGGCGTAAAGCTTACGCGTAAGCGTATATGGAACCTTACGCGTAAGGCTTACTTGTAAGAGTGAACCTTATGCGTAGAGATTACTGTTTACACATATCCTTCACAGGATACGCGTAGTCCCCATTGTAGAACCTTACGCGTAAAGGTTACGCGTAAGATTTCTCTTACGCATAACATTCTACGCGTAAGGTGATCTTATGCGTAGATGTTCAAGTAACCTTGATTCTGAATTATTCACACGTGGTAACCTGAAATAAATTCATCATATCATCAATATTAACACATACATTTATTCCTTTTCAGTTCTAAACACGAATGCTCAATTAAGCAGTTATGCGTAAAATGACTTACGCGTAATACTCAAAACCCTAACCATTCAAGAATTACGAAAAAGAGTTTTAGCCATAGGAAATGCACCAAAAATTTTTTGGGTGATCTTAGAGGCCTATAGAGATGTTCTAAACAAGTTTTAACATTAAAAACCCTATGGATAAAAAATACCCAAATCTTATGAACTTAAACCCTAAAATTTGATTCTCACACAATTGATGTTTCTGGGTAAGTTTTAAGCATGGATATAATCAATTCAACATATAAACAACATCTTTCAACCATCTAATTAACCAGAAACACTCACACTTGAAAATACCCAAATCGAGCATAAAACCCTAATTCTCAAAATCATACAATTCGTGTTTCTGGGTGAGTTTTAATGATAGAAATGGTTTCAAGGTGATTAAATAAACGTTTTGACACAACCATTTTAACCAATAACACTCAAACATGATTATGTGTTCATACGCATATGCGTAGAACACAAAATCATGCCTAGATTAAAATCTAGCCGTTGGTTTTCAAAACGATTTAAAACCTATGCTTAGATAATTACAAAGAACGTTTTTCCACTTACAAATTGATGATCAAAGACACGGTTTTGATGGATGATTCTTAGGCGTAGGATTTAGGTAGTTAGGAATTAAATGTGGAGAAGTAAATGTGTTTTTGAAATGTTTTATTTAAAGATACTTTGAGCATTTGACACATTTAGTCCCTCCACCTTAACCATTTACATCTAACGCCCATAACTTCCATTTTGGTTACCAAAAGTAAGTTTTATGGAAAGAAACTTGACGACACTCCCCCTCGACTTAAGAAATAATGAAATTTTATAAATTTGAGTCCGGGGAGTGTCAGTTAACCAGAAATGTGACCACCATTATCAAAGAAACAACCGGGATGAGGTAACATGCAAGTACAAGGTTTTATGAAACCGAAAAATATTTGCTTTCTCCCCCTCAACACTTGACCGAGAAAATACTGAATTTTGAAAGAAAAAAGTGTTGACGGAAGATTTGTACTTGCCATGTTAAAAGAAATATAGTTAGAAGAATATTTTTGTTGTTTTATCAGATTTTATAATTTTTTATCTTGTTTTTGAAAAATATTTACAAAAGATGTTTTGGTGTTTGACTGATGTTAAGAATGTTTTAAAAGTTCATCCAGTTCCTCTGGAGTCAAACACCGCATACCAATCCGTTGGACCAACTCATTAAACCTAGCATGAGCTAAGGCTTTGGTGAGAAGATCTCCCAGTTGGTATTCAGTACCCACAAAGTATAATTCAACAGTACCCTGTTTCACATGCTCCTTGATGAAATGATATCGAAGATCGATGTGCTTTGATTTCGAATGTTGAACAGAGTTGCACGAGATCGCAATAGCACTCCGATTGTCGCAGTACATCGGGATATTGTCAAATACGTAACCATAGTCTTTGAGTTGTGTTCTCATCCAAATGACTTGAGCACAGGACGCCGACATGGCTACATATTCTGCTTCGGTTGAGGACAGCGATGTACAATCCTGCTTCTTCGATTGCCAAGACACCAGTTTATCACCAAGAAATTGTAATGCTCCTGAAGTACTTTTCCGTGAATCTAAGCATCCTGCGTGATGAGCGTCACGCCCGAGGAGCTTGTTTGAGTCCGTACAGAGCTTTGTTCAGTTTGTAAACATGGTTCGGGAACTCGGGATCAACGAATCATTCTGTTTGGCTGACATAAACCGTTTCTTTCAGTTTCCCATTCAGAAAAGTAGTTTTGACGTCCATATGAAAGACCGTTATGTTCATATGAGCCGCAAACGCTAGAAATATCCGAACAGCCTCAAGACGAGCAACCGGAGCGAATGATTCTTCAAAGTCAATACCCTCTTCCTTTCTATAACCCTTAGCCACCAGACGTGACTTATTTCTGATTACGTTCCCTTCAGCATCCAATTTGTTTTTCCAAATCCATTTAAGACCAATGACGTAGACCCCTGTTTGTCTTTCAACCAGTTCCCATACTTCAAGACGTTTGAACTGATTGAGTTCTTCTTGCATGGATTCAATCCAGTTGTCTTTTGTCATTGCATCTTTAATGTTTTTAGGTTCAGTTTGGCAGACAATGAGTGCATATATGCAGTGTTCACCATTAGTGTGAAGACGTTATCTGGCTACGACTGGTTGATTCGGGTTACCAATAATGTTCTCAAGAGGATGGTCTTTTGTCCAACGATGTGTCGAGGGTTGATGTTGGTATACATTGTGCATATTTGGAGGATTCAAATGGCTTGTAGATGATTCTGCGACATCAGATGTGGCAGTTTCATTAGCAAACGGGTTGAAGAACGCATTTGGATCAAAATCTGCAGGTGGGGGTACTTCATTGTTCAGAACATCATCAGCTGGTTCAGCGTCGTTGGATGCAGTTTGTTCAACTATTGTTGTAGAGTCAACTGGTGGTGCTTCTTCAACAGTAGTTGTTGTAGCAGGTGTATCTGGTATTAGAATATGATCAGGTTGAGTAGTGGAAACATTGGATACACCTGGAGCACGTTTGTAGGACCTTAGATATATCAACCTTATCACAAACCCAACACAAATACCACGTTATTCAAACACAAACGTAGATAAGAAAGATTAAGAATAGAACTTGGTGACTTGATGTATAATTCGTGTATGTATTTAGAGAGGTAGAGAGAAGAAAGATGAAACAATAAGTTGTATATTGCTTCAAGGAAAACACACACACACACACACACTCAAGCACACCCCTCAAATGACATACTTGAGGGGTATTTATAGTAAGAGAGGATGATGCCCTAAGGCTTGGCCATGGGCCTTGAGATGGACTTGGATTGGGCTTGGGTTTCACGAACTAGACAAGGCTAGCTTAACATAACTAATACCCAATTAGCTTAGCCCAATCCACGAGCCCGTTGACTATTCTATCATGATATCTAACACACATTACAAAGTTCCTAATTGTGAATGACCATCACTTCTAATAAAAATAATCAAGGCTAACAATCTCCCCCTAAGGGGTGGTCATTCAAAAGATGCTCCACTTGAATAGGTCTTTAATCTTTTTGAGCTTGAACTTTGTGAGTAGATATAGAATAGTCTTGATTCTTTGTTCCTTCATGCTTTGTGATCATTTAATGTGGTTGTCTGCCGTTGTCAACTTCGTTGGTTAGGTGTCTCCACGTCTTTCTCCACCATGCTCACACTTCTATTTGACTTTGATTTACAAATGACGTAGTTCTCTAGTCTTTATACTTTGAGGATTCTTTGACATTGACGAAGAATCATCTTTAACTTTGTTGCCTTTGATTTTGATGAGAACTTTTCATGTGTTGTTGGTATGAGCATGTGGCGAGTCTGCACGATCAATCCGCTCCGGAGCTTCCATAAGAAGAAAACATAAAACAAGTTAGTAATAAGCGGATTCCGGCACTTACGAGTTTGAATTTCGAGGGTGTTAACAGCATAGTGTGAAAACACGTCTCTAATTCTCACAGAGGCCGTTCCTGAACTGGAGTCCCACAAGTGAGATAACACGATATACCAAAGTACATCTACAGTTCAGATGAGTCGCTGAGGTACACCGACGCATCACCCCACGACTGTAGACCGTTTGAGACACACTAAGCGTAATCCATGGAGAATTACCGAAGTGACCTGCTGTCAGGGCTGCTTGATGTTGACCCTGGAAGGAGTTTCCATTCAATCACTGAAGATCACAGATGTGAAACTTCTCATAAATGTTCTGGCAGATTGCTAAGATCTGCGTAGGACTCTATAATATATCACTTGTGCCCTTATTGATGAACAACAAGCGATGTCATGTCATGTGTTCCTATGAGATCTTTTGATGAACCTCGTGGCTCTAGACTCGATAGTGCATTTTGGTTTTCCTGAGCAGAGACTAGGGAGGGGTCTCCTTCTTCAATACCAACGATCTCTAAGAGAAAGTCGATAGATTATGTAGGGTTCCCAGTGAGAATGAAACAAATCCTTTTAAGAGGAATTGAGTGGCTAGAAGGTTTAGTGCAGTGCGTCACTGGGTCCATGACGTCTTTGTCTTCAATACCAGTGTCAACTAGTGACAACCAGTAGCAGATGAGTTGAACCCGGTTTCTGCCCTAAGGTTGATTATGGAGGGCTATTTCTTTTCACCCTTTTTCATTACTTTTCTTTTTAATTCTTCAACCCCTTCTTTCTCCTTTCTCACATTACTCCTTTTTTCAATCATACCTAAGGACTTCTAGTTCTAAACTATTGGTGATGTCCTTGGGTAGATCCTTCCGGCTCTGGCGGATCATAGGACGAGTTTCCTATCCTTAGTCACCTTATAACTCCATGACTGTCCTATTGTTGCCATAAAACCATTTTTCTTGAAAATCTCTCAAAGTGTTTATGATTATAAAACATGATTTTGTTAACACCTTGAGAGTTTTATATTTTCAGAAACACTCCCCCTTCACATGTGCTTATATTGTTTTAACTTAAATCTTCACAGTGAGGGTAGAGTTCGCACTTTTTGAATTGATCGACTTTAAATGAACAAGACCGATTCGAGACACGTTTACATCACTAGAGAACTAGCTTGAAATTATTACCCGTCCTGGTCAAGTCATAGAAAGTTTCTCGAGATGGTACATAATTGCTCGTCAATTCAATGGTTCCGACTGAGTCGAGCTCTTTTGAGATTCAAACAACGATCATTAAACTTTTTGATCACATTTTAATCACGTTTCTCCCCCTCAAAAATAGCATATCCATGATGTTTTTGAAACAAAATGATTAAAAGATATGTTTTTCGAAAAACATTTGGAGAGAAACTGATTGAGCATGAATTTTGGAACAACTTTGATTTTATACTCCCTCTTAACGAAAGCATATTTTTCATACAGAAAATTTAGAATCAATTAAGGGTTTAGAGGGAGTTATCTTGGTACCAAATGTGAGAGATTTTAAAAAATCTTTTTGAAAAATTTCGAATCAATGGTACACAAGATGAGAAGAGATTTTGAAAATCTTTTGAAGATATTCGAGAAGAATAATCTTCATTTGTTTTAGGATAAGTGCTCGATATTTATGAAAATCGATTTTGCGTAGCACTTTCCGTTCTTTAAAGATCGGGTTGCAAGCTGAAATACTTACAAGCCATTGTTTTTAGGAATAGTGCTTGAAAAATATTTAAAACCTTTGATATTGATAAGCACTTTCCTTTCTTTGAAGCGCGGGTCCTGAACTGATGTGTTCAGAAGCCATTAATTTGAAGTCCGGGTTTCGTACTGAAGTATACGAAAGCCATTATTTTGAGAAATTTTGAGAAACGACATGTTTTGGAAAACATTTAAAGAACTCTCGCTCAAGCATCTGTACATGCCCGTATCATTGTTGAATGACATTTCTAGAAACGTACAGAATATCGATTATACGAGAGACATGTCGTGAGAAGAATATTTTTGGATTTTTGATTTTCTATTGTTTTTGTATTTTTTTTGAAAATTTTCTATTTTTGTATTTTGCTTTTGTTGGTTTTATAAAAGAAATGGAAAATCAAAGATAGAAGATAGAGAAAATGAAGAAGAAGATTTTACAGAATTAGAACCCTCTGAAGAGCTGGGTTCAGAGATATTTGATTCACCTGCATCCAAAGAAGAAGAGTTTTCACAAATAACAGTGTTAGAAGTACAAGATTCCTCACGGTGAGGGTGATCACTATCAACGGTTGTAGTGGTTTCTACTTCCTTATCCTGATGAGTTTCACTATTATCTGTGTTGGAGCAAGTATCAAAAATCTTTCCTGTGGGAATCCATCTAAGACCTATTTGGTTGAAAACTTTGCCCGTGGGAATCCACCTAAGGTAAGATCTAGGAGTTGTTTTCTTATCAGATGCAGCGGAAGACTCATTTTTTGCAAAACTACGTCCTGAAGATATCCACCTATTAGGTTTCTTTGTGTTTGACATTTTATCAACGGGCTTGTTTCTATTTGGTGTCTTAGTGGATTGTGCCTTGGCACGAGAATTATCTTTCTTGAGATATTGTAAGGCACATGCTTCATGATTAGCTGAAAAGATGCATTTTTTACATGTAGTACAGACAAATTCAATATTCTTGTTTAAAACATCAGCTTTAACTCTGTCACTACAGTCTTTTGGAAATTGATTCTTGTTCGAAAAGGACCTAGAATTCCTAGTGTTGTTTTCTAAAGGCATAGCATTTTCTTTTGCGCAACTACTCTTAGATGTAAGCCAATCCCTAGTCTTTTGTAGAGTGTTCCTAGGTAATGGTTTACTACTACTAGCAGTGCCTTGAAATCTTGTAGAATTCATCACCTTAGATGTTGCACCTAGAATTCCATCTTTTCGAGTCTGTGCCTTTTTCCTAGCTTCTTCTAGATAGTGATTGTTGACCATGTTGTTAGAACCAACAGATTCTTTAACAGGATTTTTGGTCACATTCCTTGTACTAGTCCTAGAAATGCCATTTGTAATCACTTTTTCTTTATCAAAAACTGGTTTTTCAAAAGCTTTGATAATTCTCTTTTTAATAGGTAAAGTCTGTGGAGTGACTGTTTTTGACAAATCATTTTTCTCATTGACTTTTGGAGGATACTGAGAAATAGACATTTTTGGTTTGAAAACCGGTTTGGGAACATTTGTTTTCTCCTCAGTCAATGGTTTTGCAAACTTAGTATCCACAGCCTTTCCTTTTAGACATCCCAGCTGAGCTCTCAAAAGATCATTTTGCTCTTGCATGTCCTTGTAGGCACGCTCATACGACAGTTTGTCATACTTGCATTCCTCTGTTTTTCGATCAAGCTGTTTAAAATATGACACGTTTTCTTTTTCAAGTTTCATAAGAGCTTTTTCGTATTTTGAAACAATTTCGGAGGTCTCATCCTGGAGTCTTTCATGATCTTCAACAGAATATGTTTGTAAGATAATGGACATGATATCGGTAGTCATAACATCTTCGAAGAGAGAATCATTTAGATTTTCCAAAACTTTGATGTGTTCAAAACATTCATTAGCTTGCTTTACCAGGGATTTATGGTCCTTGACAAAGTCAGCTGTTTCTTTCAAAAGTGCTTGTTCAACATGAATTACCCTTGAGTTGATGTTATTCAGCTGAGGGGCAATTTGAGTTTCAAAAAACTTTCTCTGTTCGATATCAAAAGTAGAGAACCAGTTGTTAGGTGTCATAGTGGTTTTAGTTTTAACAGTCTCTTGAAGACTCCCAATTCTAGTTTTAACATCGTCTAAAATGCTTCTAGTATCACTTGTGTTAAAAGGATTGTTTGAAGACATTTGTTCGATTTTCGAAAGAGATTTGGAAACTACAACTGGTTTTGAAACTGGTGTTGACACTTTGTTTGAAACACTTGGTGTGATGGAAAACTTTGACGTTTCTTTTTGATTAACAAAAGTAATCCCATTAATTTTGTTCCATTTGTTATAATCAATCGGTTTAAGATCTGGATTCTTTTGTTTCATTTTTGATCGACTCTCCTCAGCTAGTTCCAACGTTTCAAGAGAATCACGAACAATTATGGGTTCATGCAAAGGTTGTCCATTGTTCAACACATTCCGTTCTTTCTGAGCTTTCTTGAGGAACGAAGGAGGTGAGTTACCAAGAGCCATTTTATGTGAAGTGTGAAAAATCGGATTTGCTTGATTAGAAAGCATCTTGTTTGTTTTAGCGGAATGACCCGTTGTAAGAAGCAAATTATCCAATTTTTTGATAGTTTCATTTTTATCCAGAATTTCATCAAGAAGAGAATCTTCTCGTTTTGAAAAACCAGCAATCAACTGTTTCTTCTCTTTTTCAAGATCAGAAAACAGTGCTTTTTGTTTAGAAAGTTGGTCATTTAGTTCAGAAATTTCCTTGTTTAAAGATTTTATTTTCAAGTTCAGATTCACATCAAGTGTATCATACTTGAGTTGCAATTGTTTTTCTCTTAAAACAGAATCTCGATAACCAATTTCTAATTCTGACATTTTGTTTGTATGAAATTCATAGGCTTTGGCGTGCTCCTTGTAACTCTCAAGCTCAGCGGTCAATTTTTTATTCGCGGCCTTAACCTCGCGATTGACCGTTCTAACTTTCTCAACTTCAATGCCACATTGATTAATTAATGATTCAAAATAAGCACGAGTTTCCTCATCATTAGCACCATTCTGTATCACTTGACCTCCATTAGGATCCATATATGGAGTTTCAGAGTTAACATTGCTATTAACTTGCTCTCCCACATATGTGTCATAATAAGGTTCGGGAGACACAGAATGTGGCTTCTCATGAGTAAACGAATGTGGTACCTCATTGAGTGAATCTGTGTCGTAGACAGGAGTTGTGTCATAAGTACCGTTTGATGTTGAGTCCTGCTGATTGATTGTAAGACAGTAGCTTGCATTATCATTTGATTTCTCTGCCCGTCCTGGATACAGAAATTCGTATTCCTCAGCAGTCAACTCTATTCCCAATTTTTCTTTCTTTGCTAACAACACCTTGTACTTGAGGTTCGGAGGTAGCATACTGAACCGACGATACCCTGAATTTTGGCTTTGAGGTTCGGAGGTAGCATTCTGAACCGAAGTCATAAAGCAGTTATTCCCATTTTGATATCCCAGAGTCTGATATCCCATATTCTGATTCACAATCTGACCCCCTTGATGTCCAACATACTGCCCTGCATATTGCATCTGATTCCCATCAACCATGTGTCCTTCTTGACTCATATGCATAGATGGTTGAGCAAACTGCGTATTAAACTCTGAAAACCATGTATTGGCGAATCCAGCAATAGCATTTGTGAAAGCAGTTTTGAGACGATCTTTGTCAGTTGCCATTGATGAAGGTATGTGATGATAAAGTTGATGTAGGATCGATTCAACGATAAAGGAGTTGTGGTTGATGATGATTAAGCTCGGTTGAGGTTTTTCCGAAAGTCGTACTCGTAAACTCGGTTCTTAAAAATTTACGCCCAAAATTTGAAATTCACTATAAAAAACATTTCTAAGGACGTATGAAAAATTTGAGTTATGACAATTTTGACGCAAAATTTGACCCGGAAAATTTGAATTTAGGCCCAAAAATTTGAATTTTTGACCAAAAATTTCCAAGTTATACCAAAATTTGAATCTCGCGTAAAAATTGAACGTTTAGTCTCCTCAAAAATTTAATTTTTTTTTTTTTTTTTTTTTTTTTTTTTTTTTTTTTTTTTTTTTTTTTAACCTTATGAGTAGAAAGAGCTTAGGCGTAGACCAAAGAAGTTACGAGTAGGATATGGGCTTAGGCGTAGAAACCTTATGCGTAGAAACCTTAAGCGTAGGAACCTTAAGCGTAGAAACCTTATGAGTAGAAACCTTATGAGTAGAAACCTTATGAGTAGAAACCTTAAGCGTAGGAACCTTAAGCGTAGAAACCTTATGCGTAGAAACCTTATGAGTAGAAAGTATCTTACGCGTAACCTTAAGCTTATGCGTAGACAAAAAGTTACTCGTAAACCTTACGCGTAATTTTGAAGTTATGCGTAGAGTTACTCGTAAGCTTTTAGCTTATGCGTAAACTATGGTTAAGAACCAAAAATCCTTTACACTGTCACAGCGTAAGAGATATCCACAAGTCGAAGTGTTCCACACACTTATCCAAGTGAGGGAAGCACTGAGTAACCGTTATAGCACGAAGATTCTTCACCAAAAAGTTACGAGTAGAAAAGTTATGAGTAGAAAAGTTATGAGTAGAAAACTAGGGTTTTGACTTTTTGACTTCTACTCGTAAGAAATTTCCAACGATTCAAATGATTTCTTTTGCACATATAGCCTTAAAAACACTCGAATAACCCAAAAATGGTGACCTTTTTCACCCAAAGTGGCTAGAAAAGTTACGAGTAGAAATGACCAATAACCAAAAACGAGCATCAAAAGTGAAGAAAAACACGTAAAGCTTCGAACTTTTTACAAAAAACTAAAACTTTAGCACCAAATAAACCTTAAACCACAAGAATCTTGAATTTTTGAGTGCAAAAATTAAAGCTTTATGCGTATCAAAGAGGTAAAACGTGAGCTTATACGTATCTTACCAAAACTTCAAAACAAAAACAAACACTCCTAAACCATTGTTAGGCGATTGATACCAATTGTAGGACCTTAGATATATCAACCTTATCACAAACCCAACACAAATACCACGTTATTCAAACACAAACGTAGATAAGAAAGATTAAGAATAGAACTTGGTGACTTGATGTATAATTCGTGTATGTATTTAGAGAGGTAGAGAGAAGAAAGATGAAACAATAAGTTGTATATTGCTTCAAGGAAAACACACACACACACACACACACTCAAGCACACCCCTCAAATGACATACTTGAGGGGTATTTATAGTAAGAGAGGATGATGCCCTAAGGCTTGGCCATGGGCCTTGAGATGGACTTGGATTGGGCTTGGGTTTCACGAACTAGACAAGGCTAGCTTAACATAACTAATACCCAATTAGCTTAGCCCAATCCACGAGCCCGTTGACTATTCTATCATGATATCTAACACACATTACAAAGTTCCTAATTGTGAATGACCATCACTTCTAATAAAAATAATCAAGGCTAACAATATTTTCAGAAACACTCCCCCTTCACATGTGCTTATATTGTTTTAACTTAAATCTTCACAGTGAGGGTAGAGTTCGCACTTTTTGAATTGATCGACTTTAAATGAACAAGACCGATTCGAGACACGTTTACATCACTAGAGAACTAGCTTGAAATTATTACCCATCCTGGTCAAGTCATAGAAAGTTTCTCGAGATGGTACATAATTGCTCGTCAATTCAATGGTTCCGACTGAGTCGAGCTCTTTTGAGATTCAAACAACGATCATTAAACTTTTTGATCACATTTTAATCACGTTTCTCCCCCTCACTTAAGTATTCTATGCATCTAGTCCAATTCACTTAAGTGACGTTATCTTTAGAAAAAACGAGGCTAACAATCTCCCTCCAAGATAGCGTCACACGTGAATGGTTACAATGAGACCTATAAATACAAAACAAAGTAAATTACAGTAGTAATGAACAATGTTGACTTTCTTGAAGTGCAGAGTCTCTGTAGTCTAGATACTGAGGCAAACTTGAAGTTCTCCCTTCCGATGACCTCGGCAAATGATCTTCTTGTAGCTCTGAACTTCAACTGTAACGGTCTAGTTAGGTTATTACTCCCTCCTAACTAGTGAGCCTTATTTCTTTTTTCTGCTCCCTCCTGAACCGACAACACTCTTCCAACACGTCTTCAATCTTCAGACACGCAGCGGAGAAAGTAAACTCTTGATCGTACAATGGTTGTCGTTCTAGGAACATCATAACATAACTCACTTAGTATTGCATCCAAGTTGGTAAAAAACCCGATGTACACCACACTACTTCTCCTTCTTCAGTCTTAAGCAAAAATCCCTTCGTAATCCAAACACGGAAGATGAAATACCAACTTCTCCCTCCTGATGGTTGCGAGCTATCGGAATCATCATAATGTTGTGTACATGCCGTATTACCTTCTTTGATGCAATATTAACATCATAGCTTGATCAAATTTCCGTGAGAATATGTTTCAAAAATACTCTCAATATAACTTCTCTCAAACCAACCTTTAAATGAACCTCCTTTGAATTCACCGGCTAAATGTAATGACCACATATGGAGATAGGCCGATACGACTAACTTGAAAAGGAAGTAAGCATCCCAACTCGTGACTTGCTGCTTGTTCTAAATTTTTGAACAATCCACAACTTCGTGTGACACTGAGCACAACAACGTAACTCCTTAAAGTGATGGTTACACACTGTGAGCACTACAACGTAACTCCTTACCAGTTATAACCAGATTTTCAAATTTCATAATGTGCTCCAACAAGTTATCTTGAGACATGCATCCAACCAACCATCGTCTCAAAGATAAAGAAGTCCACCCGTGAAATGTCACTTCTATTCCTCGTCAATAATACCGTACAGAAACTCCGTTGCCATTTTTTCACATTACCGTTGAAGCCGTGAATTTTGTATCCCTCCGTGAAATAATATACCATACCAATAATACCAACCATTCTTAAAACAAATTTGTATCCAATGATTTTTATAACAAAAAATCGGATGCCACAAATTTGTGATTTGTAGTTTCAAGTATCACCATGTAGAACCAGTATATACGATCAACCTTTAATACATGAAGTCCACAAATATACCAGCCCAAGTCCACGATGTAAACTCAAAGCCCACGAAATCTAATCATCTCCTGATCCAAGTCCAAAAGCCCACGTTCCAATTAAAATGACCCGATCCAAACTCAGTTACATACGGAAATAAATAACCACCAATTAACCCTATTATGTCTCATAATATCCTAACCCTAAAAGGACTTTTACGCCTCCTTTTTTCTTCACAGAACAGCTCTCACCCATCACATAAAGCTACATCAGATCTCATCACAAAAAACGAATCACATAATCTCCCTTCAATCAGATCAAGTCTCCAAAAGAAACCAATTATCTCTCATAATAGAACGATTAAAACAGATATGAAATTGTTCATGTGGAACCATGTCTTCAAGATCTTGATACGGATCTCAGGTAGGTAAATGATGTGATATTGTTTTTCGTTTTTGTTTTGGTTGATGTATAACGAAACACAAAGAAAAGTTTCTAGCATCCATGTTAGACAACTCTCTTCAAAGTTTCGGATATAATCACTAGTTGTGGTCGATGATGAGGATGGTTTGGAAAAAATCTTGTAAAGATTGAAACCGAACCAATTCTGAGATCAGTCAAATATTTTTCTTTTTGAGTTGTGATTGATATGGGGTTGATGGAGTTAGGATAGACTTGATTGTGGTTTAATTTGTTTTCGAATCTGATGAGAATGGTTCATTGTCGATTTTAATTTTCTTGGACCAATGATTGTTTAGAACTGAGGTCGAGATGATTGTTATGGTAAATGGTATTTGTCGTTGTGGTCATGGTCTATTTTACGCGTAACCCTTTTTCTATATCTACTCACAAAGTTCAAGCTCAAAAAGATTAAAGACCTATTCAAGTGGAGCATCTTTTGAATGACCACCCCTTAGGGGGAGATTGTTAGCCTTGATTATTTTTATTAGAAGTGATGGTCATTCACAATTAGGAACTTTGTAATGTGTGTTAGATATCATGATAGAATAGTCAACGGGCTCGTGGATTGGGCTAAGCTAATTGGGTATTAGTTATGTTAAGCTAGCCTTGTCTAGTTCGTGAAACCCAAGCCCAATCCAAGTCCATCTCAAGGCCCATGGCCAAGCCTTAGGGCATCATCTCTCTTACTATAAATACCCCTCAAGTATGTCATTTGAGGGGTGTGCTTGAGTGTGTGTGTGTGTGTGTTTTCCTTGAAGCAATATACAACTTATTGTTTCATCTTTCTTCTCTCTACCTCTCTAAATACATACACGAATTATACATCAAGTCACCAAGTTCTATTCTTAATCTTTCTTATCTACGTTTGTGTTTGAATAACGTGGTATTTGTGTTGGGTTTGTGATAAGGTTGATATATCTAAGGTCCTACAACGTTCATCAATATCATCACTAAACAGAGGAGCAAATAGCTTTTCCATTTGTTGACGAGTAAGCTGGGGGCTTGGTTCAGCTGATGATGGGGTTTGAGGGAAGTTTAAACGGTTGTGACCGGGTTCCAAGCTGTTATGCTCAGAAGCCATTTCTGTAAGCTCATCGAAATTTGCATGAATCGTTTCCATAACCTGCTTTGTACGATGATTCTAGATCCGATAACCTTTAGAATTCTCATAGTATCCAATAAAGACTCCAATGTCATCTTTGGCTTTGAGCTTTCCAAAGTCATCACGATCATTATTCGGGTAGCAAAGGGATCCAAATACATAAAAGTGTTTGAGATTCGGTTTTCTGTTGTGGATAAGCTCAAAAGGTGTTTTGTTATGGCGTTTTGTAATCATTGAGCGATTCTGAGTGTAGCATGCAGTTGAGACGGCTTCAGCCCACAAGTAATCTGGAAGTTTAGCATTGATTAACATCGTTCTGGCAGCTTCCACTAACGTACGGTTTTGTCTTTCAACAACTCCGTTTTGTTTTGGTGTGCGTGCAATAGATGTTTGATGCTCAATTCCCACTTTCTCATAAAATTCTCGAAGAGTTTGATTCACAAATTCAGTTCCTTTGTCTGTTCTGATTTGTCGGACTGTGTTACAGAGCTGAACTTTAATTTTCGTGAGAAAGGTGATGATCATCTGTGGAGCTTGATCTTTACTTCGAAGAAAGTAGACCCAAGTCCATCTTGAGTAATCATCGACAATTACCAAGATATAGCGTTTGCCATTAATCGTTTGCACGCATATCAGGCCACACAAATCCATGTGAAGAAGATGAAGCACATGCTGAGAGCTGTGTTCCACCTTTGAAGGAAAGTGAGCACGAGTGCTTTTCCCTTGTTCACACGCTGAGCATAGGTGATCTTTAGAATATCAGAATCTCAGAAGACCTTCAACTAGTTTGTATCGAGCAAGGTTGGTTATGGTTTGAAAGTTTAAATGTGAGAGACGACGGTGCCATAGCCAAGATTTTGTTGATGTTGCCTTTGAAAGTAGACAGATGGGTAATGAAGCAATCATGTCTTGCATGGAGATAGTGTAGAGACTTGAATTGCGAGTGCTAGACATAAGATCGTTTCCTTGTAGATCACGAATGAAACAAGTTTTCTCCCGAAAAGCAACTTCCAAATCTCCATCACAGAATTGACCTACTGAGAAGAGATTGTGACCGAGGCCTTCCACATAATAAACCCTTCCAATTTCGATGTTTCCATTGATGTAATCTCCGTAGCCCATGATAGCTGCGAAGTGATCATTCCCGAATCTGACAGTGCCAATGAACTTTGCAACAAAGTTTGATAACAGTTTGAGATTGCATGTCATGTGTCGGGAACATCCGCTATCAACAATCAAAAGGATGATCTGTATCACCTGCATTACACACAGACGACACAGATGGAATAGAAGTAGATGTGGAACCCAAAGAGTTAGAGGGTTCCGAAGCAGTTATAGTATAAATATACACATCAATGATTTTAGGTATCCATTTAAATCCTAGTGTATTATGTATCTATTTCTGCCATCTCCAACTAGTCTTTGCTTTAGTCTTAGTGAATGCACTAGGTGGTACTACGTTCCTTGGAGGTGATAATGGAGCTACAGGGACATCAATGTGTTTCTTAGAATCTAAAGAGGGCGGTTTACCAAGCACAGACTTAGAAGCATTAGTGGGCCTAGAGGTATTCCGTTTCTTAGGATTCCGTAAATGAGACAAGATAGCTTTAGCAACACATTTATCATGACAATCAGAAAGCATACTTTTAGGACAAATAACACAAGAAGCTTTAGATTTAATATCAAAAGTACTTAAAGGTTCAGCATTCGTTACATCACTTTTTCCATTACATTTGTCGGATGGAATATCTAAAGTAGGTGCAACTTGGGTCTTATTCAAAGTCCCAAGGTGTTCTTCTACATCAGCATTCTTTATTGTTCTTTTCTTAGGTCGCAACTTCCTATTGTTAGGAATTAGAAATTCCAGGTATTAAAGAGTCGGTCACCTCAAGTATATGTATCGTTAGAAAGCTTGTAGTCGTAGTTATTTTAAGTTAAGTAGTATTTAGTTAAGTAACACCGTGGAGGACGGACGGGTCTTTACCCACTGTATGCCTGATCCACAGCCCGATGTGTGGCGATTTATGTAAGACTATAAATACTCTCTACCTTCCAAGGTAGAGAGTTGGAGCTCATAATAAGAATTTTCTTTCCCTCACTAAAGTTCCCTAAACCTCTAACTTTCTCTCTCTAGTATTCCACTTATTCGCCACCTTGTTGTTATGGTTTGATGTGTATGTGAAAACTAATATCTAACAATTGGTATCAAGAGCCATGGTTAGATCATATCTTGCACATGTTTGGATTTCTAGTGGTTTTTAGGTGGTTTTTGAGTTTGAAAAAGTTTAGTGGTTTTTGCATCATTTGGGTGATTTCTAGTGTTAAAGTTTGGAGTTTGATAGTACTTTTATGTTTAGAATCATCACAAGTGTTTAGGTTTTGATTTGGTAAGCTTGAATCATCGTGGTTGGGTAGTTTTTGGATTGAAAAGTGATGTTTTTGTGGTTTTCTTGCTAGCGACTTGACATTCGGACTTTATTCTTCGTAGCGACTTGCTTTGCAATTTCGTGGCGAGTTACAGTTTTGGAGCTAGCGACTTAGATCTAGCGATTAACAGTACAAGTAGTGGACTCTCCACTACGGGTAGCGACTTGGTGGTAGCGACTTGGTCTGTAGCGAGTTGCTCTTTAGCGACTTGTATCTTTAGCGACTTGAGTAGCGAATTGCTGCCAAAATTTTGCTAGCGACTTGAGGCTTAGCGAGTTACTACTTAGCGACTTGCATTTGTCTAGCGACTTGGGACTCTAGCGACTTAGTGGTGTAACGAATTAGGTGTTAGCGACTTGGTGCATTATCTTCTAGCGACTTGGGTGATTGTTTACGGTTTTCTCTTGATTTAGTAAAATCCCGTGAAAGAATCTATTTCTCGGTTTAATCATAGAGTTATAAAATCCTGTATTATCTGTTAACATGTCTACCAACGTTCCAACTATCATCTCCACTGTTGCCGAGGATGTTCAAGCAGCTGGGTCAGATACTCGTCCACCCATGCTTGACAGAACTGACTACGATTCTTGGGCTCAACGAATCAGATTGTACTGCCTTGGAAAGGAAAATGGTGTCAACATTCTCAAATCCATTGATGAAGGACCGTATCGAGTTGAGACGACTAGAGATATACTTGATACTAATGAAGATGGAACTCCTATTTACGGAATGGACAGACCTAAAATGTATGATGAGCTTGATGATAAGGAGAAAAAGAGATTCGATGCAGATATCAGGGCTTCTAACATTGTTCTTCAAGGTCTTCCTAAAGACATCTACAAACTGATCAATCACAACACCGATGCAAAGGCAGTTTGGGATAATGTCAAGATGCTTCTCTCTGGTTCAGAATTAACTATGGAAGACAGAGAATCACAACTCTATGATGAATTTGAACACTTCAAGATGAAGCCAGATGAGAGTGTCTATGAGTACTATGTGAGATTTCATAAGTTGGTGAATGACATGAGGAACATCAGAATGACTATGCCTAACATTCAGCTGAACTCAAAATTTGTGAACAACATGAATCCCGAATGGCACAAGTTTGTCACCGCTGTGAAGCTCACTAAAGGATTGAAGAATACAAACTATGAGCAACTCTATGCCTTCCTCCTTCAGAATGAGAGACATGCTATGTTTGAAAAATTGATTCTCAATCAGTTCAAAACCAACCAGGGAGAGACAAGCTCGTCTAATGACTCAACTGCCTTCTACTCAAACATCGGAATCACAACCAAAGCTTCACAAGTCATACCCTTGGGTAATGGTAATCACAAACTCATTCCTGATCCTATGTTCAAACAAGCTGATGCTGATGCACACGTGGGAAACTTCATTAATCAACTAGCTATTCTGATTAGTCAAAACATGAATTCTCTCCCATAAACCAACAACAACCTCAGAACAGCATCTAACCCACACAATCAAGCTACTGTTAAAGATGGAAGGATCGTGGTGCAACCAGTTCAGGAAAGACAGTATGATCAGGGAAGTGGTGGAGCTGGTAGAGGTTATGTTGGTAACCAGAATCGAGGAAGGAATGGTAACCAAGGTCAAGCTAAGCCGATCAAATGTTATAACTGTTGTGGTGAGGGACACATTGCAAGAAACTGCACATCTCCAAAGCGTCCACAGAATGCTGATTACTTCAGAGATAAGATGCTGCTTATACAAGCTCAGGACAATGGTGCTGCTTTGGATGAAGAGGAATTGCTGTTTCTAGCTGAAGGCAATGCCAAGACCTATGATGCAGATGTGGATGAGCAGCCTATTCAGGAGATAGGTCACAATCATCAGAATGCCTTTCAAGTCGCTGATTGTGATGCATATGACTCTGATGTGGATGATGGACCTACGGCACACACAATTTTTATGGCCAGCATTTCTCCAATGGTTTCTCCCAAGGTCTCTTCTTCACCACAAGCTGGCTCATCCAAAGACAAACTCATCTCAGAGGTATTAAAACTATACGATGATGCTGATGTGCAACAGATGCATGATAAAGTACAATCAACTGAAACTATTGTATCAAATGTTGAAAATATGGGTAATATCGATATTGTCCCATATGATCAATACGTGAAACAAAGTGAAAGTGAAGTTGTACCAAGTGATGCATCTTCTGCAGTCAACAATGACTATGTTTTTGATGAATACACTGCATGTGCCCCTGATGATTCTGTAATTTCTGAACTTAATGCCTATAAAGAACGTGTTGCTATTTATGAACAACGTGCAAAATTTGAGTTGACCACTCGTGAGCAGGAAATGGATGACCAAGTGCGTACAGTCATTAGAAAAAGTAATTTTAGAGAAGAAGTATTGAAACAAGAATTAAATTCCTTACAAGAAAAGCTTTCTAAAACTACTAAGCAAAAACAGGAACTTCAAGAAAATGTGAAAATGCTTAAGCAAGAATTTAATGCAAAGGAATCAAAACTCTTGAAAGATTTTTCTAATCTGAAAACTTTGAATAACAAACTTGAAAACAAGTTGTACATACAAGGGAACACCATTCAGACTGCTCACATGATCACTAAGCATAGGGTCTTAAGCGATAAGCACATCATTCCCCTTGTTAAGGAACCAAATCCAGAGGTCATTAAAAGGGCTAGAAATGCTCATAAGGTTCTTTATGATGGCAATGAAATCCTTAAACCTAGTTGCGTTGAGTGCACTGAGGAAGATAAGAAATCAGATGAAGTCACTAGGGAAAGGATGAACAAAAAATTAGATGATCCTAAATGCAAAGAGAAAAAAGTAATTATCACTCCCCATGACTACAAGAAGGAAAACTGGATTTCCTTGATATTTACAACTAAAATATCAACATCTTAAAGAAAATGTCAAAACTTCAAATATCAAGACATCATCAGATGCTCCAGAGTTTGATGTAGTTTTTCAAATTAACAAACGTGATGAACAGATTCAAGCTCAGTGCAACACGATCAGAAAGTTGAAAGCCCAAATCTCTCAATTAAAGGGTCAAACGAACAATATGACAGGCTCCCAAATGCCTCCTCCTTTAGATTCTCAGAATTCTCAAACGTTTCATCTTCAAAACCTAGTAAATGCTTTATAAAAGGAAAACGAAAGTTTTCTAGAAGAAAACGAAAAGGTTAAACGTCATTTCAATGAGTTATTTGAATCAATTAAGGTCACTCGTAACAAAAATAACGAACAAATAGCTACATTGCAAAAGGAAATTGAGAATCTGAAGAGTCAGGTAAAAGGGAAAATGCCAATGACCAATGGGGAGAATGGTGGATCAAAGGTTCACTCTTGTAATAAATATGCTTTGTCTGTGACATATGTCCCTCCTCATCTAAGGAACAACAAACTTGCTATTCAAACATACTTCTCATCCCTTAATGATTGCCTAGAATGTCTGCGTGAGATTGTTGAAGAGGATAAGTTAGAGAAACCTCATGATAATGCAATTGGACATGCATGCTTATATGCCAAACGATCTCAAGAAATCTTAGAATGCTTGATCACAATATGCCCAAAGTCATTAGGTGAGAGAGTTAATCCCTTGATTCCATGTTCGATGCCTATTGCCAAGTCTGATATTCATTCGATGCCCAATTGTTAGGAATTAGAAATTCCATAGTGAAGAGTCGGTCACCCCAAATATAATCTAGCATAAGTTAGCTCGTAGACATATCGTTATTTACTGTTTTATTAGTTAGTTATTTAGTTTAGAGCAACACCGTGGAGGAAGGACGGGTCTTTACCCACTGTATGCCTGATCCACAGTCCGAAGGAGGACGTTTTGTTTGTAACTATATATACCCTCTACCTCCCAAGGTAGAGGGTTGGACCTTTCATTCATCTTAATCTAACCTTCTATGTTTTCTTTCACTTTCTCTCTCTAGAAAGGCTCCCACTTTCTCTCTCTAAAACCTCTAAATAATTCGACCATATTATTGTTTGTTATGTGTTTATGAAATCCATTATGTAACAATTGGTATCAAGAGCCATGGTTAGATCATATCGTGCACATCTTTGGATTTCTAGTGGTTTTTAGGTGGTTTTTGAGTTTGAAAAAGTTTAGTGGTTTGTGCATCATTTGGTTGATTTCTTGTGTTAAAACTTGGATTTCGTTAGTACTTTTATGTTTAGAATCATCACAAGTGTTTAGGTTTTCATTTGGTAAGCTTGAATCATCTTGGTTGGGTTGTTTTTGGATTGAATAGTGATGTTTATGTGGTTTTCCTTGCTAGCGACTTGATATACGGATCTCTTTCTTCGTAGCGACTTGCTTCACAATTTTGTAGCGAGTTACAGTTTTGGAGCTAGCGACTTAGACCTAGCGATTAACAGTACAAGTAGTGGACTCTCCACTACGGGTAGCGACTTGGTCTGTAGCGAGTTGCTCTTTAGCGACTTGAATCTTTAGCGACTTGAGTAGCGAATTGCTGCCAAAATTTTGCTAGCGACTTGAGGCTTAGCGAGTTACTACTTAGCGACTTGCATTTGTCTAGCGACTTGGGACTTTAGCGACTTGGTGGTGTAGCGAATTAGGTGTTAGCGACTTGGTTGATTTTTACGAAGAAGAGGTTTGACCAAAGTTGACTTTTTACGTCAAAACTTCAAACGGCCATAACTTTTGATCCGTAACTCCGTTTTCAGCGAAATACCTGTCAAAACGACCGGAACAGGCTGAATATTGTGAGGTTTCACCACGATGTTGTGAAACGAATTTTTCGAGGCCCAAATCCCCTCCGAAAGGAAGTTATTGAGGTTTTAAATTTTTAGACCCAAAAATTCTCCGTAAAAACGTGCATCAACCAATCCAAATCTCAACCAATCAACATTTCAGCTTTTCCTACGAACAATCTAAAGCCCTATCACACAATCGTCTTTCATTGTATCGATCCATCAGTCATCTTAACACATTCCATTGGTCATTGCTTAACGGTTTGGTCTTGATTTTAGTAAAATCCCGCGAAAGATTTTATTTCTCGGTTTGAATCATAGACTTGTAAAATCCCGTGCATTCTACCACATCATGTCCTACTCTACTGACCCAGTGATTTCAGAAGTACTCAAACTGTATGATGCTGTAGACAACCATGAGAATATTAGCTATACTGATCGAATACAGATTATGGAATCAATCAATGATGACTTGAGTTCTTCATGCTCTGAGTCCAATGAAAAAGAATTGCACCTGCTTGGACTACAGAATGCCATGCAAAAGGAAAGTAGCATTGAACCTTATCATCTACTTCACTCACACCTCATGTTACTCACACCGATAAGAATGGAACGAACATGCATTGCCATTTTCCGTCAAGACTTATCCACATTAACTGGAACGTTACTATTGAACTTAGAACAATTAGAACAACAACTTGATAAAGAAAAGGTTCAAAAGGGTAGTTCCAGTGCTGCACTTCAAGTGATCCATAACCAATTTCAGTCATTCATAAGTAGGGAATTCACATCAGATTATGATCAAGACATGACTGAAGTGTCTTTCAAGAAACACACTAGAATGGAAATTAGTGTATTCACAGAGACACTTATCCATCTCATGGATAATGTGGAGAAGTATATTGAGGAAGTTACTCAGACAGATGAAAAAGTGGACGAGTGTCTGGTGCAGTTGAGAGATTGTTGTGATAAGTTGGGTAATGTACCTGTTGAAGAATCGGGTGTTGCTAAATGCAGAATATCTGAGACAACAAATAATGATGAGTCGGGTAAAACACCAGATGATGGATCAGTTGGCACTGAATACAGAGGCTCAAAGATTGATAAGCTTGACACATCCAGCGGTACAGTGACTCTTGTTACACATGATGTGGATGCAGATATCAGACAAGAAATTGACCAGGTGTCATGTAATGAGGTACCCTTTACTGTTCAACATAGTGCATCTGCTAAAGTACTTAAACAAACTGATCATGATGCTGAACATGACTTTCATGAATGTTCTGTTACTGAGGCTGAGTCTGAGATTAAGTGTTTCAAAACAAACAATAAGGTTGATAAAAAGGCTTTTGATGAACTTTCAAACAAATTCTCAAATCTTGAAAAACATTGCATTTCACTTGAAATTGCGATACAAAGTAAAGAAGAAAGTTTCCAAATTAACAAACCATGTAAAAATCTGAAACTTCCTGAATTCCGTGAACTTTTTGAAATGAACACTTTGAAAGCTCAGCTTCAAGACAAAGAATCAACCATCAACAATTTGAAGAAACATATTTCTGGTATGCATGTGAAAAGTAATTTGGTTACAAGTAATTCTGATGTTAATGCTATTGATGATATTCAAATGAGAAATGATGAATTAGCTGTTTGTGTGGCCAAATTACTAAAGGAAAATGAGTCTTTGAGAAAGAATCACATAGAACTAAGTGACTCTGTCAAAGAAGCTAGAACTAAGTCAATGGAAACAAACTCTTTGATAGCAAAAATTGATGATCTCAAAGCTCAACTTCAGGAAAAGAGTTTCGCTATTGTTGCTTTAAAAAATGAGCTCAGAAAAACAACAGGGAATAGTGTGAACACTAAGTTTTCAAAACCATCAAACTTGGGGAAACCAGTTATTAGACAACCGAATGCGTTTAGATCTGAACGACCAAAATTTTCAAAAACGCGGTTTGCCTCCCAAGTTGATGCGAAACAAGTTTTGACAAAACCAGTCACTTCACCTCACTTGCCTAGGAAAATTGATATGAATGACTTGTATAAGAACTCTTATCTTGAAATGGCTAGAAAGAAGGCACATAATCGTAAAGATGGAATTTTAGGTGCAAGACCTAGGATGATGAATTCTTCAAAATTTCAAGGCACTGCTAGTAGTTCTAAACCATTACCTAGGAACACTAATCTAAAGACTAGGGATTGGCGTACATCTAAGAGTAGTTGCGTTTCGATTAAAGCTATTCCCATAGCAGATCACTCTAAGAAATCTAGATCTATTTCTGAATCCAAACAAGCTGTTTGCTCAAAGTGTCTGAAATGTATCTTTAATGCTAATCATGATAAATGTTTCACAAAATCCCTGAAGAATGTAAATGCTCATGCAATGGTACAACCTGTTAAGTCTAGGATTCACACTAAGTCATCAACAGTGCAAATGAAGCAAATGAAACCAAAAGCCTCACCTAGATGGTTACCAACTGCTAACTCTTTGGAAACTAGGAATAAGGATAAGTCTCTCACTATGCATAAGATGCCTAACAATCCTAGACCTTGCCATAAGTGGATACCATCTGGTAGAATTTTTAAGGATGCTAGACTTAGGTGGATACCTACAGGAAAGATGTTTACCAATAGCATTCTCAATGTTGACCGTGAAACCCCAAAGGGTTTGGATACTGATGTCACTAACCAAAATATATGCAATCAAGTTTGTAATATTAGTGCAGGTAGTCCTTACTCAGTTGCAGATACTTCGATCCTTCAATACATAGACTGGCTTAAAGTATGGATAACAAAAGGATTGATATCTCATAATTCACGGGTTCTAGTTACTCAACATTGATATTCAATCGGCTATGACGTCTGTTCACATCAGTTCAGGCCTCGTACTTCATCATTAATGACGTATGAACACTTCAGTTCATGCCTCGTTCGCTAAAGAAAAGAAAGGTGTACGTGTCAGTGCGCTTTATCTTCTGAAGAAGAGAAATCTTCTTATTATGACCATTCTCATCAACATGCTTCATACTTTTTCCATGCGCTTCAGTCATCAAGTGAACCGGGCTACCACTGATTGTTTTTATCATTCTACTTGCTCGATTATAATGAAGATGGCGACATCACGTGCTTATTTTGCGGGAAAGAAGTGTGAATAGAACATTCGGATGATTTTCACTTATTTAATCAAGAATGGCATCTCCGTATGCAATTCTTGAGGGGGAGAAGAAGTGTGAATTTTTTGCATGATTGATTAATATTTGAGAATATATGGTCAAACGGCTCCTAACTCATGTAAGAACCGAGCTTCTTCTTATCGGGTCATCTTCACATGGAGTTGTTCTTCTAAGAGCCGTTGGTTGACATCTTCACTCGGATTGATGAGTTTATCGACAAAGTGCTTCCGGTTAATGCTTCACGTATACATCAACATGATGATTCCGAACAATCTCTCTGTTCTTGTTTGATGTGATTGGTAGTTTGGTGTTACCATCTTGTGTGTTCGTTGCGGCCTGATTGCTGATTTCCTTGATGAACATCTTTCTGTTCTTGTTTGATTGGGAGGGATTCTAGTTAAGGGGATGTGCAAGATGTAAGTTGATTGGGATGCCTTTTGTTGATGTTCTTGTTTTTGGTGAGTTGAAGATGTTAACTTTCTATTCCCCAACTGGACAATCTTGAAGAAGGTCGAGTCTACAGTCGGTTCTACATATTGTGCTACATGTTAGAAGACTTAAGACGTGTTGCATATTATGATCTAAAGACTTCTTCTTAATTCATGGCATTTATCAAACAGATTGTCGGTTTAGGGGAGAGCACTAATTGGGGGAGAGTGATATGTCGAATTTAATCCCCAATTAGACTTGCTCACATTCTGCAGCAAGTTGATTCTCACAGATACATATGAGCTAATGATGTTCTTCTCAAATGATTTCTAGTACACGAGCTTACAATGAGTTGCTGATTCTGAAGTATCAAAACCAGCAAGGGGGAAGGAGACAAGCATCTAAACGCGAGTAAACTTGATGAACTTAATACTTCTAAGTAATTGAAGATATCCCGGGAAGACAAATGTTATTACAGCAGAGAAACTCAAGGTTTGACTCATGGCGAGTAAACTTGATGGACTTAATACTTCTAAGTGATTGAAGTTATCCCGGGAAAACAAATGTCATGACCGCAGAGAAACTCAAGGTTTTACTCATCAAGGCGTTTAGTGTTCTTATTCCAACTATGTGGGGGAAGAGATGGAAGAGTTAGTTTCTGAAGATGAAAGAGGTACACAAGTGTGTGATGATTTTGATGTTATCACAATCATCAGGGGAGAGAGATTGTGTACATTGGGGATGCTCAGCTGTTTTACTTGAGGGCTTAATCAGTGATTCAGAGATATAATCACTTATTCCGGTGTTGACATCCGCAGAGATTGTCACCCGCAGAGATAATCAGTGATTCGGCATGCTTCTTTAATGTTATCGGTTATTCTCTCTTTCGGCATTCGGGTACTTCGGGTTCTTGAGCTTCATACACTTTCTTCAGGGGGAGAGAAAAGTATACATCGGGGTTATTCTTTGGCTATTGGACTTAATCTGCTACTTCGATGGTATAAGTTTCTTTGTCTTCGGGTATATGTGTATTCGGGTTCGTGAGCTCTAGTCTAAGAGACTGACTGCATCAATTCGACTACGTGGGGGAAGTGGTCTCTTGACACCTTTTGGAATGGATCGCTTCGGACGTCAGTAGAAAAGGAATTTGAGAAGATTGTTTTTATGTGTGGGATGATACGTTGCTGGTATTCTATTGGATGATATAACCTCGAACGAAGAATCACGGTGATTATTCTTAGAAGGAGCAGCAAGTTCGATGATAATGGTGTGCTTCTTTGTGCACCTGGCTAAGAGAAGCTTGAAAGAAAGCTTCGAATCTGCTCATCTTATGGATTTTCGGTTTGGGGGGAAGCTGCCAAAGTCTCTCTTTCAGATGGTTCAATTTCTTTCTTCAATGCAAGATCCTCGGAAGCTTTGGTGGTGAATGTTTAAGAGATGATGACTTCTATCTTCTACAACGAGGCTGCTCGATATTCTTATCTTGGTACTCGTATCATCATCCTCTTAACTATATCATTTATTCTATCCTTGTATATATTTATTCAAAAAAAAGAAAATAGAAAAATATAAAACCAACAAAACAAAATAGAAAAATATAAAATTTTCAAAAACCCATAAAAATCAGAAAATTTGAAAAAATACCAAAAATATGTTTTCCTAGACATGTCTTCTGGTATCGATAACATCTACGGTCTTAGAAATGTCATTCAATAATGGCACGGGACCATAGATGAAGTTCGAGCAGAAGGTGTAAATATTTCTTTTCTAAACATGTCACAAACCATGGCTTACAGTTATTTCAGACTGTAACCCGCACTTCAAAAATGGCTTGCAGTTACTTCAGACTGTGACCCGTGCTTAAACTATGGCTTGTTATTATTTTAGATAGCAACCCGTTTTTTTAAAGAAGGAAAGTGCTACGCTTAAACTATTTTCAAAATATTTCGTGCACTTATCCTAAAAACAAAACAAGGAAAGTATGTCGAAGGACTGCTGTTCCTACACAAATGTTTTTCCGTCTAAAATTATTCAGAAAAATATTTGGTGTTTTAACAAAATGGTGGTTAATGAGTTGCAAAACCAATCAGTTTCAGAGTTTTTCGTAAAAAATTGAAAACTCAATCAATGACTTCAGAGCTTTTAATCTTTTTAGAAAATAAGTCATTGATTGAGGGGGAGAATGTTTTCAAATCTATATCATCTAACGAGATTATCTTAATCATCCTACGTGCTTATCTGTAAAATACAATTGCCTATGTTGAAGGACTAGGTTTCTAGGATGTGATTGTTAGGTTTAGATGATTAGAGTTTGATAAACACATTATTCCCATATATTTGAATGATCTGATTGATATGTTGAATTGACTTTTATTAGTCGATTGTTGTTTGGGTGATGTCGACCACCATATATTTGTATGTGTGTTCACTAACGTATGCAGGTATATTGGTTTAAAAGAATGTTCCCGATCCGGATCCCACAATTGAAGATGATTGGATGCCGAAAGGAAAGGGTAACTATATCTTGGGTTGACAAATGAAGAAACAGAGCTTAACTGGACTTCAATGGAGAGTTGGCATGAAATGCAACGTAAGAGGTCTTACTGCATCAGCAGATGGTTTTCTTCAGCAAGTGAAGAAACGGAGCTTAATTGGACCTCAGTTGGCATTCAAAATGCAACGTAAGAAGAAGTCTCACTGCATTTGCATACGGTTTTTCTTCCAACCCTACAACAACGGAAGCTTCTCAACCACTAACGTATCTTTGTGCAGGATACCATTTTTAAACAATTTTGAATAAATTTGAATAAATTGTTTTGAAAATGGAATATATTGTTTTGAAAATATATTGGACTAAATTTTGAAAATCACCGGACTTCATTTTATCAAAACTTAAGTCACTCAATTATCGACTTCGGTCATCGATTGAGGGGGAGAGTGATTTAATTTAAAATATTTTCAAACAATATATCTTCAAAAGAGTCCGTTTGTACGTTAAAAAGTGGTGATCTAAAGATTTAATGTTATGTCATGGTATGATTTTTCTTTAGAATCAAGGTCTTTCAAAATGAAATTTTTTCTGTTCTTGTTTGATTGTGAAATTGTTTTATTTTACTAAAAGATCTCTTAAAACAAATCATACCTGACACTAACAATCTTTAATGTTTAAATCTGTTCCTATCTGTCATCTTTCAGAATTAAATCTTGCCACGTCTTTCCCATAAAATTTTCTAAATAATTTAAATCTTTTGGGATTACAAATCTCAAATGGTTTGAAATTTTTGATCGCGGAAGAGATCGTGATTTAAATCTCAAATCTGTTTTAATGGAATTGGTTTTAGTCCTTCAAAGGCACTCCTGCCTCCATGTGCCAAACGATTTCAAATACACAATGCACATGTTGAGGAGGAGGATTTATCCAAAAACCAGATGAGTATTTAAACAAGGCCACATTTTCTCCCATGTTTTTCTAAACCTAATTAAATCACTTGGGATCCAAAATCTCAAAGGATTTGATATTTTTGATCGGGGGAGAATTTGTGATTTAATAATGAAATTTGATAAAAGTTGATCGTTTTGATTCAGTTGTGCAGGCTGCTCTCTCATATGTGCTAAACGCTTTCGAATCTCGAAGCACATATTGAGGGGGAGCATAACTATCGAGGTACAAAAAGTTTTTTTAAAGAGACTTATAAAGTACCTTTATTGAGTTATCAAATGGTTTTCTTAATGGTTTTTGTAATCGTGGATGTGCTTCAAAAGAACTCTTGCCTCTATGTGATAAAAAATGTTTTCAAATATCCTATGCACATATTGAGGGGGAGAATTTACCAATGAAAATCAAATGGCTTTTTCGTATGAAAATTGTGATCAAAGAAAATATTTCAAAGTTCTCTTTCCTCCTTGTGCTAAACAATTTCTAAATCATATGCACATGTTGAGGGGGAGGTTTTCTAAATGATCAAAACTATTAAGGTACAAAATGCTTTGATCTCGTATCACAAGTACCTTGATTGGTTTTCCAAATGATTTTTCAATTGGTTTCGAGAAGGAATGAACAATACCAAAAGACCGACCAAATTTACTTTATGCATGGTGCTATAAGGATGGTTAGGTTAGGTATTTGTTCCCACGATCCGCCAGAACCGGAGGGATCTACCCAGGGACAATTCACTAGATAGTATAGAGTCCTTAGGTATATTGAAAAAAGGAGAAAAATGAGAATATGGGAAGAGTACGGACTGAGACAGAGCTAGTACTGGAATAAACCCAACAAGGTTCTAGTAATGAAGTCTCGGTAAACACTGAAGGGGTTGAAGAATGAAAAAGAACTGAATGTGAAAAAGGGTGAAAAGAAATAGCCCTCCATCAATTCAACCTTAGGGCAGAAACCGGGTTCAATTCATATGCTACTGGTGGTTACTATGGTAACACTGGCATTGAAGACAAGACATCATGGACCCAGTGATGCACTGCACTAAACTTCCCAAACCACTCAAGTTCCTCTTAAAAGGGCTTGTTTCATTCTCACAGGGAACCTACATAATCTATCGACTTTCTCTTAGAGATTGTTGATATTGAAGAAGGAGACCCTCTCCCTAGTCTCCGGCACAAGAACCAAATATGCACGATTGAGTCTAGAGCCAAGAGATCATCCACAATATCTCGTTAGGACACTAAATTCTTGAAGACTTGCTGTTTCACACAATGTGGAAAGTAAGTATATATATTGAGAGTCCTACGCATTATCCTTGTGGTATTGCCAGAACATCTGAGTGATATGAAAATATTCACAATGAAGATGGAAATCCTTCTAGAGCCAACATCAAACAAGCTCTTGGTGGGTGACATGTGAGATCTTGCAAAAGATCAAGCTTGTGACAACTAGATAGAAACGATGGGGAGATTCAATATTGAATCAACCTTGGTCCAGGAATGGAGTTGACGAATACTTTTGGAAAAACCGTTCGATGTGCAAACCTTCTTTTCTCTAGCACGTCGAATGTGTACTTATGTTTTCAAACACAAAAAGTATCTCTGATTGAAAAATACTTTTAGAAAAACCGTTCGATGTGCGAATCTCTTCTTTTCGCTAGCACGTCGAATGTGTACTCATTCTCTAATACAAAAAGTATTTTGATTGAAAAATTGATCTTTCTCATAAAACCTTCGTCGTATTGCAAAACTCTTTCTTCAAGCAATACGCGATTGTTTTTCAAATCATTTTTCATCAATCAGTGAATCTCAATTTTCTGGTTCACTCACTCCGTGTTGTCTTCTTTGAGACGTTCCGGTTTGAGAACAGCTAGAACAGCTGCGAAACCCTGTCAAGGAGATTCCTCGGAATCCTACCTGATCACAGGCAGTACTTGTACTGATCAACGGGGAACCGTGGGCCGTGTACCTCAATTCAACGAAAGTGGTCAAAGACACTTTCGTGCGCTTTATTGCTAACTATTGTTTGCAGGTACATTTGGACGGTTGCAGCTGATCAGAATTGAGGAGTCAATCCAATGCCGCATGCTCACAGCATCCACACTTAATTTGAAGAAATCATGACTGGTGCATATCTACATAACCTGGCTCTGATATTTCATACTATGCTTCTGCTTCGCTGCTGCAAATATCATGAACCAGTAAGGCTTCCGCTACTCTGATCGAAATATGTCATGATTCAAAAGTGTGAGCATGTCGGTCCGAAAGTCACAACTTCACATGATGGCAACACAATAAAGGGTGATCCAGAGATTTACTGTGGCTGATGATCTCAAAGAAAGCTCAAAGATCATCAAGATGTGGATCAGTTCAAAGACCTCCACTCAAAGTACAAAACTATGCGGACTTTGAAGAATCGCTACAAAAGCACAAAGATTGCGGAAATGAAGAATTAATGTCTACGAGCTCAAGACTGAAGATTAAATAGAATGCTAGGATTCGAAATGTAAAATATGGGGTGACCTCCCTTAGGGGGAGATTGTTAGGAATTAGAAATTCCATAGTGAAGAGTCGGTCACCCCAAATATAATCTAGCATAAGTTAGCTCGTAGACATATCGTTATTTACTGTTTTATTAGTTAGTTATTTAGTTTAGAGCAACACCGTGGAGGAAGGACGGGTCTTTACCCACTGTATGCCTGATCCACAGTCCGAAGGAGGACGTTTTGTTTGTAACTATATATACCCTCTACCTCCCAAGGTAGAGGGTTGGACCTTTCATTCATCTTAATCTAACCTTCTATGTTTTCTTTCACTTTCTCTCTCTAGAAAGGCTCCCACTTTCTCTCTCTAAAACCTCTAAATAATTCGACCATATTATTGTTTGTTATGTGTTTATGAAATCCATTATGTAACACCAATGCTATGAAAGAGAACTCAAGTGTGCCTTCTAGGAGTACAAATCCCAGCACTTCTAGTTTTAAGAAAGTGAACCTTAGTGTGCCTACATGTAGTTCAGATCCCAGTACATCTAAACAGGTGTTGCAAAGAGTTGTAAAACCCACTAATGTTCCCATTCCCTCTACAGGAGTAATCAGTGACATTAAACGGAGCAGGTCAAAGTCTCAAGACAATACAAGGAATGATAGGACCTCTCAAGCTAAGAATGTGCATTGGAAGAGAGTAGAAGAACAATCTAGAACTTTAAGCTTGAATTGAATAAAACGAATCGTGTTGATTCTAGTATTAGCCATAGGCATACTGTAATTAATTCGAATTCCGATACTATTTGCAAACCTTGTACTGATGTCTGCTTGAATTCTGTTTCTAATCATGAATGTGGTGTTAATGTTCTGCCTAATGATGTTAATTGTCCAGTTAATATTGTTAATGCTAAAATTCATGCTAAGAAGGCTAAAAGGCAAAAACGAAAGAAAGTTAGAAAACAGTGGAAACCCACAGGAAGAACATTCAGTAAAATAGGCTTTTATTGGATACCTGTTGGTCATAAGACTAATCAGATAATGCCCACTAGAAAATGGATGCCTACTGGTAGAATTATTCCCTTAAGAAGTGATCACACTGTAAACAGGGCTAATACAGACACTATTACTGCATCTATTCACAATGATTCCATTGCCTCACTTTCTGATATGAATGCTTCTATTTCTGATGTGGGTGTTCCAACCATTGTAACTAACCAAATGGAACCCATTCTTGCATGGGGATCCCAATTATCCAGTTATCCATTCTTGTCTGTGTTCAACTGCAGATCGTTCAAATCGTTATGTGGTACCTAGACTCAGGCTGTTCCAAGCATATGACTGGAGACCGGTCGCGGCTCATGAACTTCGTGAGCAAATTCATCGGGACTGTTAGATTCGGTAATGATCATTTCGGTGCTATTATGGGTTATGGAGATTACGTTGTTGGTGATAGTGTCATCTCTAGAGTTTACTATGTGGAAGGTTTGGGCCATAATCTGTTCTCTGTTGGTCAATTCTGTGATTCTGATCTAGAAGTAGCCTTCAGAAAACATACCTGCTTTGTTAGAGATCTTAATGGTAAGGAACTGTTAAAAGGAACTCGTGGCTCAAATCTTTACACCATTTCTATCGATGACATGATGAGGGCTTCTCCAATCTGCTTGTTATCAAAGGCTTCAAAAACAAAGTCATGGTTATGGCATCGTCGTCTCAATCACTTGAACTTCGGCACCATCAACGATCTTTCCAGAAAGGACTTAGTTGTAGGTTTACCTAGACTAAAGTATGAAAAGGATCATCTTTGTTCAGCATGCCAACTGGGTAAAAGCAAAAAGTATGCCCACAAATCCAAACCTACAAACTCAATTACTGAAGTTCTTCATACCCTTCATATGGACTTGTGTGGACCAATGAGAGTGCAGAACATCTTTGGTAAGAAATATGTGTTGGTTGTGGTTGATGATTACTCTAGATTCACCTGGGTCAAATTCTTAAGGACAAAGGATGAAACTCCTGATATCATCATCAAACTCATCAAACAGCTGCAGGTTCGACTCAACAAAACAGTCAGAATTGTCCAAACAGACAATGGAACAGACTTTGTTAACAAACAACTTAGTGACTTCTATGAAAGCATTGGAATCAGCCATCAAAGAAGTGTTCCACGAACTCCTCAACAGAACGGTGTAGTTGAAAGATGAAATCGAACCCTTGTGGAAGCCACTAGAACAATGCTGATTTACTCAAAGGTTCCAATGTTTCTCTGGGCTGAAGCTATAGCCACTGCATGCTACACACAAAATCGTTCTCTGATTCACACTGTTCATGGAAAAACTCCATATGAACTTGTCCACAACAGAAAACCTAATCTCTCTTTCCTTTGTGTGTTTGGTGCATTGTGTTATCCAACTAATGAGGGACAAGACTTAGGCAAACTTAGAGCTAAAGCAGACATTGGAGTATTTGTAGGGTATGCTTCAAACAAAAAGGGATACCGAATCTACAACAAAAGAACCCGAAATATCATGGAAACAATTCACGTTACGTTTGATGAGCTGACCGGTCAAATGGCTCCTGGACACTCCTGTTCAGGACCCGCACTTCAAAACAGTCCCATTGGTTCATCTCTTGTTCCAAACTCTTCTCAAGAAACTCCATATGTACCTCCATCTGAAGATGATTTAAGGAAATTGTTTGATCCTATGTTTGATGAACTTTATGATCCAAGTACTAATGAGGTGTCGATTCCTACAATAGAGGCTACTCATATTCCTGTGAATGAAGGCAATCCCTCAGTCTCAATATCTTTAAGTCAAGAAGCACCTGCTGCTGATCCTTCAGTCTCCTCAACAAATCATCATTCTTCAAATGTACATCATGGAAATGTTTCTGGCATCAATGATGAAGTTAATCCCTTTGCTACTCCTGAAGATGCTCCATTTGAAAACATATTTGCTCCTGAATCATCATCAGAACCATCTTCTTCAGGAGACATCGACTCAGCTACCTCAGTCCCTCAACAACTACCACATGAACACCTCAGAAAATGGACTCACGATCATCCATTAGACAACATCATTGGAAATCAATCTCGTCCTGTATCAACACGAAAACAACTTGCAACCGATGCCTTGTGGTGCTTCTTCAACTCCGTACTATCTAAGATCGAACCAAAAGATGTTAAAACCGCCATGAATGAAGATAGCTGGTACAATGCCATGCAAGATGAAATTCATGAGTTTGATCGACTTGATGTATGGGAGTTAGTACCTGCTCCAGACTGTGCTATGATTATAGCTCTTAAATGGATCTTCAAAGTGAAACTTGATGAGCATGGTGATGTGTTGAAGAACAAGGCTCGATTAGTTGCTAAAGGATACCGTCAAGAGGAGGGTATTGACTTTGAAGAATCTTTTGCTCCAGTTGCTCGAATCGAGGCAATCAGAATCTTTCTGGCTAATGCTGCTAGTAAGAACATGGTAGTCTATCAGATGGATGTGAAGACGGCATTTCTGAACGGAGATCTTAAAGAAGTCGTCTACGTCAGCCAACCTGAAGGATTTGCGAATCAAGAGCATCCTACTCACGTTTATCATTTGAAGAAGGCTCTGTACGGTTTAAAGCAAGCTCCAAGGGCATGGTATGATACACTGTCAAAGTTTCTTCTATCAACCGGATTTAGCAAAGGAGCAGTTGATCCTACATTGTTCACCAGGAAGTCAGGCAAACATTTAATTCATGTTCAAATTTATGTTGATGATATTATTTTTGCCTCGACAGACCCAATGGAATGTGATCGTTTTTCGAATGAAATGAGTTCAAAATTTCAAATGTCAATGATGGGACAAATGTCATTTTTCTTGGGATTACAAATTTCACAAAGTTCCGGAGGCATTTTCATAAATCAATCTAAATATGCAACAGAGATCTTAAAGAAATTTGGATTTGATTCAAGTGACCCTGTTGACACACCCATGATTGACCGAACCAAACTAGATGAGGACCACTCAGGGATCATGATTGACCAAACGAAATATCGTAGTATGATTGGATCCCTGATGTACCTCACTGCTAGTAGACCAGACATCCTGTTCGCTGTTTGCATGTGTGCTAGATACCAGGCTAAGCCTACTAAAAAGCACCTTGAAGCAGTTAAACGGGTCTTTCGGTATCTCCAAGGAACCATCAATATGGGTCTTTGGTACCCGAAGGACACCGGTATGTCACTAACGGCCTATGCAGATGCTGATCATGCAGGTTGTCAAGATACTCGTCGAAGTACATCTTGAGGTGCTCAGTTTCTGGGTGATAAGCTTGTGAGCTGGTCTTCAAAGAAGCAAATGAGTACTTCTATTTCCTCTACAGAGGCTGAATACATAGCCATGTCATCCTGTTGTGCTCAAATCTTATGGATGAGATCTCAATTATCTGACTATGGCTTTAAATTCAACAAAATTCCTCTGTACTGTGATAATAAAAGTGCTATTGCTCTCTCATGTAACAATGTTCAACACTCAAGAGCAAAGAATATCGACATTCGACATCATTTCATCAGGGAACAAGTGGAAAAAGGTGTGGTGGAACTCTATTTTGTGAGATCTGAATATCAGTTAGCAGACATCTTCACCAAAGCTCTTCGAAGAGAACGTTTTGAGTTTATTCTTCCACGTCTTGGCTTGAAAAGCCTTCAACCAGAAACACTCAAACGTCTTCAGGAGGAAGACGAGGAGTAAAGGTCTATCTTCATCTATCTCTTGTATATATCTATTCGAAAATCAAAATACAAAAATATAAAACTTTCAAAATCCATAAAAATTTGAAAAATTCAAAAAATCTTCAAAAAATATTGTCATTTTGTCTTATTTCTCTCGATTCGATAATATCTACGGTCTTGATGTTGTCATTCAAAGAATGACACGGGACTTTAGATGTTGTTCAAATTAAAAAAAAAAAAAAAAAATCAAAAAATATTTTTGGGAGAAAGAGAAAGAAATGGTTTATTGTCATTTTCAGGCAATAGCCCGGTTTTAAAAGAAAGAACAGAGCCATGTTTTATCATGCTTTCAATATTCCATGCTCTGATTCTATTAACATTCATCTGCTGAAAACTAAATGCTTTGAAAAATAACTCGGTCTCTATTTTTGATAATCATCAGGACTTATTTGTCAAACTCTCTATCTCTCAATCAATAACCTATGTCATTGATTGAGGGGGAGAATGATTTCAATTAAATTAAAAAGTTATTTGGCACTAAATTGTTTTCAAAAGATGTACTTGCATGTTTTTTTTCAATGGAGTGTAAAGTCTTAAAAATCGATTCTTATCAATTAAAACGCTTTCATAATCAAGTCGCAATTCTCCTTAAAAGCCTTCAAAATAAATTTAAATCCATAAGAGATCACAAATCTCAACATGATTTGATAATTGTGATCGGGGGAGAATGTGTGATTTAAATTGGATTTAAACTGATAATTCGGTAAATGGTTTTATAAGGATGTTCACGATGTCCTTCCCACATGTGACAAACGATTTCAATTTTTCAAATTGCACATGTTGAGGGGGAGCATCTATCTTAAACCTATGATTTGAAACGTGATCATTTATCTCAATGTGCAGGTTCCCTCTAGTATGTGCAAAACTCTTTTCAAACCTCGAGGCACATATTGAGGGGGAGCAAATTTATGGAAACCTCATCCTTCCTGGAAATGCTTTATCTACTTGATTTGATCAAGGAAGTGATGGTGATATCTTTTAGAAAAATGGTAATCAAAGAAGTAATTTCTTCCTCTTGCCTCCATGTGCAAAACGATTTCAAACATTTGATGCACATGTTGAGGGGGAGCACTTATTCTAAAATTATCAAAAACAATGTCAGGTACATAATGCTTTGATAATATATCATAAGTATCTGAATTGATTTTCAAATGGTTTTCAATTGGTTCCAACGGCAGATGAACAATACCAAATAGACCGACCAACTTTACTTTATGTACGGTGATATAAGGATGATAAGGTTAGGTTTTTGTTCCCATGATCCGCCAGAACCGGAGGGATCTACCCAGGGACTATCTACTAGTTAGTGTAGAGTTCTTAGGTATGATGATAAAAGGAGAAAAATGAGGAATGGGAAGAGTGCAGACTGAGACTGAGCTAGTACTGGAATAAACCCAACAAGGTTCTAGTTATGAAGTCTCGGTAAGCACTGAAGGGGTTGAAGAATTAAAAAGAATTGAATGAGAAAAGGGTGAAAACAAATAGCCCTCCATTTATTCAACCTTAGGGCAGAAACCGGGTTCAACTCATATGCTACTGATGGTAACATCGGTATTGAAGACAAGACGTCATGGACCCAGTGACGCACTGCACTACAACTTCCCAAACCACTCAAGTTCCTCTTAAAAGGGCTTGTTTCATTCTCACGGGGAACCGACATTATCTATCGACTTTCTATTAGAGATTGTTGATATTGAAGAAGGAGACCCTCTCCCTAGTCTCCGGCACAGGATCCAAATATGCACAAATTGAGTCTAGAGCCACGAGATCATCAATAAATCTCATTAGGACACTTTCAATGAAGACTCTCTGTTTCACACAATGTGGAAAGAGAGATTATATCTTGAGTCCTACGCATTATCCTTGTGGTATTGCCAGAACATCTGAGTGATGTGTTATCATATTCACAATGAAGATGGAAAGCCTTCTGGAGCCATCATCAAACAAGCTCCTGGTAGGTGGCATGTGAGATCTATTATATAGATCAACCATGTGACAACTGAACAGAAACAATGGGGCGATTCAATCTCTTGAATCAATCCTGGTTCAGGATATGGATTGACGGATACCTTGAAAAACCGGTCTTTGTGCTTAACAACTCTTTTCTTTAGCACATCGACCGTGTACTCAATTTTCAAACCAAAAGGTGTTTTTATGATTGATAATTGATTTTCAATAAAACCTTCGTTGTATTGCAAAAACAATTTCTATTGAGCAATACACGATTGTTTTTCAAATCTCTTTTCATCAATCAGTGGACTTAAAATTCGCTGGTTCACTCACTCCGTGTTGTCTTCTTTGAGACGTTCCGGTTTGAGAACAGCTAGAGCAGCTGCGAAACCCTGTCAAGGAAATTCTTCAGAATTATACCTGATCACAGGCAGTACATGTACTGATCAACGGGGAACCGTGGGCCGTGTACCTCAATTCAACGAAAGTGATCAAAGACACTTTCGTGCGATTTATTGCTAACTGTTGTATGCAGGTACGCCCGACGTTTGCAGCTGATCAGAATGAAGCGGTCAATCCATAGCCGCATGCTCACTTAACACATTCATCTATAAAGAAATCATGATTAGTGCATCAATGACTCTGATATTTTCACTCCATGCTTCTGCTACGCTGCTGCCAATATCATGATTCAACAAAAGCTTCCGCTACTCTGATGAGAAGATATCATGATCCAGAATGTGAGCATGTCGGTCCGAATGTCACAACATCACATAATACCAACACCACAATGGATGTCACAGAGATCTTTGATTGCTGATGATCTCTATAGCTGGCTCAAATTTACTATCACATGGATCAGTAAAAGACCTCCACTTGAAGTAACCAAACATGCAATGTGAAGAATCAATGACTACGAGCTTAGGAACAAAGGACTACATCAAGAATGCAAGAACAATTTTTTAATGTAATATCTATTTGTATTCAATGTAATTTTGGTACATGATTGAGGTGACCTCCCTTAGGGGGAGATTGTTAGGAATTAGAAATTCCAGGTATTAAAGAGTCGGTCACCTCAAGTATATGTAATCGTTAGAAAGCTCGTAGTCGTAGTTATTTTAAGTTAAGTAGTATTTAGTTAAGTAACACCGTGGAGGACGGACGGGTCTTTACCCACTGTATGCCTGATCCACTGCCCGATGTGTGGCGATTTATGTAAGACTATAAATACTCTATACCTTCCAAGGTAGAGAGTTGGAGCTCATAATAAGAATTTTCTTTCTCTCACTAAAGTTCCCTAAACCTCTAACTTTCTCTCTCTAGTATTCCACTTATTCGCCACCTTGTTGTTATGGTTTGATGTGTATGTGAAAACTAATATCTAACACTATTCTTCCTTGTATTGATCCTAGGCTGTGAAGTGCGGACGTTGGAAAAAGAGGCAAATATTCCTATTTTAGTAGAGGGAAGCACATTAGTATCTTGTGGTTTGGCAGTAGGCATTCTAGTGTCACTTTTTTCTAAGTGTTACAGGTGCAAGTTTCTTAATGTTGCTAATCTGAACTTGTTCATACTTTCCTAACTTCTCTTTTAACTCAATGATAGTGTGCAACAAATCTTGATTTTCAGAACGAAGATTTCCAGAAAAATTCAGGACTTCTTTAGTGTGTGCAAGATAATGATCAAGTTCGTTTGATGCTTCATCACGAGTCTGTTTGAGTAAATCATATATGATACCATATTCCTTTTTAACTTTTGAAAGTTCTTGTTCATATTTTGAGATTTGACATTTCAAAGACGCGTTTTGATCATCCAGTTGCGCAAATTTTGGATTAAAAGTTTTGGAATGCAACTGGTTGATTTTGTTTTGCAGAGCAAGTTCACGATTTTGAAAATCTTTTTGACATCATTGAAGACGACGTTTTGCATTTGAAAGCTCGTTTAACAGTCGTTCATTTTCAACTTTTAAAGACTCGATCTGAGGCATATTATCAGTATTTTCAACAATTTCAACAGAATCAGCAGAGATATAATCAAATGCATATGACAAAGAATGCAATAACACAACATTATGGATATCAGCACAGATAACATCTTCCAAGAGTCGATCAACATCTTTTCGTAACATTTTCTTTTTACGTTTTGTATTTGAAATAGATGTTTCTGTTTTCTCGAAAACGATTTTCATCAATCCAAGTTCCTTATGAAATTCCCTTTCCCAATACAATGCACAATTTTTCAAAATTTTAACATGGGGTAAAATTCTTTTCTGAAAAATATCTCTTTGTTCTCGCGCCTGAGGCGATTGAAAATGTTCAACTTTTATTTCAGAATGAAATTCAATCTCACGTTCTAAAAGTTTGATGTCAGAAGTGAAAATGTCAAAATATCTAAAAATTTGATGATTTTCAGGTATGAAATTTACTTCACTGAGTGAAGGTAAAGGACCATAAATTTGTGCATAATTTGGTTGGGGAGCAACATTAGAAGACTCAAACATAGGTGTGATAACCCTAGGTGTGTTAGAAGAATCCTTTTATGTGACGAAAGTGACGACTTTCGAATAGTTAAATGGTTTGTTATAAACAACATTTTCTAATTTTGATCGACTCTTGTCTTCTGCATCTAGTTCCTCTTGACGATGATATTCAACAACACTCATAACAGAGTCATCAATTTTGTATTCTACACTGGAAACTTCAGGATTTGGTTTGAATGCTTTGTTTGAAAGCTTTGGTTTGTAATCAGCAAGATTCGGTCCATATCCATTTGGATTGGGTTTTAAAGTAAACTTTTGAATAGTTGTGATTGACTCACCATGTTTATAAACAACATTTCGAAACTCTTTGAGTTTGTTTTGTAAGCCGACAGTTTCTTCAAGATAGTCATCTATTCGTTTCGTTGAATGCTTTTTGTACGCAGAGAACTGTTTTTGACAAGTTAACAACTCAGCCTTGGCTTTTTGAGTTTCCAAAGTAAGAGCCTTAAGTTGTTTTTTATGTTCATGTTTCAGTTGTTCTATTTGTGTTAGGAATTAGAAAATTCCATAGTGAAGAGTCGGTCACCCCTAATATTATCTAGCATAAGTTAGCTCGTAGACATATCGTTATTTACGTTATTTAGTAGTTTATTTATTAGTTTGTAGCGTAGTATAGCTTAGTGCAACACCGTGGAGGAAGGACGGGTCTTTACCCACTGTATCCCTGATCCACAGGCCGATAGGAGGTCGTATTTCTTGTAACTATAAATACCCCTTCCATCCATGGAAGGGGTGGTGCTTCTAATCTAATCGTTCACTTTTTGTAAATCAACTCTCTACCAAGAAACCACTCAACTCTCTAACTTTCTCTCTCTAATGGCTAACATGTATTTTGATCTCCCAAGACCACCCGAATCATCAAACACATAAAAATAACGATCCTACAATTGGTACCAGAGCCAAGGTTTTTGTGTTTTGATGATTTTGTGTGGTTTTGATACATGGTTTTATACTGGTCTGTTTTTTTTATGGTCTGAAATGTTTAACGTTTGGTTAACAGTCATGTACTTGTTTCTTTGCATCTCTTTTGGTTCAATATATCCTGGTCATATACATGTATATCTGTCATGGTCAAATAACTGGTCCAATGAGTACATTTCTTTACATGACATCTTTGTACCAATATGTGTCTGGTGTGATTTTTTTGGTCTAAAACTGTAAAAAGAAATGAGCTTTTCTGCGTCTTTCTTGTTATATGAATCTAGTCACATTCCAGTGGTCAAACAGGGTCAAAACAGGTAAAAAGGAAGCATTTTTCATAGCAGATTTCTGGGTTTAGTATGAATATGGTCGGAAAATTAGTCGGAAAACTCATCGGATAATATCTAAATCTTGCTAGCGAATTATCAAAATTGTCCAGATGCAATGTTTTTACCTAGCGACTTGTTATTGAACAAGTCGTAGCGAATTGCTTAGCGACTTGCTTAGCGAGTTGCTTAGCGAGTTGCTTAGCGACTTGCTTAGCGAGTTGGCTTAGCACTTGGCTTAGCACTTGACTCAACCTTTATAGTGACTTGTCATGAACAGAAAAGAAGAGATGAAGAAGAATATGACTCGACTTTGACCACAACAAATACCAATTACCAATCGACCTCAGTTAACTGCCATCATAGATCCAAGAAAAATAACATCGTGAAGACCCAAAGCTTAAAACAGATCCGAAACAAAACCACATCCAACATCATGTAACCTAACTCTCCCACCATCTCAATAAAGACTCACTCGACCTAAGTAACAATACCATTCACTAAAATAACATCATCGACCTCAGTCAAGATCATCATCAGTCGATATAGCACAAGCAGAATATTGACATCAAAACTCTACTAAATCCAAAACCATTCGAATATAAGACCACATCTAGACTCACCAATTGACCCTCACAATCACTCCCCAACTCACATCTAATCACTCGACACGATGCTAAAATGATAAACAAATGAATCTCAGAATTATTTTCGTGCATATTCAGAGATATAATCAAAACCACTAATGGTTCACACGAAATATATATCATCATCGACTCCTTTTTGAAGCATAGCTTCATGTATTTATCCGAAATATAACAAAGGAGTGATAACATAAGTGTTATTTCCTTGGTTTCATTCGTTCGACAGCTATGACAAATACAACTGAAGTGAAACCTACCCGAGACCCCTTTAGGATCTTGAAGACCTCTTCTGTTTTCTTGATTCGATTCGAGCAGCAATTAATGATAAAGGTGAAGTTTTGTGATGTTGTTTGGGTAGGATTATTGTGTGATTTGAGATTAACGAAATGGTTTATTAATCTTGATGATGATATAATGAGATTAGATGATCTTGTGGTGATAAAATTTTTCCAGATCTATTCTTTTTGGAGAGATAGTGTAAATGGGAGGCGTTTGATTATTGTATTAGGGTTGCCATTATGTGTGAATTGGGTATTAAATACCCGAATGATTAGGGTGTGTGGTGATTTAATCTGGTATGGATTTTGGGATGGGCCGAATGTCATGAGCCTTATGTTGTGATGATCTATCTATCATGGGCTAATGATAACATGATAACAAATATTGATACTTGGGCCTCTTTGTTCTCGAATGGTGATTTGGCATATCTCAATGTCTTAATATTAACATTTGGCCTCATTAATCACAATTGGCGAGGGTTAATCTTTGCAATCTAATCGGGTATGTGATTGAATGGACTTGAACTTTTGATTGAATTGAAATGGGCTTAATGGATTATTGGATCGAATGCTTATTTTTGATAATGAGATTTGAAACATGAGATTTGATGTTTTTGAGTTGTTGTTGAGATTGGATGGGTTGTTCGGATTGATACTGTGGTGTATACATTTTCATGGATAATATCTCGTCACGGCTATAAAGTGCTTATTTGAACAAAGTTGACTGCGGGGTTGTTTGGACGGTATTTCTTATTTGGATTTGAAGTGAGATTTTCCGGGGGCGTTTACTTATTTCGTCTTCTTTCTATCTACCCTTTTGCGAAGATGACTTGTTTGGGCATTTATAGAGTGTGATAAAGACTTGGCTATTTAGTTTCGTTTGTGATTCTTTCTCGCTTAACCCACAACGTAACTATCACTTCGGTGTCTCACACAGTTGAGGATACGTCAAAAGGTTTTGTACATTGGGTACACCTTTTCTTCTTCACAAGGATTAGTACAAGGTTAAGTAACAAATCTGGAAAATTCTACTTCATGATCAAGTTTGGTATATCGGGTTTACTTCTTCATGTGGTCATTACAATAGCCGACAGATTGCGTGATTGATGTGTTTTCCAAAGTGTTGATTGGATGGTTGATGATGCTGATGATGTTGGATAATGGACCATTGATGAACCGCTGCATGTTCCCCTAAAACTGATATTCTCTTAAACCAAAGTTGTTGTAACACATTCAAGCTGACATTGTTTACGGTTTTGTCTTGATTTTGTAAAATCCCGCGAAAGAAACTATTTCTCGGTTTAAATCATAGACTTGTAAAATCCCGTGATAATGGAAACATCCTGGTATTAGTAAAGTGCATTTCCGGATCTATCTTACGGTTTATTCTTGGTTTTGTAAAATCCCGCGAAAGAAACTATTTCTTGGTTTAAACCATAGAGTTGTAAAATCCCGTAATGATGGAACCATCTTGGAGAAGAGAAAGTGTAATTCTGGATCTTTTGATGCTGGTGCCACGGTTTCTGCTTCGAAGAAGGGATAAAAGGGTGTACTTCATGAATTGGATGTGTGTTTGGATATTCGTCATGGCGGTTTGGTTACTTCAAAGTTTTACGGGGTTATGCTCATTAAACCATGGTCGGGATGAAACCATTATCATAGTTCACTTAAAAAGTCTAAGGAGGCTAGATTTGAGCAGTTCAGAAGATGGGACAACGGCGTTAATTCAGTATTATTTATTTGAGGTTCAAGTGAATTATCACGGGCAAGTGTACTTAGTATCTGAAGGTATCGGGGATGGATGGATGAAGATTCTTCATGATCCTTGTTCGAGCTTATTATCTAAAGCGAAGACTTGGAAATCTAGTTATTGTTGGGTGACTTTTACCTTTTCTTTTACCACTTGGGGGAATTGGGCTCTTATCACCTCAAAATAACTATCACTTAAAGGAGTTACGTTGTAGTGCTCAGTGTCACATTCAATTGTGGATTTTCAAGAGGTAATGTACGTCTATTACTTGATGGTTGGTTGGGTGAAGAGTATAGAGTACTTAGAGATTCAAATGGGCATGAATTCTCGACACCGCTCTTTGTTACATATGTGCAAGTTTAAGTCATGAGTTCGGGTTAGTTTACTTCAGGGTCAAATTCATCATACTGGGTTATCTCCATCAACTGTCACTACAAAGAGCCTACTGAATGGTAATGGGGTTGATTACATGTTTTGCTAAGAGAGCTGAAAAGAGAGAGATTATGACGTCTGTTCACATCAGTTCAGGCCTCGTTCTCCAAAGAAAAGAAAAGTGTACGTGTCAGTGCGCTTTATCTTCTGAAGAAGAGAAATATTCTTATTTATGACCATTCTCGTCAACATGCTTCATACTTTTTCCATGCGCTTAAGTCATCAAGTGAACCGGGCTACCACTGATTGTTTTCTCATTCCACTTGCTCGATTATAATGAAGATGGCGACATCATGTGCTTATTTTGCGGGAGAGAAGTGTGAATAGAACATTTGGATGATTTTCACTTACTTAATCAAGAATGGCAACTCCGTATGCAATTCTTGAGGGGGAGAAGAAGTGTGAAATTACTGCATGGTTGATTATTATTTGAGAATTTAAATGGTCATACGGCTCTAAAGTCATGTAAGAACCGAGCTTCTTCTTATCGGGTAATCTTCACATGGAGTTTCTTCTTAAGAGCCGTTTGTTGACATCTTCACAAGCTGATATGAGTTTATTGACAAAGTGCTTCCGGTTAATGCTTCACGTGCATATCAACATGATGATTCCGAACAACCTTCTGTTCTTGTTTGATGTGATTGTTTGCTTGGTATTACCATTTTGTGTGTTTGTTGCGGCCTGATTGCTGATTTCCTTGATAAACATCTTTCTGTTCTTGTTTGATTGGGAGGGATTTTAGTTAAGGGGATTTGCAAGATGTAAGTTGATTGGGATGCTTTTTGGTGATGTTCTTGTTTTTGGTGAGTTGAAGATGTTAACTTTCTATTCCCCAACTGGACAATCTTGAAGAAGGTCGAGTCTACAGTCGGTTCTACATTTTCTGCTACATGTTAGAAGACTAAAGACGAGTTGCATTTAACAATCTAAAGACTTCTTCTTAATTCATGGCATTTATCAAATAGATTGTCGGTTTAGGGGAGAGCACTAATTGGGGGAGAGTGATATGTCGAATTTAATCCCCAATTAGACTTGCTCATATTCTTCAGCAAGTTGATTCTCACAAAGACTTCTAAGGTTCTTCTCAACAGATTTCTTGTATTTGGGCTTTCAAAGTGTTGCTGATTCTGAAGTGTCAAAACCAGCAAGGGGGGAGGAGACACGTATCTAAACGCGAGTAAACTTGATGAACTTAATACTTCTAAGTAATTGAAGATATCCCGGGAAGACAAATGTGATTACCGCAGAGAAACTCATGGTTTGACTCATGGCGAGTAAACTTGATGGACTTAATACTTCTAAGTGATTGAATTTATCCCGGGAAAACAAATGTCATGACCGCAGAGAAACTCAAGGTTTTACTCTTCAAGGCGTTTAGTGTTCTTATTTCAACTATGTGGGGGAAGAGATGTTAGAAAATGTTTCTGAAGATAAAAGAGGTACACTAGTATGTGGTGATTTCGATGGTATCGCAATGATCAGGGGAGAGAGAATGTGTACATTGGGGATGCTCAGCTGTTTCACTTGAGTGCTTAATCAGTGATTCAGAGATATAATCACTCATTCCGGTGTTGACATCCGCAGAGATTGTCACCCGCAGAGATAATCAGTGACTTGGTCTGCTTCTTCAATGTTATCAGTTATTCATTCCTTGTGTATTGGTATACTTCAGATACTTGAGCTTCATACACATTCATCAGGGACGAAAGATGTGAACATAGGGGAGGTGTTCTACATTACCCTCTTGATGTGTATTCGGGAGAGTTCTTGGATATTGGTGTACTTCGGGTTCTTGAGCTTCATACACGTTCATCAGGGAAGAAAAATGTGAACATGGGTAGGTGTTCTTCATTCCCCTCATGAAGTGTATTTGGGAGAGTTATAGAGCATTATACAAAGAGGCTGACTGCAACAATTCAACTACTTGGGGGAATTGCTCTCTTGACACCTTTTGGAATGGATTGCTTCAGACTTTAGTGGTTATGAAATTTGAGAAGATTATTTTATGTGTGAGATGATACGTTGCTGTTCTTCTATTGGATGATATAACCTCGAACGGAGAATCTCGATCATCGGTCTTAAATGGAGCAGCGGGATTTATGATTATGGTGTGCATCTCTGTGCACCTGGCTAAGGCAAGCTTGAAATATAGCTTCGAATCTGCTCAACATAAGGATTTTCGGTTTGGGGGGAAGCTGCCAAAGTCTCACTTTCAAGTGGCTCAATTTCTCTCTTCGATTCAAGAGTCTTGGAAGCTTTGGTGGTGAAAGTTTTAGGGATGATGACTTCTATCTTCTACAACGGGGCTGTTCGATATCCTTATCTCGGTACTCGTATCATCATCTTCTTTAACTATATCATCTACTCTATCCTTGTATATAGTTATCAGAAAACAAAATACAAAAATATAAAACCAGCAAAACCAAATACAAAAATAGAAAACCAACAAAAAGAAAATAGAAAAATATAAAACCTTTAAAAACCCATAAAAATCAGAAAATTTCAGAAATACCAAAAATATGTTTTCTCATGACATGTCTTCTGGTATCGATAACATCTACGGTCTTAGAAATGTCATTCAATAATGGCACGGGACTTTAGATGAAGTTCGAGCAGGAGGTGTAAATATTTTTTTCTTAACATGTCACAAACGATGGCTTACAGTTATTTCAGACTGTAACCCGCGCTTCAAAATATGGTTTGCTATTATTTCTGATAGTAACCCGCTCTCTTAAAGAAAGGAAAGTGCTACGCTAAACAATTTTCAAATATTTCGTGCACTTATCCTAAAACAATTTGAGGAAAGTATGTCGAAGGACTGCTGTTCCTACACAAATGTTTTTCCGTCTAAAATTCTTCAGAAAAATATTTGTTGTTTTTCAAAAATGGTGGTAAATGAGTTGCTTTAAAAACAATCAGATTCAGAGTTCTTGTGAAAATTGAAAACTCAATCAATGACTTCAGCGCTTTTAATCTTTTCAGAAAATAAGTCATTGATTGAGGGGGGAAATGTTTTCAAATTTATATCATCTAACAGACTTTCTTAATTATCCTACGTGCTTATCTGGAAAAATATAATTGCCTATGTTGAAGGACTAGGTTTCTAGGATATGATTGTTAGGTTTAGATGATTAGAGTTTGAGAAACACATTATTCCCATATATTTGAATGATCTGATTGTTATGTTGAATTGACTTTAATTAGTCGATTGCTGGTATGGGTGATGTCGACCACCATATATCTGTATGTGTGTTCACTAACGTATGCATGTATATTGGTTATAAAGATGTTCCCGATCCGGATCCCACTAATGATGATGATTGGATGCCGAAAGGAAAGGGTAACGATATCTTGGGTTGACAAATGAAGAAACGGAGCTTAACTGGACTTCAATGGAGAGTTGGCATGAAATGCAACGTAAGAGGTCTTACTGCATCAGCAGATGGTTTTCTTCAGCAAGTGAAGAAACGGAGCTTAATTGGACCTCAGTTGGCATTCAAAATGCAACGTAAGAAGAAGTCTCACTGCATTTGCAGACGGTTTTTCTTCCAACCCTACAGCAACAACAACGGAAGCTTCTCAACCACCTAATGTATCTTTGTGCAGGACAAGTAGTGAATGATACCATTTTTCTAAAACTTTGAATAAATTGTTTTGAAAATGGAATATATTGTTTTGAAAATATATTGGACTAAATTTTGAAAATCACCGGACTTCATTTTATCAAAACTTAAGTCACTCAATTATCGACTACGGTCATGGATTGAGGGGGAGAGTGATTTAAAATAAAATATTTTCAAACGATATTTCTTCACAAAAGTTCCGCTTTGTACAATATAAGTGGTGATCTAAAGATTTAATGTTATGTCATGGTATGATTTTTTCTTTAGAATCAAGGTCTTTCAAAATGAAATCTTTTCTGTTCTTGTTTGATTGTGAAATTGTTTTATTTTACTTAAAGATCTCTTAAAAACTATCATACCTGACACTAACAATCTTTAATGTCTAAATCTGGTCCTTATCTGTCATTTTTCAAAATTAAATCTTGCCACGTCTTTCCCTAAAACTTTCTAAATGATTTAAATCAACCGGGATCCAAAACCCTAATTGGTTTGAAATTTTTGATCAAGGGATAGCTCGTGATTTAAATCTCAAATCTGTTTTAATGGAATCGGTTTTAGTCCTTTATAGGCACTCCTGCCTCCATGTGCCAAACGATTTCATACACAATGCACATGTTGATGAGGAGGATTTATCCAAAAACATGATGAGTATTTAAACCAGGCCACATATTCTCCCATGTTTTATAAACCGTATTAAATCACTTGGGATCCAAAATCTCAAAGGGTTTGATATTTTTGATCGGGGGAGAATTTGTGATTTAATAATGAAATTTGATAAAAGGTATTCGTTTGGATTCAATTGTGCAGGCTGCTCTCTCATATGTGCTAAACGCTTTCGAATCTCGAAGCACATATTGAGGGAGAGCAAAACCATCGAGGTACAAAAGTTTTTTAAGATTATAAAGTACCTTGATTGTGTTTTCAAATGGTTTTTGTTAATGGATTTTGTGATTGTGGATGTGCTTCAAAAGAACTCTTGCCTCTATGTGATAAAAATGATTTCAAATATCCTATGCACATATTGAGGGGGAGAATTTTACCATGAAAATCAAATGGCTTTTTTTGTATGAAAATTGTGATCAAAGAAAATATTTCAAAGTCCTCTTGCCTCCTTGTGCTAAACAATTTCTAAATCATACGCACATGTTGAGGGGGAGGTTTTCTAAATGATCAAAACTATTAAGGTACAAAATGCTTTGATCTCGTATCACAAGTACCTTGATTGTTTTTCCAAATGATTTTTCAATTGGTTTTAAGGAAGAATGAACTGTACCAAAAGACCGACCAATTTACTTTATGCATGGTGTTATAAGGATGGTTAGGTTAGGTATTTGTTCCCACGATCCGCCAGAACCGGAGGGATCTACCCAGGGACAATCCACTAGATAGTGTAGAGTCCTTAGGTATATTGAATAAAGGAGAAAAGTGAGGAATGGGAAGAGTGCAGACTGAGACTGAGCTAGTACTGGAATAAACCCAACAAGGTTCTAGTTATGAAGTCTTGGTAAGCACTGAAGGGGTTGAAGAATGAAAAAGAAATGAATGATAAAAGGGTGAAAAGAAATAGCCCTCCATCAATTCAACCTTAGGGCAGAAACCGGGTTCAATACATATGCTACTGGTGGTTACTAAGGTAACACTGGTATTGAAGACAAGACGTCATGGACCCAGTGACGCACTGCACTAAACTTCCCAAACTACTCAAGTTCCTCTTAAAAGGGCTTGTTTCATTCTCACGGGGAACCAACATTATCTATCGACTTTCTCTTAGAGATTGTTGATATTGAAGAAGGAGACCCTCTCCCTAGTCTCCGGCACAGGAACCAAAAATGCACTATTGAGTCTAGAGCCAAGAGATCATCCACAATATCTCGTTAGGACACTAAATTCTTGAAGACTTGCTTTTTCACACAATGTGGAAAGTAAGTATATATTAAGAGTCCTACGCATTATCCTTGTGGTATTGCCAGAACATCCGAGTGATATGAAAATATTCACGATGAAGATGGAAATCCTTCTAGAGCCAACATCAAACAAGCTCTTGGTGGGTGACATGTGAAATCTTGCAAAAGATCAAGCTTGTGACAACTGGATAGAAACAATGGGGAGATTCTTTCTTGAATCAACCTTGGTCCAGGAATGGAATTGACGAATGCTTTTGGAAAAACCGTTCGATGTGCAAACCTTCTTTTCTCTAGCACGTCGAATGTGTATTCATTTTCAAACTCAAAAAGTATATCTGATTGAAAAAATACTTTTAGAAAAACCATTCGATGTGCGAATCTCTTCTTTTCGCTATCACGTCGAATGTGTACTCATTCTCTAATACAAAAAGTATTTTGTTTGAAAATTGATCTTTCTCATAAAACCTTCGTTGTATTGCAAAACTCTTTCTTCAAGCAATATGCGATTGTTTTCAAATCATTTTTCATCAATCAGTGAATCTCAATTCGCTGGTTCACTCACTCCGTGTTGTCTTCTTTGAGACGTTCCGGTTTGAGAACAGCTAGAACAGCTGCGAAACCCTGTCAAGGAGATTCTTAGGAATCCTACCTGATCACAGGCAGTATTTATACTGATCAACGGGGAACCGTGGGCCGTGTACCTCAATTCGACGAAAGTGGTCAAAGACACTTTCGTGTGTTTTATTGCTAACTGGTGTTTGCAGGTACACTTGGACGGTTGCAGCTGATCAGAATTGAGGAGTCAATCCAAAGCCGCATGCTCACAGCATCCACACTTAATTGAAGAAATCATGACTGGTGCATATCTACAGAACATGGCTCTGATATTTCTATACTATGCTTTTGCTACGCTGCTGCAAATATCATGAACCAGTAAAGCTTCCGCTACTCTGATGGAAAGATGTCATGATTCAAAAGTGTGAGCATGTCGGTCCGAATGTCACAACATCACATGAAGGCAACACAACTATGGATGATCCAGAGAGATTTGCTGTGGCTGATGATCTCAAAGAAAGCTCGAAGATCATCAAAGATGTGGATCAGTTCAAAGACCTCCACTGAAAGTACAAATCAATGCTGACTTTGAAGTTGCACTACAAAAGCACAAAGATTGTTGAAATGAAGAATTCAAGTCTACGAGCTCAAGACTGAAGTTAAAATAGATTGCTAGGATTCGAAATGTAAAACATGGGGTGACCTCCCTTAGGGGGGAGATTGTTAGGAATTAGAAAATTCCATAGTGAAGAGTCGGTCACCCCTAATATTATCTAGCATAAGTTAGCTCGTAGACATATCGTTATTTACGTTATTTAGTAGTTTATTTATTAGTTTGTAGCGTAGTATAGCTTAGTGCAACACCGTGGAGGAAGGACGGGTCTTTACCCACTGTATCCCTGATCCACAGGCCGATAGGAGGTCGTATTTCTTGTAACTATAAATACCCCTTCCATCCATGGAAGGGGTGGTGCTTCTAATCTAATCTTTCACTTTTTGTAAATCAACTCTCTACCAAGAAACCACCCAACTCTCTAACTTTCTCTCTCTAATGGCTAACATGTATTTTGATCTCCCAAGACCACCCGAATCATCAAACACATAAAAATAACGATCCTACAATTTGAGACAACAAAGTATTCTTAGATGCAGCTAGATCACGTATATGTCGTTCTAATGATTTTTCGTTTTGGTGTGATTTAGAAAAAGCGACTTCAAAACCTTGTTTACGTTTTTCTTGAGTTTTAAAAAAATTGAGTTGCCTTTTTAAGCATTCAATATCCCTGGTTAACAGTGCATTTTTACTGTGTAATTGCTGATTCAGTGCACAACATTCTTCCATTCGGGATTGTTGGTCTTTAAGTAAGAGATCAACATCTGAATTAGGCAAAGGTTCAGCGTGTTCAACGTGAGTCACAACATGATCACTATTCAAATCCTCAAGTATAACCACGGAGTCAATTTGAGTATCAAAGGTAACCAGAAGGCCATCTTGATCATCAAATGTAACTACGGGGTCTAGTTGAGAATCGTCAGAATGAGATGTGGACAGCTCATGTTGAACATTCTGAGCCTCGTCGGATTCAGATGTTGGTTAAGATATTAGATCAGTGATGAATATGGTTTGTTCGGGTACCTGAGACAAGCCATCAGTGTCATACACTGGGCCTGTGTCACTCATGTGGAGTTCGTGCATATTATCCATCAACATAACTGCTGCATTAGCCTGCAAGTCCTCCATATCATCATCTGAGTCTGCATCTGCCATAAAGCTCTGTTCTTTATTTGTGAGGGTTCCACCAGCTTCATCCTTAAGAGCCAAAAGTAAAGCCTCTTATAATAAGCACTGCCTCTAGTCCTTGGTTTTGGGCATGCATTAGCCAGGTGACCCTTCTCATTACCGTTATAGCAACGAAGACCATTCATCCCATTCTGAGCATTACCCTGTTCAACCACTTGAGCTCTCTGTTGTTTTGGAGCACCCATGTTATTCCTTCCCATAGCATTAAACCCTTGACCACCGCCCATCTGACGAACATAACCACGATTCTAAACTTCAACACGTCCATTGTTTACAACAGCCTGATTCCTTGTGTTTGATGATGAATGAATGCAATTGTTGGATTTGTTTGTATAACGGCCGAAGGCTTTAGCAATCATAACAAATCCTTGTTGCAATGCATCGAAAGCATCAGAGTCCTCATTGGCTTCACTGTAAAGTGCTTGATCATTGTTGTTGTTGTATGGAACCAGTTGAGATTGTTGCTGTGACGGATCATATGGTGTAATTGTTGCAGATGGTTGAGGAGCGGGTTGAGGAGGATAACTAGTTTGAGCCCACAAAGCAAGTTGTTGATTTTTCGGAAGTGACGGTGGGACCGGGAGTCCACGGATAGCCCTTTCTTTGTCAACTTCTTTTTGGTGGGGCTTCAAATAGTCGTACAATAATCCGTATGTAGGATGATGGAGATTTTTAGCTTGACGGATGAAAATGACATACTTTTCCCAATCTGGACCAAGACTACTTAGGAACTTAGTGTTGACTGCAATTCTTGGCATAATGATGTTATGTTTGTCTAAGTCATTGATGATGTCTAAGAATCGATGATGATATGACTCTAATGTCTCTCCTGGTTCAATCATGAAGTGTTCATAAGCCAAGTAGATTTTGGATTCCATATCTTCTTGATTGAGTTCAGTGCCTTCCATGAGAAGACGAATATGTTCCCACATTGCTTTTGCAGTCTTTTGAGCATCAACACTTCGAAGGATTGGATTGGGTAATCCTAAAAGGATATATTGCATTGCTAGCTCATCAGCTTCAAAATGTAGAAGTTTATCACCAGAAAGGTCAGCAACAGTTGCAATGTTTGTGAGATCATCTCTTGGTGGAATAACATTTGGATCTCCGGGTGTAACGACAATAGGCATCTGAAATGGACCTTCCAAGATGACCTTCTTTAAGAACTTTCCATGTGGCTTCTTTAGATCACAAAACCTAAAGAACCTAATTACCCATTGATCATAGTTTATGGGAGTGAGCATTGGAGGTCTATCAAGTGATCATGCCTCATGAATGGATTGCTGGCTACTTAAAGCTTGACACATCTTTGCCAACCAAGACGGTTCCTTCATAGTATTCCTGGATGGATGTTGATTGTAAAAGTTTGTGTAAGGTTGTACTTGTAGACTAGGTGGTGGTTGAACCATTTGTGGTGGAATTGCTCCTTGTTGTGGATAATGTTGTTGATTAAATTGTTGTTGTAAGATATAGGATTTCACAAACACATTAAACCATAATCATATGAGGCGTTAAGAAGGTTTAGAGAGAGAAAGTTCTAGAGAGAGAAAGGGAAGAGAGTTGGGAACTATGTGAAACAAAGAAAAATGGTATTGAAGCTCCAACCCTCTACCTTGGGAGGTAGAGGTTATTTATAGTGTCTTACAAATAAACGCCACCTACGGGCTGTGGATCAGGCATACAGTGGGTAAAGACCCGTCCGTCCTCCACGGTGTTACTTAACAAACTACTTACTAACATAACTTGACTACGACTACGAGCTTTCTATCGAATACATATACTTGAGGTGACCGAATCTTTAACGACTGAATTTTCTAATTCCTAACAATCTCCCCCTAAGGGAGGTCACCTCAAATTACAATGAATACAAACAGATATTACATTAGATTGTTCTGGGATTCTTGATTAAGATATTTGCTCAGTAGCTCGTAGTCTTTGATTCTTCATGTTCCGCATGTTTGGATAATTTCAAGTGGAGGTCTTTAACTGATCCACGTGAAGATGAGTTTTGAGCCAGCATTGAGATCATCAGCTAACATAAATCTCTGACTCCTCCATTGTGGTGTTGGTATTCTGTGATGTTGTGACATTTGGACCGACATGCTCACATTCTGGATCATGATATATTCTCATCAGAGTAGCGGAAGCTTTTACTGGTTCATGATATTTGCAGCAGCATAGCAGAAGCATGGAGTGAAAGTATCAGAGTCGTTGAAGCACTTATCATGATTTCTTTAGAGATGAATGTGTAGTGTGAGCATGCGGCTATGGATTGACCGCTTCATTCTGATCAGCTGCAAACGTCGGGCGTACCTGCATACAACAGTTAGCAATAAAGTGCACGAAAGTGTCTTTGATCACTTTCGTTGAATTGAGGTACACGGCCCACGGTTCCCCGTTGATCAGTACAAGTACTGCCTGTGATCAGGTATAATTCCGAAGAATTTCCTTGACAGGGTTTCGCAGCTGCTCTAGCTGTTCTCAAACCGGAACATCTCAAAGAAGACAACACGGAGTGAGTGAACCATCGAAGAGATTTGAAAAATAATCGTGTACTGCTCAACAGAAATTGTTTTTGCAATACAACGAAGGTTTTAATGAAAATCAATTATCAATCATAAACACCTTTTATTTTGAAATATGAATACACAGTCGATGTGCTATTGAAAAGGATTTTTAAGCACAACGGCCGGTTTTTCAAAGGTATCCGTCAATCCATAACCTGAACCAGGATTGATTCAAAAGATTGAATCGCCCCATTGTTTCTGTTCAGTTGTCACATGGTTGATCTATTGGATAGATCTCACATGCCACCCACCAGGAGCTTGTTTGATGTTGGCTCCAGAAGGCTTTCCATCTTCATTGTGAATATGTTTGCATATCACTCAGATGTTCTGGCAATACCACAAGGATAATGCGTAGGACTCATGAGATATAATCTCTCTTTCCACATTGTGTGAAACAGAGAGTCTTCATTCACAGTGTCCTAATGAGATTTATTTGATGATCTCGTGGCCCTAGACTCAATTGTGCATATTTTGGTTCCTATGCCGGAGACTAGGGAGAGGGTCTCCTTCTTCAATATCAACAATCTCTAAGAGAAAGTCGATAGATAATGTCGGTTCTCCGTGAGAATGAAACAAGCCCTTTTTAAGAGGAACTTGAGTGGCTTGGGAAGTTGTAGTGCAGTGCGTCACTTGGTCCATGACGTCTTGTCTTCAATACCGATGTTACCTTGGTAACCACCAGTAGCATATGAATTGAACCTGGTTTCTTCCCTAAGGTTGAATAAATGGAGGGCTATTTCTTTTCACCCTTTTTCACATTCAATTCTTTTTCATTCTTCAACCCCTTCAGTGCTTACCGAGACTTCATAACTAGAACCTTGTTGGGTTTATTCCAGTACTAGCTCAGTCTCAGTCTGCACTCTTCCCATATCTCATTTTTCTCCTTTTTTCATCATACCTAAAGACTTCTACACTATCTAGTGGATTGTCCCTGGGTAGATCCCTCCGGTTCTGGCGGATCATGGGAACAAATACCTAACCTTATCATCCTTATACCACCATACATAAAGTAAATTTGGTCGGTCTATTTGGTATTGTTTATCTGCCATTGGAACAAATTGAAAACCATTTGAAAATCAATCCAGATACTTATGATATATTATCAAAGCATTTTGTACCTGAATCGTTTTTGATATTTTAGAAACAGCTCCCCCTCAACATGTGCATCATAATTAAATGGTTTTAGCACATGGAGGCAAGAGGACTTGAAAATCTCAGATTTAAAAGAACGAAAGATTCGATTCTTTGATCAACAATTTCTAAAAGATATCAATATCACTTCCTTGTTTAAATCAATTAGATAAAGCATATTGGGGAAGGATGAGGTTTTCAAAAGTTTGCTCCCCCTCAATATGTGCCTCGATGTTTGAAAGAGTTTTGCACATATTAGAAGGATCAATTATGTTTCAATTCTTTGTGGTTTAAAAAGATGCTCCCCTCAACATGTGCATGGAAAATTTGAAATCGTTTGGCACATGTGGGGAGGAAAGCTTACTAAACACTTATAAAACCAATTATCAAGTTATTAGTTTAAATCCAATTTAAATCACAAATTCTCCCCCGATCACACTTTCCAAATCCTTTGAGAGTTGTGATCTCTATTGATTTAAATTAAATTTTGAGAGCTTTTTGAGAAGAATAGTGACTTGCTTTTGAAAAGAACATTTTAACTGATAAGGATCAGATTTTCAAACTTTAAACTCCATTGTTTAAACATGCAAGTGTATCTTTTGAAAACATAACATTAGCAAAGGTTTTGAATCAATTGTATAAAACATTTTTCTTTTTGATTTTCCAAGAATAAACCTTGCTCATTTACGTGCCAATTGTTTAAAAAATAACCTTTCAAAATAACCTTTTTTAATTCGATTGAAATCATTCTCCCCCTCAATCAATAACACAAGTTGTTGATTGAGAGATAGAGATTGTGACAGATGATTTACAAGAATAATAGAGTACGAGGTATTTTCAAATCAATTTAGTTTTCATTAGATGGCAAATATTTTTCAGAAGAATCATTAGACGGAAAAATATTTGGAAAGAGAAACATTTGTCTTTTTGATGACAAACATTTGTTTTAAGAATCAGAGCATGAGATTTGAAAAATAAGATAAAGCATGGCACTGTTCTTTACTTTTTAAAACGGGTTACTGCCTAAAATGACAGTAAACCACCATTTTTCTCCGCCTCATTTTTTTTTAAAACAAAAATATGTACATTCGAAGAACATCTAAAGACCCGTGACATTCTTTGAATGTCAACACAAAGTCCGTAGATGATATCGAATAAGAAGAAAAAAAAACATGACAAAATAACAAAAAAAATTTTGAAATTTTCAAGATTTTCTAATTTTTATGGGTTTTTGAGAATTTTATATTTTTATATTTTCTTTTGTGGGTTTTGAAATTTTGTATTTTGCTTTTTGAATAAATATATACAAGAGATAGATGGATAAAGACCATTACTCCTCGTCTTCCTCTTGAAGACGCTTGAGTGTTTCCGGTTGTAGACTCTTTAGACCAAGACGTGGAAGGATAAACACAAAACGTTCTCTAGGAAGAGCTTTGGTGAAGATGTCTGCTAATTGGTATTCAGTCCTCACAAAATAGAGTTCCACCATACATTTTTCCACTTGTTCCCGAATGAAATGATGTCAAATGTCGATGTGCTTGGCTCTTGAATGTTGAACGTTGTTGCAAGAGAGAGCAATGACACTTTTATTATCACAGTACAGAGGGATTTTGTTGAATTCAAAGCCATAGTCAGATAATTGGGATCTCATCCATAGGATTTGAGCACAACAAGATGACATGGCTATGTATTCAGCCTCTGTAGAGTAAATATAAGTACTCATTTGTTTCTTTGAAGACCAGCTCACAAGCTTGTCACCCAAAAACTGAGCACCTCCAGAAGTACTTCGACGAGTATCTTGACACCCTGCATGATCTGCATATGTTGTTAGTGACATACCGGTGTCCTTCGGGTACCAAAGTCCCATGTTGATGGTTCCTAGGAGATACCGAAAGACCCGTTTAACCGCTTCAAGGTGCTTTTTGGTAGGCTTAGCCTGGTATCTAGCACACATACATACAGCGAACAGAATATCAGGTCTACTGGCTGTGAGGTACATCAGGAATCCAATCATACTTCGATATTTCGTTTGATCTACCATGATCCCAGAGTGGTCCTCATCCAGTTTGGTACGTTCCACCATGGGAGTGTCAACGGTGTCACAAGTGTCAAATCTAAATTTCTTTAAAATTTCATTTGCATATTTAGATTGATTAATGAAAATGCCTCCGGGACTTTGTGAAATTTGTAATCCCAAGAAAAATGACATTTGTCCCATCATTGACATTTGAAATTTGGAGCCCATCTCCTTAGAAAAACGGTCACATTCATTGCGTTCAGTCAAGGCAAAGATAATATCATCAACATAGATTTGAACGTGAATTAAATGTTTGCCTGACTTTCTGGTGAACAATGTCGGATCAACTGCTCCTTTGCTGAATCCAGTAGATAGAAGAAAGTTTGATAGTGTGTCATACCATGCCCTTGGAGCTTGCTTCAAGCCGTAAAGAGCCTTCTTCAAGCGATAGACATGAGTAGGATGCTCTGGATTTAAAAAACCTTCCGGTTGGCTGATGTATACGACTTCTTTAAGATCTCCGTTAAGAAACGTCGTCTTTACATCCATCTGATAGACTACCATATTCTTACTTGCAGCATTAGCCAAGAAGATTTTGATTGCCTCAATACGAGCAACAAGAGCAAATGATTCTTCAAAGTCAATACCCTCCTCTTGACGGTATCCTTTTGCAACCAATCGAGCCTTGTTCTTCAAAACATCACCATGTTCATCAAGTTTTACTTTGAAGATCCACTTTAGAGCAATGATCATTGCACAATCTGGAGCAGGTACTAATTCCCGTACATCTAGTCGATCAAACTCGTGAATTTCTTCTTGCATGGCATTGAACCAGCTGTCTTCATTCATGGCAGTTTTCACATCTTTTGGTTCGATCTTAGAGAGTACAGAGTTGAAGAAGCACCATAAGGCATAGGTTGCAAGTTATTTCCGTGTGGATACTAGACGGGAAAGGTTTCCAATGATGTTGTCCAATAGATGATCATGTGTCCATTTTCTAAGGTCTTCATGTGGTTGTTGTTGAAGAACTGAAGTAGCAGATTTGATATCTCCTGAAGAAGATGGTTCTGATGATGACTCAGGAGCAAATATATTTTCAAAGGGTTCATCTTCTGGAGGAGCAAAAGGGTTTTCATCATCTGTAACAGCAGCAACATTTCCATTGTGTACACCCGATGATTGAAGATTTGTTGATGAGACAGAGTGATCAGCAGCAGGCGCTTCTTGACTTAATGACATTGAAACTGAAGGGTTAACTTCATTGACAGGGATAGAGGCAGCCTCTGTTGATGGAATTGACATATCATTAGCACTTGGCTCATAGTGTTCATCAAACATTAGATCAAATAATTTCTTCAAATCATCTTCTGAAGGAGGTACATAAGGAGTTGCTGGTGAGGGGTCGTAAACAAGAGTAGAACTGATGGGACTACTTGATGATTCGGGTCCAGAACTGGGTTGTCCTGGAGCCATTGGACCGGTCAGCTCATCAAATGTAATGTGAATTGTTTCCATGATATTTCGGGTTCTTTTGTTGTAGATTCGGTATCCTTTTCTGTTTGGTGCATATCCTACAAAAACTCCAATGTCCGCTTTAGCTTTAAGTTTGCCTAAGTCTTGGCCCTCATTAGTTGGATAACACAACGCACCAAACACACGAAGGAATGAGAGATTAGGTTTTCTATTGTGGACAAGTTCATATGGAGTTTTTCCATGAGCAGTGTGAATTAGGGATCGATTTTGAGTGTAGCATGCAGTGGCAATGGCTTCAGCCCAGAGAAACATTGGAACCTTTGAGTAAATCAGCATTGTTCTTGCGGCTTCCACAAGAGTTTGATTTCGTCTTTCAACTACACTGTTCTGTTGAGGAGTTCGTGGAACACTTCTTTGATGACTGATTCCAACACTTTCATAAAACACACTTAGTTGTTTATTAACAAACTCAGTTCCATTGTCTGTTCGGATGATTCTGACAGTTTTGTTAAGTCGAACCTGCAACTGTTTGATAAGTTTGATGATGATATCTGGAGTTTCATCCTTTGTCCTTAAAAACTTAACCTAGGTGAAACGAGAGTAATCATCAACCACAACTAACAAATATTTCTTCCCAAAGATATTCTGCAATCTCATGGGTCCACATAAATCCATGTGAACTGTATGAAGAACTTCTGTAACTGAGTTTGTAGGTTTGGGTTTGTGGGCATACTTCTTGCTTTTTCCTAATTGGCATGCTGAACAAAGATGATCCTTTTCATACTTTAGTTTAGGTAAACCTACAACTAAGTCCTTTCTGGAGAGATCATTGATGGTGCCGAAGTTCAAGTGATTGAGACGACGATGCCATAACCATGACTTTGTTTTCGAGGCCTTTGACAACAAGCAAATTGGGGAAGACTTCATCATATCTTCGATAGAGATGGTGTATAGATTTGAACCACGTGTTCCTCTTAAAAGTTATTTACCATCAAGTTCTCTAACGAAACAAGTATGTTTTCTGAAGGCCACTTCTAGATCAGAATCACAGAATTGACCGACAGAGAATAAGTTATGACCAAGACCTTCTACGTAATATACCCTGGAGATAACACTATCACCGACAACATAATCTCCATAACCCATAATAGCACCAAAATGATCGTTTCCGAATCTCACAGTTCCGATGAATTTACTCACGAAGTTCATGAGCCGTGACCGGTCTCCAGTCATATGCTTGGAACAGCCTGAGTCCAGGTACCACAGAACGATTTGAACAATCTGCAGTTGAACACAGACAAGAATGGATAACTGGATAATTGGGATCCCCATGAAAGAATGGGTTCCATTTGGTTAGTAACAGTGATTGGAACACCCACATCAGAAGTAGAATCAATGGAATCATCATAAATATATGCAGTGCTAGTGTCCGTATTTGACCTATTCAAAGTGTGTTCACTTCTTAAGGGAATAGTTCTACCAGTAGGCATCCATTTTCAAGTGGGCATTGACTTAGCAAATTTAGGGCACAGCTCATTAATCTTACGTCCAGTAGGTATCCATTGATAACCTATATTACTAAATTCTCTTCCTGTGGGTTTCCACTGTTTTCTAACTTTCTTTCGCCTTTGCCTTTTAGCCTTCTTAGTTTGATGTTTAACATTAACAGTTTTAACTGGGCATTTGACAGCATTAGACAAATCATTCACACCACATTCAAGATTAGTAACAGAAACCACACAATCATCATTACATGTTTTGCCAAAAGTAGCAGAATTCACATTAATTACAGTATGCTTAGAGCTAACACTAGAATCAACACGATTTGTCTTATTCAAATTCTCCCTAAGGTGATCTTCTACTCTCTTTCACTGAACATTCCTAGCATGCAAGGTCCTATCATTCTTTGTGTTGCCTTGAGGCTTTGACCCTCTTGCTTTTGTGTCACTTCTTACTCCTGTAGAGGGAATTGGAACATTAGTTGGTTTTGCTCCCTTTTGCATTCCTGAACTGGAAGTGCAGGGATCTGAACTACTTGAAGGCACATTAGAGTTCACTTTCTTAATAGTGGGCATAAAATGGTTTGTATGCTTGGCACTAGGCATAGAACAAGGCATCACAGCTTTACCTTTCACACCTAAGGATTTAGGACATGTTGCTATTAAACATTCTAGCAGCTCTTGAGATCATTTGGCTTGAATGCACGCAAACCTAATTTCACTGTCAAGAGGCTTATTTATAAAATCCTCTTCCACAATCTCACGGAGACATTCTAGACTATCCTTAAGGTGAGCACAATAGTTATGAAACACAGGTTCATTATTCCTAAGATGAGGAGGAATGTATTTAGCAGTCATAGTATATTTGCAGTCTGAGGATGACTTTGATGCAACATTCTCATTAAAAACAAGTGGCAGTTTCCCTTTTTCCTGACTCCTCAGATTCTCAATTTCTTTTTGTAAAGACGTTATTTCTTCGTTGTTCTTGTCACGAGTGACTTTCATTGAATCATATAACTCTTTAAAGTGTCGTTTAACCTTTTCATTTTCTTCTAGAAAACTCTCGTTTTCTTTTTGTAAAACGTTAACCAAGTTTTGAAGATGAAAAGTTTGAGAATACTGAGAATCTAAAAGAGGAGGCATTTGGGAGCCAGTCACATTGTTCTTTTCACCCTTTAATTGAGAGATTTGGGCTTTCAACTTTCTGATCGTGTTACAATGAGCTTGAATCTGTTCGTCACGTTTGTTTATCTGAAAAACTGCATCAAACTCTGGAACATCTGAGGATGTCTTGATATTTGAGGTTTTGACATTTTCTTTAAGATGTTGATATTTTAGTTGCAAATCAAAATGTTCAACTTCTAGTTTAGAAAGATGTTTTACCAAATTATCGTGATCATCCTGATCAATTTTCTCATTTAGTTCTGGGTTTTTGTTTTCAAGCTCAATAACACGATCATGAGAAACTTTCAATGCAATAGATAATTCATGCAATCGAGAAGCAGTAATAGAGTGCTTAGTAACAGTATAAAACACATCTTGAGCCACACAAATCGAAATCAAATTCTCATTTAGGATATGCAAGTTCTTCCTTTCAACTTCATTATATTTGAGTTCCTGTTCATAATCATTAACCTCAACTATCATTGCATCAAATTCCTTTTCCATTTCTTTAATATCAGAATTAATTCCCTTATGAAGACTCTCAAATTGACCTTTTAATTGTTTAAAGTAGGGCATGACCTCAGTTAAATAACATTCTTTAGTTTGCTCAAAACCTCTTTCCCCCCAGTTATCCCTATAGGTGTGATTCTCTTCTTACAAGTTTTCTCAAAATCAACAAACAGCTGATAAACAACATACAGGCTGATTAAGGTCTTTCTATTAGTGGCAATAGATCTAGGAACTAAATGCATTGGTGTGATAGGAGGATACACAGTTGCTTGAGGCACTTTCCTACTAGGGGGATTCTTTTCAACAAGATTTTCAGCTTTTTGAATATCCATATCCTTTTTCCAGAACACTTGTTCAGGGAGAGTCTGAGGCTTAAACATGTTAAGGGAGATCCAATTTTCCTTAGTGTAATCATGAGGTTTGATCGTTATGTTATTCTCTTTACACGCAGGATCGTTAAGCTTCCTATCCATTTTCTTCCTAGATGTATCATCTAATTTTCTATCTTCCTCAGTGCACTCAATGCAACTAGGTTTCTGTCTAGGTTTAAGAATCTCATTGCCATCATAGATTACATTTTGAGCAGCTTTTGCAATCTTACCATACTCAGGATTAGGTTTCTCTATAATGGGAATGCTATGCTTATCGCTGAGAACTCTATGCTTAGTGATCATGTGAGCAGTCTGAATGGTATTCCCTTGTACGTACAACTTATTTTCAAGCTTGTTTTTCAAAGTTTTTAGATTAGAAAAATCATTCAAAAGTTTTGATTCCTTAGCACTGAATTCTTGTTTAAGCACTTTAACATTATCTTGCAGCTCTTGCTTTTGCTTAACAGTTTTAGAAAGCTTTTCTTGTAAGGAGTTTAACTCTTGTTTTAACACTTCTTCTCTAAAATTACTTTTTCTAATAATTGTACGCATTTGGTCATCCATTTCCTGCTCACGGGTAGTTAGCTCAAACTTAGCACGCTGTTCATAAATAGCAACTTGTTCTTTATAGGCATTCAGTTCAGAGATAACAGAATCATCAGGGGCACATGCAGTGTATTCATCAAAAGCATAGTCATCATTGACTGCGAAAGATGCATTACTTGGTACAATCTCACTTTCACTTTGCTTCGCATATTGATCATATGGGACAATATTGCTATTACCCTCGTCATCAATATCTGATTCATAAGTTTCAAGAGATTGTACTTTATTATGCATCTTTTGCTCATCAACATCATCATATAGTTTTAATACCTCTGAGATGATTGATTCTTTGGATGGACCAGCTTGCTGTGATGATGAGACCTTTGGAGAGACCATTGGAGAATTGCTTGCCATGAATATTGTCTGTGCAGTAGGTTCATCATCGACGTCAAAGTCGTATGCATCACAGTCTGCAACTTGAAAGGCATTCTGATTATTATGACCTATCTCCTGAGTTGGTTAATCATCCACATCTGCATCATATGTCTTTGCATTGCCCTCAGCAAGAAACAACATCTCCTCTTCATCCAACACAGCTCCATTATCCTGAGCTTGAACAAGTAACATCTTGTCTTTGAAGTACTCTGCATTTTGAGGGCGTTTTGGAGAAGTGCAGTTTCTTGCTATGTGTCCATCACCACCACAGCTGTAGCACTTAATTGGCTTAGCTTGACCCTGATTTGGATTCCTTCCACGATTCTGATTTGCCCACATATCCTCTACCAACTCCACCTCTTCCTTGTTCATACTGCCTTTCTTGAACTGGTTGCACCATAACCTTCCCATCTCTGACAGTAGCTTGATTGTGTGGATTGGATGCTGTTCTGAGGTTATTGTTGGTATGTGGGAGAGAGTTCATGTTTTGACTAACCATGAGAGACAGTTGATTGATGAAGTTTTCCATGAATGTGTTTGGGTCAGGAGGCTTATATGCTGGATCAGGGATGAGCTTGTAATTACCATTACCCATGGGTATGACTTGAGAAGCTTTGGTGGTAATTCCAACATTGGTGTAAAAAGCTGTAGAGTCATTTGGCGAACTTGTTTCTCCCTGGTTGGTTTTGAACTGTTCAAGAATCTTTTTTTCAAACATAGCATGTCTCTCATTCTGAAGAAGGAATGCATAAAGTTGCTCATAGTTGGTGTTCTTCAATCCTTTGGTTAGCTTCACAGAGGTGACAAACTTATGCCATTCGGGATTCCTGTTGTTCACAAACTTTGAATTCAGCTGAATATTTGGCATGGTCATTTTGATATTCCTCATATCATTCACAAGCTTGTGGAATCTCACGTAATACTTATAGACACCTTCTTCTGGCTTCATCTTGAAGTGTTCAAACTCATCATACAATTGTGATTCTCTGTCTTCCTTGGTTAATTCAGAACCTGAGAGAAGCATCTTGACATTATCCCAAACTGCCTTGGCTTCAGTGTTGTGATTGATAAGCTTGTAGATGTCTTTTGGAAGACCCTGAAGTATAATGTTAGAAGCCCCGATGTCAGCATCGAATCTCTTTTTCTCCTTATCATTGAGCTCATCATACGTCTTTGGTCTGTCTAATCCATAGATCATTGTTCCATCTGCAGCTGTATCAATTAAGTCTCTTGTAGTCTCAATCTGATAAGGTCCTTCATCAATGGATTTGAGAATGTTGACCCCATTTTCCTTTCCAAGACAGTACAATCTGATTCGTTGAGCCCAAGAGTCGTAGTCAGTTCTGTCAAGCATAGGTGGACGAGTATCTGAACCAGCTGCTTGAACATCCTCAGCAACAGTGGAGATAATTGTAGGTACGTTGGTAGACATGATTACAAGTTATACGGGATTTTACTATTCTTTGATTAAACCAAGAAATTGATTCTTTCACGGGATTTTACTAAACCAAAAGAACAACCGTAAAGATGTAGTACAAAGAAGTAACAAGTCTCAATAGACAAGTAGCTAAACAGTCAACTCGCTTAATTATCAACTCGCTAAACGGACAACTCGCTTAAAGAAACAAGTCGTTTAAAGAACCAACTCGCTTAATAGCCAAGTCGCATATAGATACAACTCGCTTAATAGCCAAGTCGCATATAGAGACAACTCGCTTAATAGCCAAGTCGCAAACAGAGACAACTCGCTTAATAGCCAAGTCGCAAACAGAGACAACTCGCTTAAAGAGACAAGTCGCTTGAAGTAACTCGCTAGCTGTACAACTCGCTTAATAGCCAAGTCGCTTTAGAACTCAAGTTGCTTAAAGAAACAACTCGCTTAGAACCCAAGTCGCACAAGGAGTCAACTCGCTAAATAGCCAAGTCGCATATACCAACTCACTTCCAATAACAAAGCAACTCGCTTCGAAGAAACACAACACTGAGACTCAACTCGCTTTATAGAACTTTCTAAAACAACCACTTTATCAAAAAAAAACAACCAAACCACAATGATTTAAGCCTTCCAATTCAAAACCTAAACACATATGATGATCCTAAACACAAAAGTACAAACAAAATTTAAACTTTAACACTAGAATTTGTCCAAATGATTCAAACTCTCCTAAACACTTATAACCCTAAAAACCTTATGAAATCCACCAAAACAAAGAGCATGAAAGATAAGTGATCAAACCATGGCTCTCTGATACCAATTGTAAGATATAGGATTTCACAAACACTTAAACCATAATCATATGAGGCGTTAAGAAGGTTTAGAGAGAGAAAGTTCTAGAGAGATAAAGGGAAGAGAGTTGGGAACTATGTGAAACAAAGAAAAATAGTATTGAAGCTCCAACCCTCTACCTTGGGAGGTAGAGGGTATTTATAGTGTCTTACAAATAAACGCCACCTACGGGCTGTAGATCAGGCATACAGTGGGTAAAGACTCGTCCGTCCTCCACGGTGTTACTTAACAAACTACTTACTAACATAACTTGACTACGACTACAAGCTTTCTATCGAATACACATACTTGAGGTGACCGACTCTTTAACGACTGAATTTTTTAATTCCTAACAGTTGTTGATAAATTTGTTGTTGTTGATTGAATTGTTGATGTTGTGGACTAAGTTGTTATTGTTGTTGTTGAGTATAAGTATAAGGAAAGTAGTTAGAGTATGGTGGTTGAGACATGTTGAAAACTTGTGTTGTAAAATGGATCTTTGTAGTCGAATGAAACGTTGTTGATGAAGTATCCTTAGACGTAGAAACCAAGTTTAGGCAAAATAATGCTTAGGCGTAAAAACACAAACTTACGCGTAAAAGTAATATTTACGCGTAGGATTAGCTTACGCGTAAGAATTGAGAAACACTAAGATTAGGCGTAAACTGAAAGTTAGACGTAGAAAACTTATGCGTAAGTCAAGGCTTAGGCGTAAGAAAATGCTTAGGCGTAAAGAGTTCTACGCGTAAGTTTAAGCTTATGCGTAAAATTAGGGTTTTGCCCAAAAATCCTTTACACTAATCTCAGTGTAAAAGATATCCAAATTCGAAGTGTTTTCAGGCTTATCCAAGCAAGAAAACACTGAGTAAACCAATTTCACTGAAGATCTAAACAAGGAAAGCTTACGCGTAACACTAGGGTTTTGTTATGCATACAACTTAACCAAAACGGATTTTTAGCCCAAAGTGTTTCTAAACCAGATTTTTGTGATGAAACAGCTTCAATATCAACAAAATAACACAAAAGTGTGAAACTTGATGATCCAAAACTTGTAGACACGTTACGCGTAGAAATGAACACACGTTTAAAATCAAGCTTAAAACCAATGAAATACACGTAAAGTTCGAAACTTTTTGCCAAAAACTGAAATTTTAACACCTAAAAACCTTGAAAGTACAAGAATCTTGGATTGGAAAGTGTAAAAAATCAGTTTTTATGTGTGAGAAAGTTTATGAACCGAGAGATACGCGTAACACTAAAACTTCAAAAACAAATTATTTTCACCCAACTATTTGGCGATTGATACCACTGTTAGGTTCCCATATTTTAACACAAGCATCAATAGAAGAAATAGAGAAGAGAAAGGATCGGATGAACACTTAGCTCACATACACGTATGAATGAGAATAGTTATGCGTAAAGTGAAATAAGTAAAATGAACAACCAACCCTCAAGTGAGGGTTTACAAGGATTATTTATTAGGCAAGGAGCTAGGGCAACAATACTAGCATCCTTCCCTTCTTATGGGCTTGGGCCAAGGCTCATGGGCTTTTTACATAAACCTTGACATGATAACTAACATAAAAGCAATAATTAAGCTAACTATTACATAATAATTACTAACACTTGAAATCTAGTTTAGGAGTGATTCCAACAAGATCATAGGTATGGTTTAGGTCCATGGGTCATGGGTAATACCCAACATGACTTCATGCATGATGTCATGCAATGGGTCATGGGTTATGGATCAAGCTCCATGCGTATGGGTCATGGACTTTTGTTTTTACCCAACCACATTCAATGTATCTAGTCAATGGGTCAAGTACTTAGATTTTTACCCATTACAATATATACTAAGTATATATATATAAGTACATATCCATATTATGTAAACACTAGTTGTTATACATATGCATTTCTATAAGTTGTAAACAATATTACTTGTTTAGTGTTTTGTATGAAAATGTAAGTGTGTTAGTAAACTATTGGCTCAAACTATTTACGTATTTTTATTTGTTTTGTTAATATGATTTCACGTTTGTTATCGACAAAACATTAGAATATTGTAAGATATAAATAAACGTTTTTACGGTTTATTTATATTAAAATGTTGGACTAATAAGTTGGTTTAGATATTGGGCTCAAGCCCAATCCTTGAATAGTCTATTGTATATTATTTATTGTACCAAACATCATGTATTGTTCATTCACTCAATACGTATAACACTTACAAAATTCACTCGATTTTAAGTCATCTTTGAAAAATGTTCTGGAAAAATTTACAAATCTGAAAATTATGTTCTTTACATGGTTGGAAAGATCCGGAATTTTTTTTTCCAATTCTGCAAATGGTTCTCAGTTTAGAGGTTGCTAGAAAGAGTTATTACAATTATACTACAAGGTAGTCAAAGGGACACGTTCAACCCGGATTTTGACCATGAACTCTTTCTCATAGATAATTAATGGTTAGATTTAGTTTCTTAGTAATTTTTATGATCTCTTAAGCTTGGAGGGATGTTCTAAATTGGCTATAAAACCCAATTAACTCATGAATTTGGCACACTTGAAATTGATATAATCTTAATTTGAGATTTAAGCTTAATATGTTATGTAACTCTTTGGTCTTTTTTCATTGAGTGGTGAACTTTTTATCAACTCTGTATCTCCAGGTGGATTTCAAGGGTGGTGAGTTGTGTGTGTTCTTGTCTGTTTTTACTGGCTTTCGGTTAGGAGGTGGAATTTTATTCATCATATACTTTCACCTACCAACAATCAAACTATTTGATTCAAAAATTTTATCAATAATATCTTATGTTCTTTAATTATTGATGATTGTGGCCTAAATAATTTGGTTTCAAAAAAATTGGTAAACTTTCTAAAAATTTGTCCAGATAAAAGTTGCCAAGTTTGTAGGGTTTAGGTATACATTAGGATTTAAAGTGAAGGTACTTTTTGTTGTAGATGATATTTAAGAACGACGTATTTTTTTAGGGGAAACCATGGCAATTTGAGGTTCATGGTATGTGTGGAATCCAACATAATCTTTATGACATGGAAAGGAAATAAAATGGCAATGGTTTCACTCAGAGCAAACCCAAAAGTACCAAAATCCGAAGTTAGGGCTTAGGACATAACAACACATACTTAAGACCGAGATGTTGAAAACACATAAAGGAAGCTGGCGTTTTGAAGAATCGTGAAGATAAATTTATGGGCTCCAAATGTAAAGAACGTGTTGAGGGTTTGAAGATTTGTGATATCAATTGAGATGCTAGTATGGATATCAATGAACAATAGACGGGAATGATTAAAGATTTAAGGATCACCAATAAGACTATCTACCCCAAAAGTTCGAGGACGGGTTTTACTTTTAACAAGGAATATAATATGGGACTTAGTAGGTATCACCAAAGTCAGATAATCAAAACTGCTTTCAAAAGTCAAAATTGAAAAAGTGATTTTCACCCATCTGAGTTGATTTTTCATTTACTCATTTTTGGGCCAAACTAAGTGAAATTGTGGGTTCATAAGCTTCAGCTGGTCTCATTGCTTATTATCATTTTTGCAGAATTTTGTTAATTTTTTAAAAGCCCTTAATCAGCTTGTCAAGATGGGGTCATATGCCCTGTGCACAGGTAACTGAACTGCACAGGTGTTGTGCAGTTCTTGCAGCCCTTGCACAGAGCTCAAGTGAGCTTATCTAAGTCTGAATTTTGGTTTACAAGTTCCCAGCTAGGTCTAGTTTAAGTTCCAATTGATGGTTTTCATTCTCAGCTTATTTTGTAGCTTTTACTTAAGCTTAAAGTAGCCCACCTAAAACTGATTTTAAGCACATTAGTCAAATCATCAAGATCATAGCAGTGTGTAATTCAGAGGTCTAAGCTAGTTGAAACTTGTTGCTTTTGAGTAATTATAACATATTGTAGCTTCTGTATTAGATTGGTGCTTAGTTTGTAGCTTTTGGCTTTTCTCAAAGTGCTTATTTATAAGCAGTTTCCACTGCAGCCTCAATTTCCTTCACACAGGCCCTTGTTTTTATATTTTTCCTAGATTCAAAATATTATTTTAGACTTATCTTGAATTTTTCAGATTTTTGTAGGTCTGTTTGGTATTTTTCTTCATTTTTATTAGTTTTTAAGCCTTTTTAATTAGCATTTAATACAAATAATTCAGAAAAGTTTCAAAAAAATAATTTTTCATTTTTCTTAGATTTAGATAAATATAAAAAGTCAAAAAAATATTTTTCCAGATTTTTCTTAGTTAAATTTGTATTTTTAAGCAATTTAATTAGTTTTAAATAGTTTTTAATTCCTAGAAAATAGAAAAATAATCAGAAATATACAAAAATAGTTTTGAAAATTCTCTTTTGTTATTTTAGATTTTTCCAAGTCAAAATTTTATTTTCCTAGCTTTATTTCTTATTTTCTTGTATTTTAGGCTATTATTAAATAGTTAAAAAATAGTTTTTAATTAATAATAATTAGATAAATAGTTTTAAAAATAATTTTCTTTTTCTAAAAATTTTCTTTTATCATTAGGTTTGTAAAAATATCATTTTCATATTTTTAGGATTAATACTGCTTCAGTTTCATATTTTCAGTTGTACGTTACGTAGTTTTTTAATTTAAGTTTTATAAAAGAAAAATCAAAAACATCATTTTGCTAATAGTGATAGCGTTTATTTAATATTTTTTATCTTTTTTTTTAATTTCCTTTAATTTGCATTTAAGCCTTTGTAATTATAGGCTATTTCTGTAGTTATAATAAATCAAACTCTTTTCCGTTCAAATCTCTCGATCACTATTCGTTTGGTGATTCTTCGCATAGCTCGCTGGGACATAACGACCCAGAGAAACACTATACTCCCCAGATCTTCATTGCATTTGTGCTTAAACTGTTTTAAGTTTCTTACGGTCGGCCATTCACAAGTGGCCGGCTTGTGTGAGAAAACTTGACGGTTTAGCACGAATCAGGGTCGTCACAAGTTATCTGGGTCGTCATGTAGTAAAATGTTATCCTTTGGAAGTCAAACTTTATGTTTCAATTGCCAAGTCGGCTAGAACCTCGTTGTAATGTTACAATATTTCTTTAAATTTAAATTATGGTATTGTACTATATCTCTTTGCGATGTATATTGATTATGTTACACCTCGCGTTTCCGCCTCCGGCGGGGTGTGACAGATTGGTATCAGAGCCAGGTTATAGTGAATGCCGATTTTTCTAAGATAAAAATGGCAACTATAACCAAAATAAAATTTTCTTAAAACACGGAAACATCATACGAGTCGACTAGCACCAACATTGCATCGTTACTCCTAAATTATGCATAGCCTGTACACCTATGCATAATTCAGAAGGAATAATATGATGATGGGATTAGTAGCCTCGGATTATGTTTGGTCGAGTCTTAAAGAGTCTGATCACCTGGAACTGCATTAGTCGCGTGAGTATGCATAACATGCTTATATGTCCATTATACCTTATATACATTTTATATAAGCCTTCTCCTTGCTTTATATATTATGACCTGATAGGCTAGGAACGTTCTTGTTCCCGTCACATTACACTCACTACATGTCGCCGTCCCGAACACCATCCGCCATTGTCTCACACAACCAAATGCTTTGGCCTATTGTAGAATCATGACTACAAGGAACACTCGTTCAGGAAGCATCAACAATGAAGCCCCAAGAGACAGTGCTGCTGGATTGGCGGATCTCCTCACTCAGATTGTCGCACACATTGATGCAGGACAAGCCAATGAGGGAGATGGTACATCGACCAATGGCCACGGATGCAGATATAAGACCTTCATGTCATGCAGGCCAAAGGAATTTCATGGCACCGAGGGTGCCATTGGCCTACTATCATGGTTTGAGAATGTTGAGTCGAAACTTAGCATCACTAAATGTGCTGAAGGAGATAAGGTTGAGTTCTCTGCGGGTCTACTTCAGGGTCGGGCACTGACCTGGTGGAACAACCAGCTGCAGACTAGAGGGAGAGAAGCTGCAAATGGATTATCTTGGGAAGAATTCAAGAAGCTACTAACTGAGGAGTACTGCAGGAAGGATGAAGTGCAGAAACTGGAAGCGGAATTCTGGAACCATTTAATGGTAGGAGTAGAAGTTGACAAGTACACAATTCGCTTTCACGAGCTGACCAGGATGGTTCCCCACATGGTCTCTACTGTGGAGAAGCTGATTGATCGATACATTTGGGGTTTGATTCCTGAGATCAGGAGAGATGTCACCTCATCCAACCCAACTACTCTGCAAGCTGCTGTGGGAATGGCATACCGCTTGACTAATGACGTGATCAGGTCTGGAGAACTAGCAAAAACAAACGACAATGGGCGAAAGCGACATGAGGATCACCAGGGAAGCCGAGACCAGGACCAGCAAGACAAGAGGCAGCGAGTAACCAGGAACTATGGAGCGACGATGCAGGAACGCAAAGGATATGCAGGTCCACATCCTAAATGTACTCGATGTAACCTTCACCATTCAGGAAACTGCCCAAGGTGCAATATATGCAAACAGACAGGCCATCTTAGCTGGAAGTGCTCAAGAAGGAATGGAAACCAAGGACAGAAGCCAGCATGTTACGAGTGTGGAAGTCTGGACCACCTCAGGAACACGTGTCCTAAGTTGAATAGGGCACAGAAGTCGGAGCATGGTAACATGACTCTCGCCGTAGCACTTGATGGTGATAACCCAACCCGTGGAGGCAATGTCAGCCCAGCTCGGGGTCGAGCATACTTCTTGGGCACCAAGGAAGCTTGCTAAGACACAAGCACCGTGACCGGTACATTCTTTTGATCACCCGCTCTATTTCAGTATCTTCAGGTTCTAGTTCATGGCATTGATTAGTGTAGAACCTTGCATCATGAGCCTTAGTTTAATTGTTGCCTTCTCACTAATCTGAGCACCCCACTATTAGTTGATTTGATTGGTTTAAACAATTTCAAACTTGAGCCAAACTTTCAAAAGGTCTCTTACATAGATGAGAAGCCATCTTTTTCTGACAACTTGTTTCCTAGCTTGATCTAGTGACAGTTCTTGTTTGATGAGTTGCGAAAATTAAGTTAGAATTCAAGTTGTTACTCAACTTACACAACTTAAACAAATGACCGGTCAGGTCGACAAGTTGTGAAAATTCACCAACTAAGAGTCTTTTGAGGGCAAAGTTCGAGAATGAGAAAATTTGAACCATGAGAATGTACGCCTGTAGTGTAGACGGACTGAATCTCGAGGACGAGATTCTTTTTAAGGTTGGCAGACTGTGACAATCCGTCAATTTCCCGACTATTATTTATATCAGAATATGCGAGTTATTTATTTTCCGATCATTATAACGCTATAACGAGAAGTTATCTTGTGTTTCTAATGTCCCGGCACCGCATGCGTACCGACACCATAATAAAATTGACGTAAAATTTACTTTCTATTTTCAAAGTAATAATAATACCATAATATTTCACTCGTCAAGACGTTTCCAAAAACATAAAATTTATAAAATACGGACACTCGAAAAATATTTTACATGAGAATACGTTATTTTCACGGTACAGTTTATACAGTACAGGATACAGTTAATACTAATAATAAAACTAAAAATAAAAATATATTCCTACCCTATCCTCCAAATATGCCGCCCCCTATATTTATTCGTATTCTCCTCTTTCCCTGTAAACCAAAAATACACTCCTATTACTTTTTTCAAGACTCTTGTCCCTTGATTCCCCCTCCTACGCATCAGGATATGATCCGTCACCATCTTCTAACGTATAAGGCTATACACTAGAGCACATATGTGGCACCTATGAATCAATACGAGACAAGGAATGCTCAAAGAAGAAAGAAACATGTTTTGGGTTTTCAATTTAGTCACTCTCTCCAACCTAAATCATCTCCTATAAAAGGATTCAAGATCAGAAGAATAATTCATCAACTTCTTATTCAAATCCGAAAATTAGGGTTGAGTAAATCAAAGGGCTTTTCGAAATTGGTTGAGGGGTTTTGTTATTCAAGGTCTAAGGAGCCCAAATCAAGCTTCAATTCGTTGAAGTTCAACTAATTCAAGCTCAATTGGAGTCTTCTTGTGTTCGGTTCATCCCACCCACAACCCAACTGTTTTCATTGTCGCGTGTCGGTGCCATCCAATAATTCTATTTGACTGCTGCTTTAGACTGCTAATTGCCAAGGTGAGTATTCACAACCCCCTTTTTACTGTTTTACTTATTTGGGGTGAAATGCATGAACTTAAATTTTAAACTATATTTTTATTCTAAATTATAAATTTATTTGGACTATTTGATATATCCTGGCCCCTTTGACTTATTTTGACCTTATGACTTGTTCCTGATCCCTTAGTATGCTTAGACCTATAATGTGCCTTACGTGATAAGTCTTAAAGTCTCCATTGTTCGAAGCAACCCTGAATTGATAATATATAATAGTTGTGTACTGTGCAAGTCTCCCCCTGAGCAACACTAAGTCTCCGATAGAGCAATACTAAGTCTCCTTGTCGACAGGAGCAACACAAAGTCTCCCTTGTTCGGAGCAGGCGTGATCTATTATATATTAGGCATTATTTATCATGGACTATTATGACCAAATGCGTATTAATTACCGGGCATACTACTTGAACTATGGGAGTGTATGTGAACTTATATGTTACAAGTCTTGTATGGGCGGGACTTGTAACATGGTGAGTTCATAGGACACTTGCTAGGCAGACTTTCTAATTATAGTTTTCATAAAACCTGTGTACTCACCAACTATTTTCATAGTTGACCCGTTTTCTCATGCATTTCAGGTGATCGTTGTTTAGCTTATATTATGAAGATTTTAAATAAAGGGGTCGTCACAAGTTATCTGGGTCGTCATGTAGTAAAATGTTATCCTTTGGAAGTCAAACTTTATGTTTCAATTGCCAAGGTCGGCTAGAACCTCGTTGTAATGTTACAATATTTCTTTAAATTTAAATTATGGTATTGTACTATATCTCTTTGCGATGTATATTGATTATGTTACACCTCGCGTTTCCGCCTCCGGCGGGGTGTGACAAAACCTCAGGACGATTCCGAGTTACCACCCCTGACTCAGAAAACCGGTGATCACTTTGAGTATACGGGTGGTGACGATGAAGAGGTCCTTGAGCCCCTACAACAACCCACCTCTCCCAAACAAGTTCAGAAACCAGAATCATCATCTAGGCCTTCGAAAAAGAAGAAGAAGAAGACGCCTCAAACTGACGTCGTATCTTGGCTAGATGACGATAAAACTGAAGAATTTGAATGGTTCTCTACTCTTGTTAACAACACTCCCTACCCTGAAGAAGGTCAGGATTTGATCGACGGCAATACATTGGAGCATAGAAAACTTTTGCATGAAAAGTTCCAGGTGAAGCAGATGACGAAATCCGAGTTGAGACGAATCAAGAATGAAGCTTTTCAACTGTGGAAAGATAGCTCAGAAAGTGCCATCGAGGTCGAATATCACCTTGAAAACATTGCTCGAGCGATGTCTAACAACATGGATTCGCCAGAAGCAAACATCGACATCACCAAACGGGACAACCCTCCATATTACACCGACTGGTCAAAACCTCTACCAACAATTGGCCAACCAAATGAACCTAGGATCCCATTCAGATATTTCTTCAACAAAGACCTAGAATTTCTTCTACACGGTGGCGATGGTTCAAGGAAATACGCTACATCGTTGACACTTCCATTCCCAGCAGCTATATACTCGAACTGCATAGCCATCGAGGAACGTGCCAATCACTTGTTCTCTGACAAAGTGGAAGCATACGACCGAGATGCAATGTACGGGATTCATCATTGGCCGGAACGTCGAAGAATCTACTACAGAAGCTGTTAGGTTCAGAAGTCTCAACATGCGGTGTTCAGTACTAAGGATATCGTTGCCATCAAACATGTTGTTCTGTCATCTAAGTGGGACTACACCTTCCTAAAGAATATCGTAGTCAAACGACAAGATGAAAGGGATTATGCTTTCTCTGAAGCTGACTTTGAGAATTTGTCTATCAACGACATCGAAGACATGTACCTTGCCAAAGTACAAGGTCGCATGAGACAATTTTCAACCGAAGTACAACGTGAATTCATCAAGTAATTGCTCATCTTCATCAGACGCATAGTCATCAAAGAACGTGCTGAAGATCTTCAGCTAGCAGTTGAATCTTATCAGACCTGTGTCAACTTCACACCTCCTCAGCTAGATCTTCCCGACCTCAACCAGCTCTCACAATATACACTCATCAGCAAACCTTTCGGTGTCGTTTACCGCAGTGAACTTCAAAGAAATTGCTTAATGGCGTGTAGTGAACTTCACAAGTTTGGGGATCACACTTTGAAGATGGTTATGGACGGATTAGCCTATAGGTTGAAGGAAATACGCCACAAGATTGGGTCTCCTAAGCGACGGAATTCTCAGGATCGAAGGGATGTGAGGAGAATCATCAAGATGATTGATGAAAGGTTGTTTCGAAGGGATCAGTTCAGAACGTTGGAAAGCTTTGTTGGTGGTCGACCCAGGATCAACATCACCGGCTATCAACGCCCTGTTCGCACTCCTGGCGACATCACTGCACTTCCTGGTACCCCTTGAATTGTTTCCTTCATTATAAATTTGGATGTGTGATTAATTATGCACATGGCTTGTGCACACATAACAGTGTACAACCCGTAATTGTCAAGAAAGGACCCTGTGGTACGCTTCAGTGCCACAATCCTTATAAAAGGAGCGAAAGCTTCTTATTTTGAGTAAAACCTATTAAACCTTTCATTTTTCAAGGTTTTGCCCAAAAGAACAAGTACTTCCCCCGTAAGATTTTCAAAACCTCAACCGTTTATATCACTTGTTGAGGGGGAGTATTTGAATTAAAAATTTGTTCACAAATTGTTCATAGTGGTCATCTTCCCGCAACACTCGAAATGGTCATATATTTTCTCAACCGTTCAAAAATAACATTTTATATGCCATTTTTGAGGGGGAGAAAATTGTGTGATAAGAAATATGTTGTGCAAAATGCAAATGAATCTGTGTACTTCAGACTTAACCAATGAATTGACGATACTAAACTGTTAGTAACTCGAAAAGACTTGTCCTGGACGGGTAATAATTTCAAGCTAGCTCGCTAGTAATGTAAACGTGTCTCGCAAAGGACTTGTCCAAGTAGAAAGTACCATTCGAGATACTCTTGGTAGACATGAACTCTGACGGGTATGACAACCTTTCGAGGTTAGTCTACACCTTCAAGGTAGTTATTAGAGCTAGTTGTCACCTAAAAGCTGACAATGTAACTCTTTAACTATGCAACGTAACCGTGTCTCGCGGGGGATTGTCTATCTCCAGTGGATCAATTCAAAATGTGCGCGCTCTTTCCTCACTGTGCATTTAAACCATTAAAACTCTTAAGCACATGTGGAGGGGGAGTATTTATGCAAAATCCTATCTCTCACAGTGGTTCAAACATGATTTTCATTTACAAACCCTTTGAGAGATTCTTCACAACTGTGATTTTAATGGTAACATAGGTTAGTCATGGAGTTATAAGGTGACTAAGGTTAGGAATAACCGTCCTATGATCCACCAGAGCTGGAGGGATCTACCCAAGGACATCACAAATAGTTAGTACTTAGAAGTCCTTAGGTATGATTATAAAAAAGGAGAAAATGAGAATCGGAGAAAGAAGGAGTCGAAGAATCAAAAAGAAATGCAAAGAAAAGGGTGAAATGAAATAGCCCTCCAGATTATTCAACTTAGGGCAGACACCGGGTTCAATTCATATGCTACTGGTTGTCACTTAGTGACGCCGGTATTGAAGATTAAAAGTCGTCATGGACCCAGTGACGCATGCACTAAACCTTCTTAGCCACTCAAGTTTCTCTCAACCGAAGCTTGTTTCATTCTCACAGGGAACCCTACGTAAACTATTGGCTTTCTCTTAGAGATCGCTGGTATTGAAGAAGGAGACCCTCTCCCTAGTCTCCGCTCAGGAAAACCAAAACGCACTATTGAGTCTAGAGCCACGAGATTCATCAAAAGATCTCTTAGGTACACTTGAAATTTTATCACTTGACGTTCAACAATAAGAATTTCAGTGGTACATTATCGAGTCCTTCACAGATCTTAGCAATCTGTCGAGAACATTTATGAGAGGTTCACATCTGTGATCCTCAGTGATTGAATGGAAACTCCTGCCAGGGTCAACATCAAATAGCCCTGACAGCAGGTCTCTTCGGTAACTCCCCGTGGATTACGCGGAGTGTGTCTCAAACGGTCTACAGTCGTGAGGTGATGCTTCGGTGTACCTCAGTGACTCATCTGAACTGTAGATGTACTTCGGTACATCGCGTTATCTCACTTGTGGGACTCCAGTTCAGGAACGGCCTTTGTAAGAATTAGAGTTGTGTTTTCACACTATGCTGTTAACACTCTCGAAGTTCAAACTTGTAAGTGCCGGAATCCGCTTATTACTAACCGTTTGAAATGTTTTCTTCTTATGGAAGCTCCAGAGCGGGATGATCGTGCAGATTCTTCTCATGCTCACGCCAACATAATCACTAATGGAAATTCTATCCAAAAGCAACGCAACAGTCAGAATGATTCTTCATCAAATCAAAGAATCTACAAAGTTAAAGACTTAAAGAACTTCATCAGTAAAGAGCGTGTGAGCATGTTGAAGAATGACGTGGAGACACTGGAGCAGCGAAGCAGACCTGAGGCAGACTTGATGCAGATAACAACATACTATCACTTTCATCACAAAGAACAATGATCAAAGAACAAAGTTAAAGATGACGTCAAAGCATAACTGTTCAAAGACAACTATCTCTCTACACTGGGGAGATTGTTTGAATCAAGGCAATTCTTCTCACAAGAAAGAAGAATGTCAGAAGACGTCAGAGCTACTATTACCTCAACGTCTTCACCGTTCATCACCAACCCTTGAGGGGGAGATTGTTGGAATCACTCCTAAACCATAATCAAGTGTTAGTAATTAATATGTAATAGTTAGCTTTATTATGGCCTTTATGTTTGTTATTAGCCTTAAGCTTATGTAGAAGGCCCATGAGCTTAGGCCCAAGCCCATTAAAGAAAGGATGGAAACTAGGAGTGTTGCCCTAGCTTTCCTCCTATAAATACTCTATGTAAACCTTCATTTGAAGGTTGGTTGTTCAAGTTTTTCTCTCATTACACTCCTATGCATAACCGTGCCTATTATCTTGTGTGTGTGTGTGTTTTACTTGTTCAATCGCCTTAACCTCTTTCTATATTACTTGTGTTTGTAAAACTAGTGACCTAACAGTAAGTTTCATTGTAAACATTGTCAACAACGTAAAATGGGCTTTCCTTCGTATACCTTACTTAGACCTAGTCTTCTCTTTTCTTTCGATAGAAAATCCTCCATCGAGATTGGATTCTAATATAAACAAAAGGAATATACGAATTCTATACTCTTGACTTGATATTAAAATTCCTAGACATTTTATTACATTTGATTACTTGATATATATATATATATATATATATATATATATATATATATATATATATATATATATATATATATATATATATATATATATATATATATATAAACCCATTAAACTCTTTTATAGTATAATATAACATTTTTAAGCTGATTTTTCTTTTACTAAAAATATATATAACTAAATGAAAAAAATATAATGTGTAATTCGGGCTATTTGGGTTTACTCGAAATATGAACTGAATCCAAATTCGGTTTCCGGTTCGGTCCAGTTTTACCCATCAAATATTTTTTTACCGAACTGAATAAACCGAACAACCCGATAACCGAATCGATCAAATGGGACAATCATATCCACTCATTTTTTTAATCAAAATTAAAAACCCTACTTACATCCACTCTTTTAAAATTTTAATATATCATAAACCATTAATCGTTAAGTACAATGACACCATAATGTCAGGCATAAAATCATCTTTCATTAGAGGGACACTTCTATATGATTTTGACGAACTTTTTGGGGGGGGGGGGGATGTTGAAATTACACTCATAGAATCGTATGTGATTTGTTATTTTAAATCACATGTGACATGTCAAAACACGCGTGATTTGTTATTCGAAAATCACGTATAATTTGTAAAATCATGTGTGATTTGTGATTTGAACTTTAAAACTAAACTCATACCATAAATCATGTGTAATTTTGTATCGTCTAATATTTAATACCCATTAAAAGAGAAAAAAATAAAACTTTTGAAAATATATCGAAGTGCCCGTCTATAAAAAGATAAAAAAAATCCGGTCACGATGGTGTATTTTTTATCGCTTACGATTTACCATTTGCAAAATATTTTGTTTTAAAGAGAAATGTGGAAAATTAATACTCTAATTAAGATTGCAAAATAAGTTGCTAGGATCAACCCATTTTATTTTTTATTATTATTTTTTTTTAATCTTTGTTGAAGAGATTTGAACTCAATTTAAGGACTGATTATGAAGTATTATGATGAAATGGAACTACTGAAAGCTATGTCTATGAATTTGAAACACAAAACAAGACTTTGATTTGCAAAAACTTCAACAGATAAGCATATGAAGACAGTTTAATATGATGTTGACTTTTGAAGTTGCAGGTGCAGTTTTTAAGACAGATATGAATCAATATGAGCTAAACAAACCTAAACCAACAAGTTTCAAACACTGAACTAACCTATAACACAGATTAACCACTGATCCAAACACACCCTTATACAACTGATTTGCAAATAAAACTGAACTAACTACTGATCCAGTTTGTATAATTGATCAAACTAAGTATAACTACTCTAATTACCACTAATTAAACCAGTCTCAACTATTGATAACTACAAACACATGTTATGCAATGAATTTTGAAAATCACTTACAAAAGGTCCCAGACACAATGGCTTGAAATCTGTGAACCAATGAACCACTAGCCTATTTCTATCAACCCAATTGACCTGAATCAACCCAAATCCAGCTCTGCTTCAACCATATCCATTTCCATATCAACTTGATGATTCAGTTGACTTTCTTTGACCAAAAACCAAAATGGCTTGAAACTTAAATTTAAGCTTATAAAAAGCTGTAAAAAGCTTATATAAGCTTGGTTGAGCTTAAAATTAAGCTGCTAAAAGCTTTAACATAGGAATTTGAAAATGAAAATTGCAACAGTTACATAAAATATGGAAAATGAACACATACTTGAATTGATACTTTAAAATAGTTGCAATACACTGAAACAAAGTAGTTTGATACAAGGAAACTTGAAATAACAACTAATGATCTATTTTAAGACTTAAGAATTAAAAACGACATACATTTTTAAAAATAAACTAAGTGCTACTACTTCTTCTCTTTCTTCTTGCTTTATTTATACCCAAACTGTTTCTCTCTCCAATTCTGAGCAGTTCCCACTTGAATTGATAGCCATTGGATGACTAGGATTGATCTTGGCCGTTTATGCATTTTGGCGCCAAAATGAGTTTATCAACTGGGAGGGTTTTGAGTGTGAGATTGAAGAAGCATTTAATGCATTCTTGGAGGGTAGTTGAGGTGGAAGGATAAGGGAAGTGGGTTTTGAGCTGGAGGTGTGGGAGGAAGAGTGTTGCAGGGTGTTTGTTGAAGAAGAAGAAAAGGGCGCGTAGGGTGGGTTTGACTGGCTATTTGACCGGTGTTTAATATTGCAAGGGGGGTCCAAATTGACAGGGTCCAAATGGGTTGGCAGGGGGTCACTTGGTTTGTGACAAGGGTCCAAGGTCAAAAAGGTATAAAGGGTTTAGATATACAAGGACCTATTATGCAATTTCTAAAAATCAAGGGACCACTTCTGCCATATTTGCAAAGCTGCTCCAAGGGACTAAAAGTGACAAGTTCTAATAGTATAAGGACCAAACTTGACATTTTCAAATTTTCCAAGGACCATTTTTGCCAATTTTTAAACTTGAAGGACCAATTTTGTAATTTCTCAAAACTTTTGATATTTTTCACCAAAGGACTAATTTTGACAACTTATGATTTTAAAAGGACCTTTGGTGATTTTTCTTTTGAAATTAAGTGCTCAGGGACTATTTCTGACAATTTTTGAAACTTAGGGGACTGAAATTGCCAATTATGCAAACTTAGCTCATTTTTCATCTGATTTTGAACATTTTGCATCTGAAACATATAAAATGCAATTTTGGAATATTTTCAGTATTTTGATGCATTTCTGAGCATTTTTAAACGTTTTGCAGTTCAGATTCAACCAAAAATGATGAGTATTTACACACTCATCAATCCCCCATACTAAACTATTGCTAGTCCCTAGCAATCTTTTGAGAAAAACTTAATGGATTTGAATCTCTTTACCAAAAGCCATTACTTCTGGAGTAGCCAAATGTTTCAGTTCAAGTAAGAACCATGGTACACCGATAACCATGTGATTTTGAGCAAACCACCAGCTTCCAACGGATTTGATTTGTCTTTACCAGAAGCCGTTTCCTTCTGGACTAGCCAACTCTTAGATAAATTATCAATATTATCTTTGGTGAGCTGATTACCAATTATGGTTTTTCCACTGCCTTTACCACAAGCCATAACCTTGCGGGCTAGCCAACTCTTCACTTTTAAGGATATGGTGAGCTGAATACCATACAATTTTGGGCAAATTGCAAGCCGTCAACGGATTTGAGATATCTTTACCAAGAGCCGTTTGCTCCTGGATTAGCCAATCCTTTTGTTTATTAGACATGGCGGACTGATAACCAATTGAGTAAGTGCAAAAACACTTACTCCAAAAAAAAATTTGGCCAAAAATGGGGGAATTGGGTGGTATAATTATATGATAAAATTCGTGAGAATTCCCCCCCACACTTAGAAATGAATATTGCCCTCAATATTCAAAGTACCGGCTGTTATGCCGAAACAAAGAACGTAAAAGGGAAATACTACGGCCATTATTTAGAAAGTTTTTTTTCTTTTTTTTTCTTTTTTTTTTAATACTTTAATACACAACATGTGGGGCAACCCCCCCACACTAGGGTGGTAGAAAGATAGAAAGAAGTCAGAAATATGGGTGAAAACCCATATGGCATGCTACTGTTTTTGATTCCCGAGTCGCTAGCTTGACTCGACCCCGGATTCATTTGTTCATGGGGAAAGTAACGTGGAAAAGCAATCTCGATCGGACTTTCGTTCACAATGTTAATAAACATATGAACATCAGAAAGTTCCACACCGACGAGATATAACCGCGGTATTGTTAATAGTAGAAACTATAAAGGATGATACCGGGGTCAAAGATGGTGTCCTCATTCCCGAAAGAGAAAAGGGAAAGAGCAACCACACCATCTGTGACGAATGGAATAAAGACGTACATGAGAATGCAAGTCCATTCCTCATCAGAGAGAAGCAAATCACCAGTTTTGACATTTTTAAGCTTAAACTTGAAGCTTATATGGTGATTGTCAATAAGATGTCCGGGAGGGAGGGTGGGAAACGGTTCTTCAATCAACAGATTTTCCAGAAAAAGGATGTCTCCCTCCGGATCAAAGTAAGTATTATCAATTCCCGTTGGAATTGACTCATCACTAAGAAAGGCATCGACTTCATTCCAAAAGTTGTCATCTTCCTCATCAGGAGTGAGGGAAGGGATGGAAGAGTCGGGAATAAGACTAGAGGATGATGGATCATTTTTGAGCAATTCATCAATGGGAAGAATGTCTCCCATTGGATCACAAACATCATCATCCAATTCAGATGAAACTGAAGAGAGTTTGGTTTCATCCACAGAGTTAACAAACTCGATGCGACAAAGTGATTCCGGAGGTGGGACAAGTGGTGTGCTCTTAGAGCTAGCAATTTCCACCACTTCCGATGAAGTCTCCGATTCTAGATCATCATCATCATCAAGAACACTTTTGACTTCCCTGGTACAACTTTCAAACCATTTGTTTGAACCAGGGGTGATTTTCAAAGCTTTTAACTCCGCACGTTTTTGGTGACTCCTCTTAACCGTGAAATTTGAGAGTGTTGCATTGAATCTTTCAGATTTTTGATCAATTGTGGCAACACTCTGTTTGGATAGAGGCTTGGAGTTTTGGTTGATATTCAATGTGAGCTCTTCGTTGTCAACCCGTATGGTCAACTCTTCAGCAAACACATCAATCAGAGCACGACTCGTTCTCAAGAAAGCTCTCCCTAAGATGAGGGGAACTCTAGGATCTGCATCGAAGTCTACTACAACAAAGTCAGTAGGAAAGTGAAACTTTCCCACTTTCATCACGACATCCTCGGCTATCCCAAGTGGACGAGTTATGGTACGGTCCGCTAGCTCGAGTGTCATACAAGTGGGTGAAAGCTTAGGAAGAGACAGTTTCTTCCATACTGAGAGTGGCATAAGGTTAATGCTAGCGCCAAGATCGGCCAAGGCGGAGCATTGAACCATCCCCAAGAAATCACACGGGATTAGAAATCTGCCAGGGTCTTCAAGCTTTTTGGGAAGCTTCTTGAGAAGGACCGCTGAGCATTGCTCATTGAGAGGAGTTTTAGCCATCTCAGATAGCTTATCTTTGTTGGTCAGTAAGCCTTTAAGCGTGGATGCAAATTTAGGCATTAGAACGAGAGCATCAACGAAGCTTATATCAAAGTGTAGCTCATTGAAGATTTGGAAAAAAATTTCCATTTGCTCTTTGTTTTTGTCTTTTAGCTTCTCATCATTCATTCTTGATGGGTAAGGAAGCTGACTAGACTTTTGAGCCGGGATGGAAGTGTTTTCTGGCTCAGAATTTGTCTTTGGAACTTCGGGTTCCGGACTTAAAGCTTGGACTACCGAAGGTGGGACGTGTGCGGTACTTCGTGGGCTTGAGAATTGCACCTTGTGTTGATCCCAGTTGAGCAAACGATCTAATATAGAAACTGACTTAAACAAAGAACTTATCAAGTATTATGCGGAATTTAACACTTGATCTTAAGAAGAAGAACAATTAACTTTCAACACCTCAATATTATTTATTAATACGAATACTCTTACAGTATTAGGGTTTTGCAACCTTGAAGTGAAAACGACTTTAGATATCTAACACACATATCTAACCTAGCCTAGGATCTCCTTTTATAGGTTAAGGAGTCCTATACAATATACAATACGTAACCTACAAGATAAATATCTTTTCCATATTTATCTGATACAATAAACTAACCGACACTATATAACTAGCAGTGCTTACAATACTATCAGCAGTTACTTCATACTACTAGCCGCGGTTATCATCATCAGTGGTTACTCTTCTTCTGTCCGTGGTTATCTTCAAGCTTGTCCGCGGTTCCATCACTTAAAGTAATTCATCATACAAGGAACCTAAAACCCAACACCTTGTCCGTTGTATCCTTGGTAACTTGACTCATTGCTACAGGAGGAGGGGGCATTGGAGTCGAAGGTCCATTGTGCGTCTTACCACTACGAGTGGTGACGGCTTTCAACTCGGCATTGGGATTAGGAATTGTATTGCTTGGAAGTCCTCCAGAAGATGATGAAGCTTTGTTCATATTCATGTTCATGAAACTGCTCATCATATTCTTTAACTCATTTGTCTGCCGAGACATTGTCGTATCAATTTCCTTTTTAAGCTCAACTCTCATGTTATTGATCTGAGTTTGCATTGAACGTATGCTTGACTCAGTAATTTTCATGAAGTCATTTGGCATGGGAGCTTGAGAAGGTTGTTGATAACTTTGATGATTTGGAGCTTGATATGGTTGGTTGAAATTGTTCCGGTTTTGATTGAAATTTTGAGAGTTGTTGAAATTTTTTCCTTGATTCGGAACAAAGCGATTTTGATTGCCATGGTTTTGCACAGGAGGAAAACCAGGTGGTGTCATACCGCTAGGTGCACGGTAGTGAGGATCAGCTTGTGGTCGGTATTGATTGTGGTTTACCGAAGCTACGGGAGCTTGGTAAAAAGAAGCATCGGTTGCTTGACAATCATAATACGCGTGTGGACCACTACAAGTTTCACACACCTTGTTTACGGCTTTGATTGGTTCCGGCTTATGAATTTCGCTTTTGATTTCCTTTACATCTTTAATCATACAACGGATGGCGTCCGTTAGAGCGGCTATCGGAGCGGCTAACTCAGAAGAGTTACTGGATGAAGAAGCAGGAGTGTTAGGAGTATTGACTTTGTTGCGAGAAATAGGAACTTTTGATTTTTGCTCGCAAATCTCAATCACATCTTTAGGTCTACGATTCAAGATATTGCCGCCTGCGGCTGCGTTCAAAGAATCTTGATCGTTACCGTTCAACCCATTGTAAAAAATATTGACTTGTTGAAGCTCCGTGAATTCATGATGGGGGCATTTCCTGAGGAGATCTTTGAATCTCTCCCATGCCTCTCCAAAGTTTTCATCGAAATTTTGACGAAATCCAGAAATT